>CAHIKZ030004884.1:2435000-2590000 GCA_903632075.3 Acanthosepion pharaonis
CTAATCGGGTGTAACTTCGCTTAGGTGGAGATAAATTTAATTTATTTATGTTATGCGTGACAAGATTAAGTGCACAGTGATTGGATTTCCTGAGAAATATACTATTTCTCGAATGGAATCGGAGTAAGATACGTATTCCTATGGCCCGGAAAATGGCAATACAGTTACTTATCCATCAATATTACAACAGGATCCATTTGCAATTGAATATCACTCGTACGCTTTCACCTGTTTCAGCAATAAAGTTTTGCGAAATAATTCCCAATAAGCGGATTAGCGTAACAATAATTCTTAAAAAATTACAAACGCATCCCATGTAAATATATTATATATGAACCAGTTTGAAGTGATTGTCGGACATTTCTTTTTATGCTATCTCTCTCTCTCTCTCTCTCTCTCTCTATATATATATATATATATATATATATATATATATATATATATATATGTATATATGTCAGTGTGTTTATATACATGCACACACACACATATATATAAAGAGAGATAGCGATGTATTACGTGAGTTTGTGATCATGTGTTTCACGCTCTCAGCGACCATCAGACAAACTGGTTAATTACGTATGCAAACAGAAACGCATGGATGTGAATATACGGCCAGTCTGACACTGTTCATATATGTTGATGTTTGTGTGAGCTGCAATGCGTGAACTTGCATGTAGGTATGTCTACGGACGTACGAGTGGCATTCAGACGACAATTTTTTCCCACTACCAGGAAACAAAGATATACGCAACCATGAATTAAGCCAAAATTTCAAAAATGAATCAGTTTGTCTGAAGATCGCATATAGCTTAAAAACCAGGTTCACAGACTCACATCAACCCAACTAAACATGTTAGGTCTATCACTGTTATTGAGTGTTATTTCCAATAAGTACCACGCTTATATAATATAGAAATAATATATTAAAATTGTAAATATATATATATATATATATATATATATATATATATATATATATATATATAAATAGAATATTGTGATATATTCATCATTAATCAATCGTAGCTAAGGATAGGATGCTCATGAAGTAAGGAAATAAAATTCAAAAATATATTTATTATTCCAGGATCCTATATGTATGTCAAAAATATTAATTATTCCAATATCACATATATATATATATATATATATATATATATATATATATATATATATGTATGTAGATAGATATATAGATAGAAGTGTATGCGTATGCTTGTGTACATTATACAGGCACCACGTTAATTCATATATTCTGAATCGAATGAAGTAGACGATTACACACTTATATATAGTTTCATATTAAATCTATTTCCTCGTAAATGCATATAGCTCTACGTTTCTGAAGTTGGGACATCATATAATGAATGTTTCGAATCGAAGTTTACAGTCATAATATACTGATTGATAGACACAGAATTCTATGTCTATATTAATTATACCTAACTTATATATATATATATATATATATATATATATATATATATATATATATATATATATATATTTATGTATGTATGTATAGTGATGAAATGTACCATAATAGAAAATGACATATTCATCAATAATTAATCGTAGCTAAATATTGGATGCGCATGAAGTAAGGAAATGAAATTCAAAAATGTATTTATTATTCCAGGATCATCTTCCACATAAATCAAGATGATTTTCACTTTCTCTATAGTTCTAGCTTTATATCCCGCAATAAAATTTACATACCACGTTTCACGCCAGACATCATGTTCAATTTTATTCTCTGCTTCTTGGACTGTCATAGCTGAAACTACTCTCTGACGTACCGAACGACATATGAATGGAGTTTCTAATTAATTTCTCCTTAGATCTAAGCTGAAATGATGATCCTTCTCCCTGTTTTGACCATCTGATCAGGATGTCCTCCGCACTGTTCCCACTTTTTCAAACTTTCGATTGATGTTCATTGATTTGACGTTGAAGATGGAAGATAGAGTATAAATGTTGGTACATTACTGAAAGCCTGTATGATCTTGTTCATTTCACCATTTCTCAGGTGGAAATAAGTGGGTCTGACACAAAACAATTTTACAGTCTCTCTTTTTAGATGAATAGGTGATTTTTCAGTGATTCTTATGAGAAATATTGCCGAAGAAACTAAACGTTTCATTTGAACTAGAAAAAGAAACTCAATAAGAATATTATTTTTTATTTTCTACTTGTTTTTCGTATGTATGCGTACCACCTATCCTATTAACTCATACCAGATCCTCTGCTTCTGTCTTTTACTATTAGAAATACCATTGATTCGATATTCATGTTGATTACGTAGCTTTTGTGTGGAGATCATTGTTGTTTGAATGTTTCTCGCCCATGGAATAAATACGAAACAGTGTAAAAGATAAAGCAGTAATGTAATCAGGTCTAAAAGGAGATTTACAAAAAGACGGTAAATATACGTGACGTTTCTGTAAAGAATATCGGTGAAAGAAGGGCTAAAAACAAATTAATCAATGATCAGAATATTTTCATTTCTTCACGTTACCTTTCCTCCCCTAATTTTATTTCTCTGTCCATATATTTATATATTTCTTCATCTTTTCTCTCTCGCTCTCTCTCTCTCTCTCTCTCTCTCTCTTCGCTCTTCTCGATTTATCAATGTTCATCATTTCTTTTCAACTTACTGATGTCTGTTATTTTCTAATTCTCTTCCTTCCTTTTCGCTCTTATTTTGTCATGTTTATTTTATTCCCATTAAAGCTTTACATATTATATTACTTTACATTTATTTGTTTACTCATATTTATCTCTATATAATGATGTAGATGAGCCTAATGTTATTAATACATGGAAAATAAATAACATGAGACTTGAAATTTTCATATTTGATTTCGCTAATACATCAACAAATGCTCAGATAGTGTGTGGTGTACTCCCATTTCCTGAGTCGTTGTATTCTCGTCTCTGGAATGAAGCTGAGATTGCCTAATTCTTGTCTGGGATAGCTGATATATCTCTATCCTGCTTATCATTCGTACACTTGGAAAGCGGTTATAGCCTGTGAGATACCTGATTCTGCTTTTCAACAGCGAGAAATTTACCTGCTTTTCTTGGCAATGTGATATTAGTGAAATTACATTTTGGCATCTCTCTCTCTCTCTCTCTCTCTCTCTCTATATATATATATATATATATATATATATATATATATATATATATATATAATTAACCCTCATCGATAGCATGACTCGGAGTTTTTATCAAAAAGTGTTGATTATAGATTGGCCGTTATAATTTTTAATTTTAAAAATATATATGATTATCGCAATATTGGAGATTTTAAATATTATACCGGTACTACACTTTTTGAATTCTAAAATTATATTTGGCATTAACATAAAGGAGATGTGTATATAAATGTGAAAAAATCAATTAAAAAATATTTTTAGCGATATGGATATTAAGTTTTTTTTATTTTTAAATTAAAGGAAGATGACATTCATTTTTATGAAAAAAATGTAATTTATGAAAATTAACCGTAATTTATATTAAAAAATTAACCATAATTTATATTAAAAATTAATCTCGATCAACATATTTAAGTAGATATTTATTTTTTATTTTCATATAACCATCCAGTTCATTTCTCCTATTAGCTAGGGCTAATAAGTTACAAGTTACATTTATTTCCTACGTTATGGAATTTGGCTCTTATATAATATTATTATTCCAGTTGATGATGGTGGTTAATGAAATTTATTCTTTAATTGCCAGAAATATTTGGAATATAGCAGTCCTGCTTATGCATTTTATATTACCTAAAGTTGTTCGATAATTGGTAGAAACAGAAATTTCAAGGATTTTCCAGTGGAATTAAAATAAAATTTAACATCGCTATCAGAATGTATGCTAGTTTTCATAAACAATATTATCAGTTATGCATTGACCAATTTCAAGGACAGATCCTTATTTCTTCGGTAGTTGCATTTGTTTTCAGAAAAAATTATGTTGTCTTTGTTGTAATATATTTGTTGTAAATATATTTGTTTAATATAATATTGTTATGTCTGAAATAGAAGTTATCTTATATTCATATATGACTGATTTTAAATTATTTTGTTCAAAATCTTCTTTTAGTGATGAGTGAATGGTTAAAGTGTTTATGAATTAAATTTAGAAAATTCTTTTGGTATTAGTTTGAACATGACAACGAAAATTAGATTAAACCAAATGCTGTTACCGCTTTGATGTTTCATTTTTGTTTTGTTTTTTTACCTTTTCGATTTTTTAAATACTGAATTTACTTTTATGATTGCTTAGTTCTAAAGCTTTATATATTTAGTTTTAGACTTATCAAATATTCCTTTATTGCAAGATCTGATAAGCTCTAACAAATGACAAAATCTAAAACAGCCAAGGCAAAAGAATCATAAGCGACAAAATAAAATAATTTTTAGGATCAAATCTGTGCAATAAAATATTTTTATTTAAATCAACAAGTGAAACAGGCTAACTAATTACATTTTGAACAGGCTTATACTTCCACTTGCTTTTCATTCACGAGACTCTGACTTACCAAAATTTGTAAACTCTCTCAGGACAAATATTTGCATAAATAAGAAAGAGAACAAACTTAAAGCATTTTACGGAACAATGATCTTATTTTCTCTGACACAAAACACACAAGTATATCTTGAAGAAGACAGCATAGAACCTGCCGTGGTGCATTGTGGGGCCCAAAGTACATTATTCAATACTGTAGGCAAGAGCAATATAAGGTTGTTTCATTGATTATATAGAAATGTTAGGATACTATTTTAAACAACAACCGATTATTAAAGCAGGTATGTATATATAAATCAAGACCGAATTATTTAAGCAAGGGATAAATATTATTTACAAAAACAGAATTAAATTATTGATAGGATAGGAGAAAACGTAAACATATGTGATTTCCCACTAAACCTAAATTTACCTAAACAACCTAATATTGTAAAAGCCATATTTTTATATTTAACCATTAAGCAGCGTTTTTCTTTAGGTAATGCTTTTGTTGCTGGGGTGTTTATTGAAAAACTCCTGTAAACTTTACATTTTGACTGTCAGTTTTGATAATTTTGCAAAAAGATTTTCCATTCTTTTTTCTTGTTATATTTATATTTTCATTTAACTTTGTTTTTGTGGGCGACGATGTGACCGTTCCAAACCAACACTGGTCGCATATTTAACAGACTGCGCCCATCACAAACGTCTGTTCGTTGACATATGCAAGAGTGATTCAAAGTTAATTTACATTCGTATATGAAAATAAAAGTTAAAAAATAAAATAAAAAAACTAGCAGAGATCATGAAAACTTCGTTTTTCTTATTTTAATTTCTGATGAACCGTACTTCTGAATTTAATGATAGTATATACTCCTTACGAGTTTGTGACTATAAAATGCTTGTAAATACTCCCATTACATCATTAAATATTGAGCTAGTTATTTATAAAATTTTTATTGTTACTACTTTAAATATCTCAGTTTTGAATAATGTTTAATCATCTAAGTTGTTTTATTTTAGTACACGTTCTTTTGGGAAGTATTTTTATGAAGTTTAGACAGCTAGTATATAAACATTTTACACACTGTATATATCTTTTTCGGCTCAACTGTTAAAACATAAGGATCCATTTCACAGCTTATGGAAAATTATTTTTTGTCAATACTGACCAATGTGGGGCGTGGTCTCAAGCCCTAAATAAGGGTAAAGTGAAATGTGGTCGTAAATTTCTGAATAAATAGAACTCAGGTCAATGGACTAGAAGACTTTTGACAGCAAGACAAGGCAAATCAACATCAAGAGAGAAGACGTTGACATCAGAAGAATTCATCAAGAAGGCACAAGGTTACAAAAAGCCAGTAGCAGATAGTTAAAAGAATTTTGGAATTCAGAAAGAATTCTTGCAGTTGGACAACAAAAGAATGAAAAGAATTCTAAAAGAATTTTCTCAAGCACAGTGTGAATTTAAAAAGGACTTTTCACAAGGGGTGATATATATATCCCAGAGACACTTGTGGCAGAAATAAATTAGTTTTTTTCTTTTGTCTGAAGATGATTTCACCTGTGCTTTTTCTGCATTCTTGATGCTTTTTCTCTTGTCATTTCAAAATTCTTGTCTTTCCTAAACTAAAACCGTATTTTTTCTATTTTTCGTGGTAATCCTTTTATCAGAATTATCTCTCTCCTTAATAGGCATACAAAAACTTCGTATTTATTTATTTGTACCTTTTCGTATTTGTATATTAAGATGTTTGCCTTTAAAATTTTTACGCAATGGTTGAGTCTTCTTTTGTTGTTTTTACCTAATATGACTTCCTATTCCTACAAACTACATTTTGTTTTGGCACAAGAACTTCGATTCGAAGGAAATTAATTTTGTTATACTTTTAGGAAAACATATGAATAACAATAATAATTATTAATGCAGGTTATTATTTAAATAGCTAATTATATATTCAATGCAGTTATTATTTAAGAGTATATATATATATATATATATATATATATACATATAATACCTTTAAATAACTTGAGGAACATTGGATTCAAAGATATCGTACGGTTTCACTGTAACACGCCTGTTTTTTATTTAGAAATGAGTTTTTAGCCCTACTGCAAACTAACCGGGAGGATCAGGGTTTACGAATTCAGGATTGTCCTTCTCTAGACCGGTTGCCAACCAAGGCGATAGGACTCAGTCTGTCTGCTATTTACCCTTGGCGGGGAGTGAAGAGAGGATTCATATCTTTCCCAAGGTATTATCCGTAAGTGAATGTAATGGAATTCAGCGAACTCAGCTCTCCAGATTCCTCAATCCGAGCTGCTACCCATTACACTACCGTGCTTCCTCTATTAACAAAATAACAGGGCACAAAAAGAAAATTTTAAAACTGACATGATTTTCCATTTCCCTATGAAGCAGACGTTAAATTAATGAAAGCGTTATAATGTCTTCTATTTTCACTTTCTTTTATGTACTTTCTTTTCTCACTAAAACCAATTTCCGTCTTTTCTCGCAATGAAAACGATTTCATCTATCATCCAATCATCTATTTTAATTGTGGGGCATAAGGAACTTACTATTGGAGAAATAAGCAAAAGTATATGATACACGAATTAAAATAAAGACTAAACTATGAAAGCTAATAAACACACCTGTGTTCGAGCTAAAATGTATCTTTATAAAACAGAGCTGAACTGAAGTGGGTCTATGCTATTTCAATATAAAATAAATCGAATTTTCCAGTAAATGTAAGAAGATTATTTACAATGTTTGCATGCCGACAATTGTCTCTATCACTGTCGTTGCTAAATAAGGTTTCAGCCCTTTTTCCTTTCGTCCTTCATCGGATTGTCGATCCGTGTAACCATAAGTGTAAATTGTAAAAGTTCTTCTCCAAATACAGACAGAAATTGTGACAGAATTCGTTTTTATAGCTGGTTTTTGGCATTGCGTATGCAGGGAATGAGGAACTTGGCAAAATAAATCTAATATTTGCTATATCACAAAAAATAACATTACTTCTATAATGTTTAACAATGTCTTGCCTAGAACAATTAAAGTGAGTAGTAGTTTAATCCTCACTGGGTGCTTCATACTTTCGGACTTGTGCCACATCTAAGCTACGCTTAGAACTAACCATAATAACAAAACTGGAAACGGAAAATCTTTTTATCCTGAAAAGAAATCTTGGTTTATGAAAATGTTAGAAATTAGCAGAAAGGATGTGAAAGTTTCAGTTCTTGATTCTTTTATTTACTTCTGTAATTCTAATCTCATTAGCATCACAAAGAAGCACCAGAAAAAAGCATTCATTTCATTTTTCGATTCAAAACCATTTTTGCTTGAATTGCATAAAGCTGAATCACTGAAAATTTTGAATGAATGTTTCAAATGAAATTCAGACAGTGTAGATTATAAGCTAATATCTTTTCAATCACTGACTTCATTAAAACAAAAAAAATGTATGAACTGTGATATAAATTTAGTTCTTTAATAACGAGGAATTGATTGAATTTAAAATTAGAAACTATAAATACTAAATTACATAGAATGACTTGTCAAATATGATATAAAATATCTAAATAGTATCAGTGTTTCAAATTTGTAGGAGGCATTCTTCAAATGCATTTTCATTATCCACCTTAAGATCTTGCTCTGATTTATATACTCTGAGGCATATGTCACAAGTTATCTATCCACAATGCGCAATTTGTAATGATTGGAATTTTTAAAAAAATGTGTATCTTATAGCCGCTTAGCTATGGTATATCTAAATATATATACAAAGGCTTGTCTGTATATAATTCAGCCTTTTAATATTAAAGAAAAAATGATCATTGAGCAGTGTTACCTGAGTCTGTTCAAGGCTGAGGCCTGGCTTAAACCTGTATCAGCGTACTTATACTTTTAAAACAATCATATTTTACTAGGAAGTCAAAAGTCGCATTAAAACAAAACCGAGGGAAGGATGGATTGACAAGAGTTAGGGTAATGCAATGTTTTGCTTGAGGAAATCTCCATACAATACATAAAGAATCTCTTCTCAATTCTGTGGATGTGTACGTGTAGGATATCATTGATCATTTGTCTTTTTTTCATTTTACACTCGCTAATTTACCTTTTCTCTTTTTTTTTGTTTATATATATATATATATATATATACATATATATATATACTCTTTTCTATATATATATATATATATACAAAACCAACATCAAAACATATCCAATCTTTTTAAAATCTCAAAATCACACAGCTTATATGATCTTTTGTTAATTTGTATGTTGTGATTCACAAACATCCGATAATTGGTGTGAAAAAGTAAAAGAAAGAAAAAAAACACTTGAAATAAACAAAGAAATTCCAGGCCAAAGTGTAAAATCTAAAATACATGAAATTCAGAAATATTACGTAAAATCCCCATATGTTATTTTTTCTCTCTCACCTAAACGAATTTCAAGCACAACTTTCAGCCATAACAACAATAGGAATTAATCCAGATTTTGTTTTTCTAAAGGATGATCAAGTAAGGGGATTGAAGAAATCAATAATTGAGGCATTTCCATTGTTATAAGCGCTATTACATGAAATTGTCTGTTGTGATGTGAGGACTGACAAGACACAACATTTAACTGGATAAGGAGTCAGTCATGATAATAGCATTCCAATACTCAACTAGACAAGTCACTGCAATTTCATCTTGTTTCCTTTCTAGACAATTACTCGGGGAGACTACTTATCATGTGAATGGATCCAGTCAATTCATGAGAGCAATAGCTCTTAACACAACAGTGTGCCGAGTTGGTGCACTAGACAACGGATATGCATTTTTACAAAAGAAAAATTGGCGTGCATATAATGTTATCTTGGTATATGTGAAATAACGAAACTTATACGTACTGATTACACATTTGTATTATGCATAATTATAAGTTGCAAACAACACACATACATATATTTTCATTGACATTTACTGATGTATATTATTATTATTTTCATAGTAAAATGTTCAGATGGGATGCATTCCTTTCTTTATAGCTAGAACAAAATACATATGACCACAGTGTCGTATCATCTAATTCCGTATTCAATTGTAATAATAAAATTCAATCAGGTACTTTATATATCCAAATTTTTCTTGTGGAACAATCTCGCGTATGCTTCTTTGAACGCTACAATCTTAATTTTTTCATCAAGTTCATTTTATATTCCTTTCCTTCATAATCTTTATCACTTCAACCAATCCCTCTTACATTTCTATCAAACACATTCTCTTAATCGAGTCTCTATCTTATTAACTCTCAAAGACTTTTGTATTAGTGGAACTTTATACAAACTATCTTTCTGAAAGACATCATTTAAATCATCCTTAAAAGATTATGTTTCAAGGACATTTTACATCCTTAAAATTAATTACACCAATGAATCTTGCATAAACAATTGTGATCTTCAATAAGGCTCAATACTGATTTCGAGACGAAATAATATCATTAATGAATCTAAGAATAGTAAAAGGTAAAATTTGAATACTAAATGCTTTTAGGATTTCTTCTTTTTCTTAAAATAAAATTTTATTCTTTTTCTCAGAAGGGAATTCTAAGTTACTTAATATCATTGTATGATGTTAATAACATAATTCTATTACAAATCTTATTACACATAATGAGTTTGCGCTGATTAGTAAAAAGCATAATTGGTTTGTATGAAGTAGAATAGTGACAAGAGAATTCACTTCTATATTGGTAGTAGGAAAACATTATTATTGCTAGAAGTTATAAGTATATAAACAAGACAATATTACATGTATATAAGGAGATATAAGCAGAAAGAAATATGATAAAGATGTAAGGAATAAAGAAAAGCAGTAATAGATCTAGTTTAATTACATGAATATAAAAATGACTGATTCTCCAAAAATATAACTGATTTCTAAAATGTATTTCTTGGTTTTAACTCCAGAAATACATTTTGGAGAATCAGATATACTTCGTCTTATGATCGAAGACGGTTTGCGTTAGTGAGGTTAAATCCCATGAATAATATTTGTTAAACACATCCTCAAACTAGATATGTACTGAAATTATGTTGATCAATACTGAAAACCTTACTATAATCTTGAAATTTTTACCTGTATTGACCTCATCTTTATTGTCTATTATTCACGACATTTCGGCCGATATAGCTTCCGGTCATTTTCAGAGTGATATACG
Source organism: Acanthosepion pharaonis (assembly GCA_903632075.3). Classification (NCBI taxonomy): domain Eukaryota; kingdom Metazoa; phylum Mollusca; class Cephalopoda; order Sepiida; family Sepiidae; genus Acanthosepion; species Acanthosepion pharaonis. The sequence continues at coordinate 2,445,736 of CAHIKZ030004884.1, forward strand.
TTGGGATTTCGAACCCGAACGCTTTATTTCGAAAGCCTGGCAGGTAAGGTGTTCTCGTTGTAGTGCCAAACCTTTTCTGGTATCTCAGTTTTCTTATTTCCCTTAGTAACTCTGAATTTTTGTTCTGCATCTCTGCTGTGGCCTAGTTATTGAACTCCTATGAGTCTTAGGCCAAGTCACTGGATTACTTCAACACTACTTTTAGCCACTGGGCCATGTGTACTGGACCATGTGTCTCAGCGTGGATAATCATAATCTAATGTATAATGGAAGTATTTAGATAGAATTTGAGTTGTGTTGGTTGGATAGATTTGTAGTTTATGATAGATTTAGTAGGTAAAATAATATATATTTTTTTTTGATTCGTTATGTTTGTCAAGAAGAAACAGCTCTTCTATTTTGGAATATCTTATGAGCTGTTTGTTTAGCGATGAATATAGAATAGTTAGGTATTAGGGATCTTGAATTTATTCTCTTCGCATAAATACTGAGGGCTGCAGATTCTGAGTGCTCTTAAAGCAGAATCCAATGATCATTCGGATTTTATTTAGTTTTTATGATGAAGTCATAAACATTTATTTATTTTTTATAAAACCTTACATAGAAGGACAATATTTTTATGAAAATCATAGACCAGCTAATTTAAAAATGGTCTTAGGAAATGTATAATTGAAATATATTGTGTTTGCGTCTTTGATTCACACAGAAAAAGTGAAAGGGAAAGCATGTATACAGACAAAAACAGGGTGCCTTTTTTACCAATTGTTTTATTTTACAGGGTATTATTTTAACGAAATTGAATAAAGAAATTCATGAAGAAAAAACACTGTAGACATTCAAAAAAGATGAAAAAAATTATTTCATTTGTAACACAGACGGTTTTCTATTATTTCAAAAGAGTAATGTTGCCAATCTTGAGGAATTTAGAATTTTAAATATTCTTACCGCTAACAATGAAAGCAGTCTAAGATAACTTAGAGCTAAATTCTAAATTTTTTGCACCCCCTCCCCACACACAAAAAAAACATTTGTCTTTGATACGGCCTGAAAAATGAACCCTTCAGAATTATAAAATATCATTTTGTCTTTCTTACTAGATCAAACTGCGAATATGTATGAAAGAGAGAGAGAGCGAGAGAGAGAAGAGATAGAAGGAGGAGAGGAAGGGAAAGAAAAGGGCCAAAGGATGCACAGAGTCCTTGCTGTTTGTTATTTATTTCAAGTTTTCATTCAGAAGAAGTTGAAATCAAAACGCTTCTACAGTTGCATTTATTACCGATACAAACCTCCCCTAGATGCCAGCTCATGACTGGTGAAGCATAAAACGTCTGATGCGACCTTACAAGGAATCAATATGCATGTAGCTAACCACAAAACAAAAAGTCGAAGAACGCCTTCCATTTGATGTGACCATGCATTATTTTCTCTTTTCTTTCCAAGCAAGAAATATACCAAAGCCATGATCGCTTTCTAGCGAGTTTACATCAAAAGTGATGACATTCTGTGAATTATTCATCGTTTCTTTCTCTTTGCTAAATACAGGTTTGTTTCGTCGTGTGTGTGTGAGAGGCTTATACATAGCATTCATCTTTGTTGTTCTTTTTCTCTGAATATTTGCTTGTCCCTATACTGGTGTGTATTTTCTATTCTTTTATGTGCCGTGTCTCTCAGGATGTGTGAAGTGCAGCTCTTCCCAACTAACTTCTGCTGTAGCTCTTTTACCATGCCCTATCTTCCTTTGCCCATTCACTCCAGGTAAAATCATTAAATTGATTAATCCTTATTGTCTCTCTACTTCTCTCCCTAATATGTCGTAGTATTACATTTTCCAAGCCATCTTTTCTCATAATGTTTACCAGATATTACCGATGTCTTGTCTGATTTAAATATAAGTTTTTACAAGTTTACGCCGAAAGGATAGATTAGTGGTATGACACACAGGAAGTCATACTTGAAGCAATGAATAAAGAATGAAGTGCAGATAGAAACTTGTTCAATGTGGTGAAAACAGGATTAGGACTGTGCAAATTTGGTATTGATTCCTGTTTTTACAGTCTTCCTTAGCTAACCTCCAGGAATAATCGAATCGGTTTCCAAATTCCGAGCCATTCAAATTCAGATATAACATACCAAAATACTTTTAGAAATTTATATTTGAGAATTCAATTGGATTACAGTAGGTACCTCAAAGATTTGTTTAAAACGAGCATACATGATGAAAAATGCCACAAAAACATAATAAAAACTAAGATTTATCATTAAAATCTTTACATTATTATTAAGAAGAAGAATAATGGATTTTTTATTATTAAATTATATTATTTAATCCTTTTCAGAAAGTTAAAAATTTTAGTTAAATTTTGTTTTTCATGTCAGCAGTGACCATAAATTAGTGTGAAAAGATTTTAGCGTAATTTTTGCGTTGACTTTGATTTGGAAATTCTTGCAAAAATCAAATAATTTATCGAATTTACAATGAACCTTTCAGGACTTATTCACAAATGAATTAGAATTATTTGGAAATTTTCTTTCTTATTTTAAAAAATCTTGGTAAAAATATTTTTACATCTGTTACTTAATACTTGGTAAATTTAGGGAACATCAATTTCATTTTGTAGAAGCTTTATCTTTGGAGAATTTAAATCATCAAACAGGACGCTCAGTTATAGAAATTATTTCCTTAGCATTGTTGTGATTTCAGCGTTTTGTATTTGTCATCGGCTTTCTTTGATATCTGAAAAATCCGAGGAATGCATAAGTATTACGAACTGAACCCAAATATAGAATGTAAGGACATAAACGAATGTAAATAATATAAATTATGATAACATATCGGCATCCCATAAATTCGCCAAATTCAGAATAGAAGCCTCTTACAGTTTTCGCATATTGATAAAACAAAAGAAAACGGTAGATTTACTAGGATTTTTTGTAAGATTTGGATAAAGGTGTTGACCACCACTCATTAGATTGTTAATATTATACTTTTGAATGCAGGAAAATATCATGCCATATTTTTTATTACAAAAGTGGTCTTTAAAAATGTACAGATGACTAAGATGAATTTGTCTTTTTACAAAATTCTCAGGAGTCGTTCTCCAACCATCTGTAATTGCTATGATATCAACTCATTCTTTCACTTTCCACTGAAGGCTACAGTAATTTCTTCCTGATAGAAAAGTCTCTTCGATTGTGAAGTAGAAAATTCTTCTAGTGATTAGGCAAGACTAGGATAAAAATGATTCACCTGGTTTATTATTAAGAATGGCTAGTTGTTGCTAACGTTAGAGGCATCAACATTCAGAATATTTCAGGAAGCAAGAGGCAAAAACTATTTTCTGAAAGGAATATCCAAGAGGCAGCTGGTTTACCATATGTGTGGTAGCAATTGTTGTTATTTGATGTATCCGCCATTCAATCCTATTCTAATATTATTAGAAATAATTTCTTTTAAATATTTATATTCAAAGTCATATCAGAGCAATATGCGATTACTCTGACTGCTTTAAAGTACTTTCTCTCTCAACAGCTCATAAATATTTAAATATATTATTACATTATTTACATTATTCGGACTATTGTCTCATCTTTTTCGCCATATTTATTACAACTTGTTCAGCCAGCTGTACGCTCGGCCTTCTTCAGGTGGTTGATTGTGAACTGAACCTTTACTTCAACTCACTCCAGGTAGACTGTTCTAATTCCATATGACATACCCTAATGGATGTTGAATTATCAGTTATCTCGAATGGTCCTCTCTCTACGTTTGCCACGCCTTAGCCAGGTATTGAAATCACTCTTTGCTTCCTGTCACTGGATCTAACTAACGCCTTTATCCACTGTGCCATAACATCCTTGAGGATCTGTGTATGAATTTAGGTATTATAAGCCTAATGTCTTCAGAAACCATTTTTAACTCATATTGCAATTTTTGTATTATCATATCATGTTTATACCAGTGCTCATATTACATTTTATTTATATTGCTTTCTCTGGCACCCACGTACTGGTTCCCATATTGTATTATTTTCTACGCTTTGTCAGCTCAGGAAGTTTTGGCCTAGCATAAGTACAGTTCCTTAAGTTTGAAGATGAGATCTGGTAAAAATCTGCAATGATAACAGTAAAAATTACGTGCAGGCACTGGTAAAAATAGTTGCTGAAGACATTAGTTTTTATAATACTGAAATCGCCTGAAGATATCTCAGAAGGACGTAACACAGTGAACAAAAACATTGAATGGGCCCTATATTGGAGGGCAGGAGAGGTGTGGGAGATAACTGATGGCTGACATCCGTAAAAAACGTAACACGTGGAACAGTCTACACCAGTGAAATTGAAATAAAGATTCCAGTTAATATCTAACCAAGAAGAAACGGTATATATGGCGACAAAGCGATAAATAATAATTCAAATAATATAAATGATATACATAATACATCATCTATAGAAATATAGACAGATATTGTACATATCTTTAAGTAATGGCCTTTGTTGTTTCTTCAGCTCATCTCCACATATTTAAGTTCATTTTGAATAGAGATAGCCACAAAATTCCCAGTACATTTCTTCTGCTTAATATTTCAGCAGCTTTTCTGTCTTTTCTCGCATGAGACTTATTGACAAAGTTTCATGGAAAATCAACTAAAATTATATCATTTATTTTGTATTTTCTCAAATATTTGTTTTCGCTTTATTTGTGAAGAGCCACAAATACCGTAATATAAAGAGGAAGAATATGTTATTTTAAAATTGCATTAAAAGTACTTGGTTACTTTTGATGTACATACAGTTATAAACATCACTACTGTTGTGGGTCACTAATACGATTGGGTGAAAATTTAGTGACTATTATGCTGCAGAAATCAACACTTTGAGTACGGACTATGTAAAATTTAGTAACGATTGTGATGCAGGAAACAACACTTTGGAGAGTTACGGACTATTGGAAAATGTATTCACAAAATTTGGCGTACAATGTGAGTCAAGTGAAAATGTACTAACACAAGCAGAAACGACAACCAATTTCATGTGATGACAAAAGAAATTACGGTTGCAATAAAAAGAAGAACACATTTAAAAATAGTTGCATTTTATTCAAGTATGCGTTTTTATTAATGAGAAATTTGTGAGAGCCTACGTGATGATAGGTGTTTGAAAGAGTACAAAAGTAATAACGAGGAGCAAAGTAAAACCATGAAAATGAACGTGCTCAGTGAGGGAACCTTTTTCTACTATGTTAGGTGAAAAGAAATCTTATAAGCTGTAAAAGTAAAAAAGAAGCTACAAAGAAAATGTGCTTTTATAGTCTTAAGGAACGCCCTGGAGCCTTTTTTTAGAAAAGTCAAGTAGGATAACCCACAGTACAATGTCAAATTATAAGACAGTTATTGCTAGAATTTTTCTGTATCTTAATACGCCATCATACACTGTCACTGAGTTGCACTGTTGAAATTGCATTTAACAATACCTCATCAACAGGATACCTAAAATAAACAAATGCAATGTGATTAAAGACTTTGAAGACTAGCCATTTTTAGAGGTTCATTTAATAGTACCTCTTTCATCAACAGGATACCGGAAATAAACAAATACAATGTGATTAAAACTTTGTAGAGTAGCCATTTTAGATGTTCATTTAATCTGCCCGCCGGATTCGCGAAGACAAGGGTACATGCAGCCTTCAAAGACCTGCTCACTAAGCCAAGAGACACCCTCCGAACGACCGTCAAAACATGCTGAATAAACGGCGAACCCCTTAGACAGAGCAATGTCCTCACGGTCTGAGAAGAAAACCGGGTCTCTTGCACAGAACACATTCACCCCTGGAGGCGCTGAAGGTCCTAAAAGAGCCTCGCCATGCGAGACTCGGACCTCAGGCCCCGGACATTTTACACTAGCTAACCAGAGCGCCATGATGAAAACAGATTAGCGTTGTACTACTGGTTTGAACATAGTCGGTGTTAAACCAACAGCCTCTCCCATAGACCCATGGCCCATCTCAGTCTTGATGGTGCCGTCTTGGGAGATACCGCCAATATCCCAAGGAAACGTCAGTTTTAATGCTCTATAGAGGGAGCCTCCTTGCACAGAATTGCTTCATTTTCTTTAATTTTTCATTATCAAGGATTGCAATCGGCGGGGACATTTTGAAAGCTGCTAAAGCTTCATCGAGCAAAGCCCAAGCTCGCTTTGCCTCCGCCCCAGTTCTTAATACTGTTTGCACACTTTCTGCCGCTGGAAAGTTCTCCGGTTCTTCAATGTTTTTATCGGCGAACTGCTTCATAGATAATAAATAGTTTAGTTTTTTTAATCTATTGCCATATTCCCGCTTTTTTTCCGCCTGTGAAGGGGATATTCTGCACACGTCCTGTCCAAGGTTGTACATGAGTTTAGTTTTTTTTTTTTTGAGAGTTTGGGTCTTGATTAAGGCGTCGGGCCCTTTTGTTTTGCGGAGGAGGCATTTGCGTTTTCATAGGAGAAGAATTGGGGGTGTGACGGAGAGTGTAATTGTGTCGAAAAGGGCTGGGGTCTCTACTGAGAGGGCTTAAGGGCTGGGAAGAAGAAGTGGATGGAGTGGCGGGTAAAGATTTTTCTCTACAAAGAGGGTTTGAGGGTTGGGAAGAAAGAGGCGGATCAGGGGAATTGGAGGGAGTGCCATTTTTTGTAGAGTTGACTTGTTTTTGTTGACTAGATGAAGAGACCTGAGGAGACTTTGTGGAGTGTTGGACAGTTGGAAGCACTAAGTGGAGGAGGATTTGCGTTGTTCATCTAATTTCTGCTTTAGAGCCTTGATCATTTCCGTTTTTGCAAAGCCAGGATCATATTTGCTTTGTAGCTCCTTCAAGGAGGCCGGGGCATCACCCTTACTGTTGACAGGGGGAATGCGGCTGTTTGTGTCTTCTGTCCTAGGGGCTTCAGGGGACTGAGGACCCGCTGTCAGACGCTTCCCACTGGCCCTGCCAGCCACCTGCCATTCCTCTTTTTCCTCCTCCACAACTGCACTTGCAGCGACAGAAGGCTCTTCGGGGAATGGGAGCTTTGATGTTGGCCCAACTGGGGGTTTCACCGCTCCAGTCCCGGCAGCAGTCATGCCCATTACAGGCGAGACGGATTTTAAAGACTCGGTCAGAGGAGGAGTTTGGTCAGTAGGGACCCGACTTCCAGAGGCCTTCTTCTCTGGACAGGAAGAGGAGAGGTGACCAACCACTCCGCACTTCCAACAAACAGGTTTTCGGCCGGTCAAAATGACCGGCAGCTTCAGATCCCCTACGTCAAGACAGTTGGGAATAGAGCGGAAGGCCTTTTGATCGAGCATAATATCGAAACTCCATCCCCAGTCAGGCTATCGCAAGAAGCACCCAGAATCTCGCCGTACTGGGCAAAGAAAGCCGCCAGGTGCTCTACGATAACCTGAGGAGGGACCTCGAATACTGCTACATGGTCTTTCGCCAGCCCTCGTATTCTGTTAGAAGAATCAAATCTTTGGTTATTAGTTGTCTACATGAGGCTCTTACGCAGTCTTCTGCTGTGGGTAGCAGCACGTCCCACATGAAAAAGCCCTTTCCCTTAACGATTCAGAGAGGGTCTTTGATCGAACGACAAATTTTGCGCAAACGCTTGTCGACGACAAAAACTGACACTATTTTCTTTTCGATCTTCTTTAGATCCACTAAGAGTCCACCTTCTACCACAAGTTGTACGTAACTCTTGGCACGCTCCAGGAACTCCGCGATATCAATAATACATTTAGGTGGGGTCTTCCAACAACAGGGTGAGTCTCCGGCCTCGGTCTTGTAGACCATTTTTGGCAGCCATCTTTTTTTCCGAATTTTGGCCATTATCGGCCACTGTATTTTTTTGTTCTTTGCTGTGTTGGCCATTATTGGTCTCCATACTTTCTGTATTTTCTTTTAACCCAGTAACATCATCCTCATTAGAGGAAGTAGAATCAAGGGCAGGATATTCCTCCAAACTGTCTTTATCAGGAGGGGGGGCTTTGGGGGGTGTTGAATAAGTGTTTCCTTATTGATTTCCTATAATCAGCCAAAGTTATTTTTTTTAATTGCCAGAAAAGAAGGTGATTTTTTTTCCTTCCTTTCCATTTTTAAGGGGAAGGGAAGGGTAAAATGGGCTGGGGAAAAAAAAAGTCACAAAAATTACAAATACGAAAATATGAACAAACAGACAAAGCTAGTCACAAATACAAAATGGCTGACGCCAAAACAAATAAATAATAGAAAATAAACAATACAAACGTCAGAAACAAATAAAAAAAATGGACAAATAGACAGAAAAAAAAATGGTTAGTAAAATTACTTAGACAAATAGACAATACAAATTTAGAAACAAAAACACGAAAAACTTAAAAGATATTAAAAGCGGAATAAATAAAGAATTAACAGTAAAAAGAAAGCGAAAAACAGGTAAGAAGGGTTATAAACAAAAGAAAACGAAGATATAATTAAAAGAGAAATTAAAGAAAAATGGAAATCAAAAGAAAAACTAGAAAAAAAGAAAAATTTTAAGGAGGTAAAACTTAAAAAAGAGGGGGGTGTAAAAAAGGAAAAGAAAAAATCAAATCTCTTTTTTTTTCAAATCAGTTGTAGTAAGAACAAAACAAGAAAGACGGTAATAAAAATTAAAACTTAACTAAACTGAAGTGTAAAGTCCAAAGAGTCTGGCGGTAAACACCTGTCCAAAAAAGGTCAGCGCAGCAAAAATTAAAGACGTAAATATCAGGGAAAGTAAGGCTGACGAGGCAATGAGAAACGCATATTTATAGGCGGTAGCTAAAATCATACCACGTGACCAAAGAACCACAAAGACAAACCTAAGTGGGTGGGGGGGGGGTGGGGGTAAATATTTATTCAACAAAAATGGGGAGAGAAAAAAACAAAACAAACATCAAGGTTGAATGACAATAAACGGGAAAACGTCTAATCTAGTAGCCAAGATTTTTTATGTCTCCATACATTAAGGATTTCAGTTTTAGAGTTTAATAGCTGGTTAGGTTGATCATATAAAGCTATGGCTAATTTCTCCTCTGCACATAATTTACAAAATGTATGGCCTGCTTTATATTTTGTGCATTTTTTGTAATATTTCCCATTTAAGGATGGGGTCTATATTATCTTCCTGATTGGTTTTCCATACATAAGTAGATAGCGTGGTACTATGTTTAATTTTTGCGTTTTTAATACTACTCGTGTGGTTATAATATCTTTTTTTTAAATTTACCCTGAGTAGCACCTATGTATGTTTTAGGGTTAGTATCCTCACTATTTTTGTAAATTTTCACTTGATAAACCACGCATTCTTGCTGACATTTTCCCTGTAATGGACAGATGTTTTTGTTTCTACAATTACAAGTAGGAGGATTACTGCGTGGATTATTCCTAGTTTTTCCTTTTTTATTCAATCCATTTATTATAGTCCCTACGTTAGGCATGCAACAATAACTAAGTTTTACATTGTTTTTTGTTGAATATTTTTGTAACTCAGTTTTTTGAAATGTTGCTCTAATAAATTAAAAAATATCTTGCCAATTTTAGTTTTTACTGCTAAATTAAAAGGAGGATTGAACCACAAAACCATAGGGTTGTCAAAACCGTTAATATTATCTTTTTTATCCATAAAGTATTATCGTGAAATAGCAATGTTTTTCTACAATGTCTAATTAGATTTATTTTATCATCAGAAATTTGGATGTATACTTTGGCTAAGCTGAGGGCTTCGTTTAGGGTTTTCTCTGAAATAGACGGTAATATTCCTTAATATCATACCTAATGAATGAGCACTTTTTATTTTTGTTGTAATTTTTAAACCATTTAATTCAATCCTTAGTAGATTGCCGTTGGTTAATATTAAGGAAAGTCCTAAGGGATTTACATATATCCTGCAGAATTATTTTACTTATTTTACCTAATTCCGTCTTGGTAGGGTTTATAAGTCTATATTCCGGATTATTAATAAAATTACTTTTATGATCTTTTATGGTGATAAAGCAAGGTATATATATATATATATATATATATATATATATATATATATATGTTCTTCTAGTTCATACAAGAAATTATATAGGATATCTCTACATTTTTCACAACGCATATATCTCTGCGTTTTTCAATGGTGAAAGGAATATTTGTACATAAAATATATATATATATATATATATATATATATATATATATATATATATATATACAGGAATCTAAAAATTATTTCTACCCAGATCTACCCGTCCTGAGTATGACTATAAACTACATCCGGCATCTAGAGGCTTTGAGGAAACCACTTAATTGCTGTTGTTCACAGGTCCACCTTTGGGATCCCATATATGTGTAAATATTTACCCACAAACTGGAGTGAAAGAACTATTAAAGTATAATAGATTGTTATAGTAAAAACATCAGCAATATATTTTCGAGAAAAAAAAACCTGCAATACATTTAACACTCGACGGAAACCTCTTTAGAAAAATAGGTCTGTGAAAACTGATCTCCAAACTGAATTCTTACAATGTATGCATTTCTATTCATATGAATCTCTTGTAAAAATCTTGTAGACATTAAGTATCCCATTGAGGTTGATATGATGTAAAACAAAATAAACCAAACCAAACAGATGTAAACATGAAATGTTTCGCATTTAAAACTGTCAACTTAACCACGTTGCAAGTTTAACGCTTTAACTTAGTAATAAGACTTATTTAATGTATATATAGAAATATTTAAATTCCGAAGTTGAGAAACGAAAACCATTATAAAAATTTCAAAAAAGATTTATAGGTACCATCAAACTGTAAGGAAGTTGGTCAGATCCCGAACAACTGATGCGAATCTGATAAAGGCAATTTACATGAGATTTAAATTACCGATCAGCTTCCTGTAACGAAGTTGTAAAAATCGGTCATGTTATGTGATTATTAAGTGCACTGTGAAGGTTTAAGTGACGAAGGGATGTTAGCGCTTAAATCAAGCGGTAAAATAATAATAATGATAATCACGCCTCCTTTAAATCTATAGAAACAATTGAGTGAAATGAACGGAAGAAGGCATGAGCGTAGATTTTCCAACATAGGCTTGAAAGAAAAGTTGGGTGCTTACTAAAGGAAATTAACTTTATAGTTTGTGATGTCAACCAGACGGAGGTAGTGAAATGATTTCGGGTAAGTGAGACAGTAGGAGCATGGAAAGTTCTAGATGTTGTGACAGATTAAATATACATTTTAGTTATTTGAATGTATATTATGGCGCCATGGTTCAAAATGAAAAAACACTTTTAGAAAGACAAACACGAATATGTTTCTTTACATTCAATGATGAAATCTATTGAATATATGAAACTTGCGTTTCAAGGAATTTGTTTGAAGTGGTCGGCTTGTTCATCCGACATCAATTTGATTGAACACCTGTAGAGGATTAAGAAGAGAAAGATTTACTTTGACGAAAGGCAATTTTGCAGCAAACATGAACTTTCAAATATTCTTCTCGATGTTTCGTAAATTGTTTTTATTTTTTTGGAAAATGTTGAACAGTGGATAAAATCAATGGATAAACTACTTCTAAAATGAAACCGTTTTTAATCTATTTTGTTCAAATCATTTCTTTGCACATTTTCTCTTACAATGTTTCTTAGGTTTTCTGCAATCTGTTTAATAATTTGAAAGTTGGAAAACCCAGTAGAATCCATCAACTTAATGGTAATATATATCTTAAATATATATGAGAAATACCCTTCACACGAATAGTGCAAATATTTCCGTGAATCACTTCATTAATTTTTAAAAATAAGAAAATTGTAACAATAACAAATAGGAAAAGTGTAAAAGAATCAGATTCGTGGTTATTTCCGATTTTCTAAAAATGTAAATAATTCAACTGCTTATTAATACAACAAAGGTAATGAGAATAAATGCAAGACAGATAAAATCAAAAGGATAATCGTGAAGTAGATAATCGATAGCTGTCATATTTTTCGGTTTATAGCATTTTCCATTTAAAGAAATTTCACTTATGATTAAATGGACAAGTTGAGAGATCTCTTGAGCACAGTCAATACAATGTTCCATTAATTTTATTCTCACAAATATCGAGAGTAAATCGCTTTTGAAAAAGGTATATAAAATCGATTCATTATTAAATGAAACTTATTTACATATATTAAAGGATGTATTGAGCGTACAATATTACACAGCATCAGGTAATCGTAGAAATATTTGCATAGCTTGAGCTTCAATACAGAAAATGCCTCTCCGAGGATTAAGAGTGACCTACCGTATATACTCGAGTGTATTGCGTGATATCAGTTTTTTTATTCAAGTAATTTTTTGAAAAGGTTAAAATGATGCGTCGTCAGGCATAAACGAAAATAAAGAAAGATATCCGAATCTTCGTATCATATATTATATAGTAAGTAGTTTTTCTCACTATTTTTGCGTAGCTTTATACAAAGAAGAATGAAGACCATATATTTACTATAAACTATGTCCAGAGTGAAGACCAGTACTTCAATATTTGTCTAGGCTAGGCCTACTACAGGGTTTCCAGTAAAAAAGCGGAAAATTTATTATCACTGTTTTATCATTCAGGACCTTGAAGGACCTTGAATAAATTTCTTAAATATTCATCACCTTCAATAATTATTCAACTGTCGCATAATTACTTAACTCTGATTGGTTCTTTTATGATTGCTGTTCGATTTTGTGATTCGCAATTTAAATGTTATTTGCAAATAACTTTCGTCTTTCTTTCTGCCCTTCGCGTATGGCTAAGCAACTCACTGATTTTAAGAGTCAAGTTATTGCGCTTTTCAAAGAAAAACATCCGATGTGGCGATTGACGAAATATGCAGAAATTCTTCTTGAATTTTTCCTTCCCATCAGTCGTCACCAGTTTTCAACAGGTGTCTTACGTCTTTCTGAATTTACCTTTTTTTTTCTTCTTTCTGGGCATCCTGTAGTATTTGCTCAGAAGCTGGGTCGTATTATACATGAGCTATACGAAAAAAAATGTTCAAAAAAGAAGATTCGGTGTAACACTATATATGAAGTAGGCGTATACACGAGTAAATATGGTATATTAGAAACAAATTGAATATCGGTTTATTATATCAAATAAGAATAATAACATTAAAATGGAGAGTTAGGCCAAACTTACATTAAGTGTAGATGAATATATGCAAAACAATCTTTGGACACTGACAGGAACTTCAATTAAGTAAGATTTTGATTTCGGAAAAGTCAGCGTGTTTTGACTAATTTCTCTATCTGGGTCCGTGTTTCCAAATGTGTATTCAACTTTGGAGTTTCACTGACAATTGATGGTCATTGTAATCTCTTCAAATTTAGTCCTTAGATTTTATACAAAATCATATTTCTCAAAATATATTTGAAAGAATCTTCAAAGTAGATTCTGATTCGAAAATAAACACTGAATCCAACAAGAGAACAAACAAAAAAAAAGAATGAATAATCAGAAATACAATTTATAATGAATCAGGGTGTCAAAGTGCTTTACTTTTCAACAACCAACCATAGACTTTCCAGTAGGTGATGAGTAGATGCGAAAGAAAAGGAAGAAGATAAGATAAAAGGAGAAAGAAAAGTCTACCTAGAAAAGACTGTTTAAAAAAAGTGAAAAAAATAATAAGGAAAAGGAGAAAGGAACAGAGTAAGAAAATAAGGTAAACAAATTCGCCTATGAGAAAATATGAGGAGATTCATGTTGAGAAATGAGAGCAAGGAAGACAATACGCGAAGGAAAGTCATAAAAACAGCAGAGAGAGAGACACACACAGAGACAGAGAGAGAGAGAGAAAGAGAGGGGAGGGAAAGGGAGGTAGAAAGCAACTAAGAATAAAAAAAGATGCATTTAAAACAATCGAATTTAAAATTTACAAAAATAAAAAATCAGACGAAAAACTGGTGGGTTAAACAAATATTAAAATATAAACTAAAAGAAATGACTATAAAGAAACCACAAAGATAGAATGAAATCTTTTTTTATGAATGCAGGAATCTTCGGAATTATATAAAAAAAAATGTAAAAATCAAAAGAGAAATGGATTTTAGGTCAGTGTAACTGCAAGCTCAGCAAATAGTGATTAAAATTACTGCATTTGTACATAAAATTTGAAGAAAATATTTTTGCGGGTGTGCCTCTATTGATCTGATTTAAAAGATAAAAAAAAAGTGGCGATGCATAGAAAATTTAATTCTATAGAAAATTAAATGTAGAAGATTTATAAATTGTTATATATTTTTTAAGCGTTTGATTAAACTTAGACATGTAGTGTGTGTTTATTTTCAATAATATCCTTTCGTAATTACGCATAAGCATTGTTGTTTAATGATTAAAGAGAGAAAAGAAGGTACCATAGTTGTATTTTTCCGAGTACTTTCGATATATTCCAATATCATCTTCAGGGTTATGATGGCTAAGACAACTAATGTGTTTGTCCAAAGTAAATGTTTGCTTTTGGGGTTAAACCTTTAATAGTTGCAGCCATGCACAAAGTTATAAAAGGTGATTTAAAATTTTTCCATGTAAAAAATTTAATGTAACTTAGTTAAGAATTGCATTCCTGTTAGGAGACTATAGTTTGCGTGTTTAAAAAAAACTGTTTAGATTTAACAGATATTTCTAAAGAACTACATACAGCTTTTTAGAACATTTGTACTATATACATAATTAATTTTAAATGCTGATTTTAATTTTTTAATAAAGATAACTTTGAGAATTTGTAGTTGCTGCTTATTACGTTCTTGGTGAAGTTATACACGTATTGTCGAGTAATATTCTTCTAACTTTGAATGTGGACAGGAATTTTTTCAGATATTGTGCAATGGACGATGAATCATTCATATATATATATATATATATATATATATATATATATATATATATATATTTCTCGGATGTACACTATTTACATGTGGATTATTGTCACCTTGTCATCGCAATGTTTTGATTTTCATCAGGTATATGTCGACGATCCAGTAACCTAGAGGAAATATCTAATAGATTTTTCTCGTTCCACTACCAACTCGATCTCGTCTAGTTTTAATTTTATTATTGCTCAGTTATTGCTTGTCATATTTCCACTCAAAGTACTCACAAATACTATGTCGCAACACTCACGAACCAAGGCTTAATCCACTGGGCTATTGTTCTGTGAGACAATTTTGTGAGAGACTTAGAGCCTTAAACTTAACCTGCCTTCTAATTTATGCTGATACATGTCATCTTTGAATAGACCTGCTGAAGCTTTCCCTTTTTTTATTATAGGTGCAAATAGTAAGGATTTCAACATTTTTTTGTTCTAATCTCTTAATATATATATATATATATATATATATATATATATATATATATATATATATATTGTCATCCACAGAAAGATTGTTTCGCTGTATTACAGCTCATCAGTGTAGCTAGACATCGGGTTGCCTTTAGCTATGATCGAAACCCGGCTGAATTGGCGCAGGTCGTATAATCTAACCTAAGCCGTTGATGCACGGCAGGATGAAGATGAATTTAAGCATATTTATTTTTTAGATAAACACGCCAGCAACTGAGAGAACTCGATTCGTTTTATCGAAGAGTATTGCATTATATATATATATATATATATATATATATATATATATATATATATATATATATTAAAGAGAAGAGAGAAGCCGCAAACGTTTTAGATTATAATGTGGATTTTTAAATATATATTATACTTTATTTTCTATATTTTTGCTACGAGTGTTTCGGCTTTTTGATCTTCATCAGGCGAGGTGTGTTTATTTCCACATATTATTAACAGGCATTAATTTGTTTTCTGATGTTTAATCATTATATTTTGTGTGTAGTAATAATCCAATTTTTTCTGCTGAAGGGGGTAATAAATGAATAAAGATTGGTCAGAGAAAGAACAAAGGAAGACGGTGTTTGTTCTTATCTTTTTATGACCTTTGTATCATTATAAACCTATTTTTATCTTTGTGTATTTTTTTTTTGTTACTGTGAGTTCACATATTCATTCTCCATACGTATATATTGTTTTGTTATAAGGAATTAGTACATATATACATATATATTCACAAAGTTCCATGTGTGTAGGGTTCGTGTGGGCGCACGCGCGTTGTCCGTCTATTGTGTTTGTTTTTGACTGTATGTTTATATATATATATTCGTTCTCTATAGATATTTTTGTGTGTGTGTGTGTGTGTGAGTGTGTCCATGTGGTCTGACTAGTGTGCTCAGCCATTATGTGTGTATGCTGTGTGTTTATGTGTGCGGGATCATGATCTATTTAGTACTCGTTTAAATTTGTCCCCGAAGATGTTTTCTTGTATTTGTAGGTAAGAATAATTGTCGGTTTGATATATTGGCATAATTTTCAATTCACCTTGATTACATTTGTAGATGTGTTGTGATACAAAGAGTTTTCTGTTGTCTGGTAATTTGATGTTGCTTTTGTGAAGGAAAACTCTGTTGTTTAATTTTTTGCTTATACCTATATATGACTTGCCGCATTTTGTGCATAAATTACTTTTTTGGACTTGCAGTTTTTTATTAATTGTGAATGTTGTTGTAGGGTTTTCAAAAGTGTAGTATTTTCCTTCTATAATGATATCACAAACCCCACATCTTGTTGTATTTTGAGAACCCCTGCATTATGTGTTGGCTAAATTTGGATGAGGTTAACATGTGTTTTAGGTTTTTTGTTTGGCGTTTACTTTTAATTATTTTAGTTGTGTTTAGTATATTTTTCATTTCATAATTCTTGTTATGTAGGTGTAGATTTATTGTAATTTGTGTAAATAGTTCGGGATTGTTGTATGTTCAGATATATGCTAGTGTCGTTGCGTTTCTTTGGATTTCGTATTTGGTCAAAAGGTATTTTTCTACTAGTTCAAAACCTTTGTTTATTAGTGTTATTGAGTAGCCTCGTTTTTTTAGAGTTTTATGTAGTTCTTATAAGCGGGGTTTTCAGAGGTGTTTGTCGGCCACGATAGTACAAACGGACGCCAAAACGAGAAGGCTTCTCACCTGCTACCACATACATCATTTCAAAGCTGATGTTGATCGTCTGTATGTGCCCAAATTCGAAGGTGGCAGAGGATCAGTTCAGCTAGAACTGTATTACAAAACTACTAAAATTGACCTTCGAAGATACCTGAAAATTACAGAAGACTGGATCATGATATGTGTCAAAGAACATGAAAATAGTAAGCGAGTTTATTCAGTAATAAAGGAAGCGAACAAGTTCAAATAAAGTTTCAAATGAGTGAAGAAATACACATAAAGCACAATACACCAACTGAAGCTAAAAAAATACTTAAAAAAGAAAGCAAAAACAAATGCAACCGACCAGATAAAGAAACGATGGCAAGATAAACCGCTTCACGGTCAATACTCTGTCTGTACAAACTGATGTAGACAAATCCCGTCCTCATCAGTGGCTACTTGCTAACAGGCTACACACTCTGAAAAGCACACATTCTGTGATAAATATCCAGAAACAGTTGACCAACTTGTATCAAGTTGCACGATATTTGACATAAAACAAGGCATGACAAATTGGGCCAATATCTGCAATGAAAAATTTGCAACTTCTATGGAAAGGAAACTGCAAGAAATTGGTATGAACACCACCCAGACCCGGTTACGGAGATAGGACCTGTGGCAATTTTATAGGACTTCACAATACATACAGATAGAATCCAGACATCGTTATTAGAGACCACAAACACAAAATGTGCCTTCTTATTGACATGACAGTCCCTGCAGACTGCAATGTATCTTTGAATAGATCTCCAAAAAAACTATCAAAGTACAAGGACCTAGAAATCAAAATCTCAAAAATGTAGAGAATATCAACACAGTTGTAGTTGGAGCCCTCGGATTTATTGGAAAGGATTCCAATAGAGGCAATGAAGTGATTCATGGCAGACCGTGCCTTAAAGAAATACAAAAAAAATGTTCTTACGAGTATAGGTCACACCTTACGAAAGGCTTTATCAATGAAAAATATGAGTAATTTTTTTTTTTAAATTGCTCAGTAGAAAATGCCATGATTCCATTTCTGACCTAAGGTCTCTGGTTGGAACCCGGAAATAAATGAATACACACCAGAAATCATAATCATATTAACAATGATAAAAAAAACAGTACTGGTGGTAGTGATGATTATAAAGTAATGGCTCTAAAAGTGGTAACACCAATACTAATAGTGATAATAATAGTAGTAGCCACAAAATAATAATTTTATGTTGTTATCTCTATTGCAGTTGTTGTTGTTATTATTATTATTATTTAGGGTAAAATTACCGTTCATCAGAATTAATAATATATCAATTATTATTCACAGCTAATATTACGATTAACATAATTACAACCGTTAATAAGACAGCTGCATCATCGCCATGTCTACAGACAGAACCCAACTTAACACACGTGGTGGTAGTAGACCCAAATCAATGAGTGTGGGTGTGCACCTACATATGTGTGTGTGTGTGTGTGTGTGTGTGTGTGCGTATGTATGTGTGTGCGTGTGTGTGTGTGAGAGAGAGAGAGAGAGAGAGAGAGTTCGTATGACTATGTCCGCCGGTGCAAACAACCGACTTGAAAAATGTCAATGCCGCCCCTACCTCTCCCCCTACTATGAGAATATTGCTACATTTATGAAACGCTACAATCTTGACACAGAAATAGACAGAATAGAATTGCGTACATACTCATGCGTAAGAAAGTTTAACTACACTTAATCCAGGATTATGAATATGTGTGTGCATGTATGAACTAACATGTATACGTCTGTATGTATGTGTGTATATGTCAGTATCATCCCAAAACAAATACAGGACCCCCCCCCGCGCAACACACACAATTAAACACACACAAACGACTCTCTATGCAACCGCATATGTCAGCTCTATCACGAATATTGAGTACTTTCAACAAAATACCGCATACACACATACACACACACACACACACACATATACACACATATATATATATATATATATATATATATATATATATATATATATATATATATATATATATATATACTGACGTATTTCACGTAAAAAATCGTTATAATTTCCCTTCAACTCTGCCGTGCGATGATAGAATCTCTGACTGATATCAAATCGGTAGGGTTTCCAACCCGGATTGAAGTAATCTGAAGCGAAACAGTCTGTGGATGACAATATATATATATATATATATATATATATATATATATATATATATATATAAATCACGAACAAACATCAAATTAAATCATTTGTTGACAGTTTAGAGACATTCAAATTTATATCAAACATCAAATCTTTATGAACCCCCAAAATAACACTTTCAAAGTAAAGCAAAATAACAGCTTTTGTTTCTAGCCTTTTTTTTTACAAAGAAAATTAGTGACATCTTCTTCTCTCTTAACTTCCTTCCCTCCTTTTCTCTCTAGGGTTTTTTACTTCTGTACCCCGTCGATATCAATATATAACTTCCGTTAACTGTTTAAATGTGTCAATATCTGCTAACTCACTCATGTCTTCTCTCCCCCCTCACTTCCTCAGTTCGTTAATTTACATATGTTTAATACGGCCCGTCAAAAATGTGTAAATTTCTTTCATTTTTTTTTGGGGGAAGTAAAACCTGATGATCCGCAGTCCTTTAAAAGGGCTGTAGTGAAATAATTTATTACATGGAACCTTAAAATGGTCTGTTTTTATTTAAATTATTTGCTCTGGATTTACATTGAGCTCTCTGGATTTTATCCTCTTTAGGTTTACCCATACGGATTACCTAGTTTTTCATAAATATATATATATATATATATATATATATATATATATATATATATATGTATATAAATAAAAAAGAAAGAACAGTAAGATATAAAATCCGGTGTTCTTATAGATATTTTATTTTTACAAAATAGTGCTCAATGTAAATTTACAGAGCATTAATATTATAAATTAATTGATTTAAAATATGGTTATTTTCGCTACACAGTTCAACCATGTTTAAAAATAGAAGCTAAAACCCTAATTTTATTTTTTTGCAAATAAATTAAAAGCATTGTTCCATTTCATCTTCAAGCGAATTTTGGAGTAACTTTTAAAATTTGCCGGGTTTTAAATACACAGCTAAAATCACGTTTCCATGGTTACAGAATATTCGACTCAAATTGAACACGGGGTGTCTAGATTTTCCTTATGACAGTATCATTGTATCAGTTATTAGCTACATTTTGGTAAGGGTGAGGATGTATTTTACACTGAAAACCTGACATAAAGTTGAATGGATGTCGTCTGAATTTAAAAAAAAAATTGTTAACGGTAAAAATTTTCAACGTCATCTTTTAAAATATCTTTTTTTTTTTTTTATTTTACAATACTTTTTATTTAACTACGATTTGAAATATTTTCCTTTTTTTAATTTTTATTTTACTATATTCTTTTTTAAGAACAGTTAAATGTATTAGAATCCATTATATTATGTAGGATTATTTTAACATTAAGTTTTAAGTATGTATATGAGGTTCATTTTTTTTTTTTTTTTTTTTTTATATGACTATGACAGCAGAAATGGTTACTTAATTTCACTGATTCAGTAAACTTTTCTTTTATATATAAACCTATTATTATAATATTTCACATGTAAGTACTGAGGACATGGGTCATTAAAAACCTTACATGTTATGGTATTTCATATTAATTTTATTTTACTATAGGTGTTATTTTTTTGGATTCTTTTTAATGCGTGTAGTATTATTGAAAAAGAAATTTAGGTTAGAATTCATTCAATTTAACTACAATTTTAATTTCAAAATTCAAAATTACAACTTTAAAATTTTAAAATATTTTCATTGTTTAGTTTTAATAGACTATATTACTTTATAACAGAAGGAAAATTACTCATATTAAGTATTATTTTCCATATCAAAGTATATATATAAATTTTTTTTTTAAAATTTAAATATTATTTAAGTAATATTAATGGCACTTACTACAAAACTAGCTAAGTCATTTCTCAGATTTAGTAAACTTTATTTATTTATTAATTAATTAATTTATTTATTTCAAATATATGTAACCTAATTAATAAAGTTTCATATGTATGTATAAATAACATGTTAAAATTCATTTTATTTTACTACAATTTTAATTTCAATTTTAAAATTATAACTTTAAAATTTTAAAATATTTTCATTATTAGTTTTTTAATTTAGACTATATTACTTTATAACAGAAGGATAATTACTCATAGTAAGTAAAAAAATTTTTCATATCAAAGTATATAAAATTACAATTTTAAACTTTTAATTTAGATATTATTTATTTAATATTAATATAAAATGACTACAAAACTATCTAAGTCATTTCTCAAATTAGTAAACTTTATGTATTAATTCAAGTTTAAGTATGTATATGAGGTTACATTTTTTTTTTTTTTTTTTATATATAAACCTATAAACCTTGTGATATAATGTTTCTCATGTAAGTACAAAGGACATGGGTCATTCAAAAGCTTAAATCTTATGGCATTTCATATTAATTTTATATTAATTTTATTTTACTATATTTTTTGCTTTTTTGGGATTCTTTTTAGTGCGTGTAGTATTTTTTTAAAAAGAAATTTAGGTTAAATTCATTCAATTTAATTTAATTTTAGTTTCAATTTTAAAATTACAAACTTTAAACTTTTGAAATATTTTTCATTATTAGTTATATTGAACTATATTACTTTATAACAGAAGGAATATTACTCATAGTAATTTTAAAATTATTTTTCAATATCCAAGTATATATAAATTACAATTTTAAATAAAATATTTTAAAATATTATTTTAGTAATATAATGGAACTTACTAAAAAATTAGCCAAGTCATTTCTCAGTTTAGTAAACTTTATTTATTACTTAATTTATTTATTTATTTTAAATATATGTAAACCTAAGTAGTAAAGTTTCATATGTATGTAAACCAAGAACAGGTTAAATTCATTTTATTTAACTACAATTTTAATTACAATTTTAAAATTACCACATTAAAATTTTAAAATATTTTCATTGTTAGTTTTAATTGACTATATTACTTTATAACAGAAGGATAATTACTCATAGTAAGTATAATTATTTTCCATAACAAAGTATATATAAATTTTTAATTTTTAAACTATTATATTTAAATATTTAAGTAATATAAATGTCTGAATTAAAAAACTATCTAAGTCATTTCTCAGATTTAGTAAACTTTATGTATTAATTAATTAAATTATTTATTTTTAAATATATGTAATTTGAAAGTAATAAAGTTTTCATATGTGTAAAAGAACAATGGGTCATACATTACCTTACATCATCTAGCTTTAGTTATAATTTCATTTTTCAGGAGGTGTTTTAATTTAAAAATTCAAGTGTTTGTAGTACATTTATTATAGAGGTGTTTCGGTTAGGATACATTTTATTTAACTACAATTTTTAAACGGTGTTTATGTTTTAATACGTTTTTAACCACAATTTTAAATTTTAAATAACAGTTTAAAACATTTTCCTGCCATTCAATAGACTTTTTTTTTTTTTTTTTTTTTTATATATTATTTTAAAAAAATTTTTGACAATGACGGCATATAATAGCTATTTCATTTCTCTGATTCAGTAAATTTTATTTTTTATAAACTTAGTAATATATAGTTTCTCTTGTATACATAAAGGACACTGAATCGTTTAATGATCTACAAATTCTAGCTCTTCTTCAAAAAAAAAAAAAAACTTCCATTTTACTGTAGGTGTTTTATTTGATTCTTTTAGATGCCAGAAATATTTTGAGATAATGTTTGATTTTTATATTTATTTATTCTAAATGAAGTTTGATGTTGGTTGAATCTTTTTGAATTCATGGCTAGTGCAACCTATATATATTTTTATGTTATCAAAAATTTTCAATCGAAAATATTGCATTGGTATACTAATGATTCAGTGCAACATTTTTTTTGTAAAAGTGGACGAATTCCAGGGTTTCGACAATTACATAGTTTTGTTTATTTACATCAGTTTTATCAAAAATTTTTCTATTGTCTAATTTTTTTTGGTTTTGGTATAAGTGTTTATTTAAATATTAGCATTATGGTTCTTAATGATTTTCTAAGTTCTTTGTACAGCTGGAAACTTAATTTTAGTGTGTTTTTATTGAAAATTTTAAAAGTTTATTCCAGGAAATGCTTGACTAATAATGAAGGAATTTATGTTTAATCTATTTTCTTTACCATTTAGAGTTATATTATTATACAAATGAAAATTTTCATCTGTAGCGAAATTTTTTCCATTTCATTTTTTTATATACGCTAGTTTTTTTGGGTTTTTATGTTTTAGCCACTATCTTTTATGAGCACTTTTATTTTATAGCCATTGATATCTCATCAAAAATCTTTTATATCTGAATTGTTCTAATTCGTTTATTTATATATAATATATATATTTAATTATATATATATATATATTTGATTTAGGATGTATATAAAACTAGGTTGAGGATTGGGTTTTTATAAAGGTAACCAGAGCAAATAATTTTAAAACAGACCATTTTAAGGTTCCATATAATAAAATTCTACAGCCTTTTTTAAAGGACTGCGGATCATCAGGTTTTACTTAAAAAAAAAAATGAAAGAATTTTTACATTTTTGACGGGCCGTATTAAAATTAAATTAACGAACTGAGGAAGTGAGGGGGAGAGAAGACATGAGTGAGTTAGCAGATATTGACACATTTAAACAGACAACGGAAGTTATATATTGATATCGACGGGGTACAGAAGTAAAAAACCTGACTGATTTCACATAAAAGTAAACTAATGAAATACAAAGTCCATATTTTTGATCATTTCACGCAAATTTATAAATTAGATATAATTATATTACTGTAGACTGACAGATACAATATCATCTTTGAGATAGGCAAAGAGATGTGGATTAAAAAATAGTGTCGAAACCAAAGTAAACACTTGGAGGAAACGCTATAAGCCCAAAACTTGAGAACGATCGTGTGGATAGAAAACAAAAGGGAAATAGAAAATAAGGAACGACATGTTTGTTTTTTAAAGAAAATAAACTTTATATTTCAACATTAAATAGGAAACTCCTTTAACTGAAGAAAACAATATTGCTTTGTTTTCGCATTCAATCTGGAAAAAAAGAAAAAAAAAGAAGAAAGATATCTCGAGAAAATTCCTTAAATTGCCCATTAGAATATCACTTAAGGACATTTCTTCAAATACACTATCATTAGAAGATATAAAAATAAGATAAATATTTTCTGTAATTAAAACTCTGGAATCTAATAAAGGACGCTGGTTTTCGGGTTAGACTGCTGGTGGCAAATGTCATCTGCGCTGTTTCCAACAAGCGATGTTAACTGAATGTGTAAATGCTATCTATTGTTGATAGCATTTGCATCCTGCAAGTCATTCAACCGATTGTTGATCCATTGAGTAGAGGCTCAAAAAGGAAAATCATTCGAAATAGCAGTTATTTTTATATTTTGAAGAAGCTGAAAATATTCCCCTAAAAAGGGGCTAAACGATTTAGCTGCTAAAGAATTCAAATGAAAACACTCTCTGAAAAAAAAAAATTAAAGAGTAAGATGCAAATGTCCGCTCGAATTTCATTTATCGTTCAAATGGGTTTAGCTGTATTGATTTTGTTTATGTTTGTGTGTACGCGCCTAAGAGAAATGTAAATGTGGGCAGTTTTAAATAACTTTAAAGATGCGATCATTATCGAGTAGTTAAAGAATTACATTTAGTAAGAGCTTTTCAGACCGGGTAGCATGCAAATCTTTAATTGACCGATGTGCAATAAATTTGTTTTTAATCATTTTACCCCAAACAAGGTAATGAAGCCACTAAGACGCGAGGGGGTTACTGTGTGTGAAAAAATATGAAAAAGAATCCCTCAAATTGGGACACCGGAAGAGCGAGAAGTGTTAGTTATACGCAGAACTAATTGGAGAATTTAAATCATCTATTTTATTTTATAAAACAGTTAACGAAAATCTGCTCTAAATCATAAAATAAAACAAATGCAATAGAACACATATATTAATTAGAAAAGCTTTTAATTGCTTTTACGAATGAGATAAAATAGAGATGGTATTCATTTGAGAAAACTTTTTCGATGAATAATGAATTTTTCGACATTTTAATTAGAATAATTTATAAACTTTTAATTTTTTTCAAAATCCGTACGAGTTAGGAGATAATGAAATAAAACCTATATTTATTAATCATAAATAGAAAATCTTACTAAAATTCAGCGAACCCCAGTGTTTTAAAATAATTTAGATTTTTTTTTTTGTGCGTATAAGCATGTCGATTTTTATAAATACGGTTGAACATACACAGCATTATAATAAAATAAGAACGGTAACTATAGTAAATTTAAAGCCAGAGTTCTTAAACTTCAATAAAACGTTAGATTTTCCTTAATTTTCAATGTTACTGGGTAGTTAAAATATTATATTAAAAAAGTCACCCATGTTATTTTTGTCAAGAAATTTTTACGCATATATCTCTCGTAGAAAAAATATCAAAACATGTCTACCGTGATAGTTGGGAAAAATAAAAACACCTAACTCCGTGTCAGAATTCTTTCTGCGATATTTTCAACTAAAAGTAAGTAATTTTTTTTTCAAATCAGAATAATTAAACTTTAAATCAGCTAATCTTCCTCAAATAAAGTTTTAGAAAAAATATATTCTTCTAAATTTTTAAAATTACTGGATAAGTAATAAAAATTGCTTCACGTTATATTCCTTACGTAATATATCTTAAAATTCCGGTTGCCAATAAAGATGTTAAACGCTCAATGAAGCTTTCAACACCTTAAATATCATCTCTATGATTAAAAAATGCATTTCAGTGTTATTTATAACTAAGTAATATTTATTTCAAATAAGATTAATTAAACTTTAAATCAACTAATATTCTTTAAATAATGTTTTAGAAAAGCATACTTTATTTTTGAAAGACTTTTTAAACAAAAAGAATTACATTGTGCTAACAGATGACTAAAAATAGCTAAAATTAGTGATTTTTAGAGATTAAAAAAATAAAGATCATCTCCCACTCAATTCAAGCTCCTTTCGAAATAAAGCAAAGCATTAAATATTATTAGAGTATTAAGCTTAACCTATTAGCTAGAAGTACATTAGGTATTCCGTTTCTTTGCACACACACACATATGTGTGTGTGTGTATATATATATATATATATATATATATATATATATATATTATATATATTTATTTTTATTAAAGACATTTTATTATGTTTAACGTTGTTATTTTATAGATACAAGTATTTAAGAAAAATGCTCTGTTTATGATAAACAATTTCGACATTTGTGAATGTCCGAGAATTTTCATAGAAAATATTCGTTCTTTGACAGATTCGAAATTCGAACGTACCGCTAGGCTATATATGACGGTTCCGTATAGGATGCAGGTTCGAATCCGTCAAAGAACGAATGAATGAAAATTTCTAATTTGACATTCAAAATTTTATTTTCTGTTTATCATAAACAGAGCATTTGCTTAAATACTTGTATCTATAAAATAAAACGTTAAACATAATAAAATATTTTTAATAAATAAATTGTAAGACCTTGTCCATTTCTTAAATATATATATATATATATATACCGGGTTTAGCAGTAAAATTGTCCAAATTTTAGATTAAGTTCTGATCTGTTTTATCTTAGAAACTTATTCGAGATAGTTTATAATGCTATTGGACTCTATTTTGAGCAAAAATAATGTATAATTACTCTCTTAACAGAAGACTCCTGATGAAATCAATCAATGAAAATGAAATATTCTTTCTGTCCTGGGTATGACGATAAACTACATCCGCCCCCCCCGGTAAGACGATAAACACCCAACAGCAAGGCCTGTGATCAGGAGGATTTGAGGAGCGTTGAACCATCTCTTAATTGTCCACCCTAGATCCCGAGGGATGCGGTGGTAGCACCTGCTAGGGGGTCCCATCCATGGGCAAATAGTTAATAAGAAAAACTGGGGTCAAAACACTTTCATAGTGTTTTAATACCAGAAATACTTTGTAAAAAAATCATTACCAGCAATACATTTTTCAACGAAAAAAATATTACCAGTAATACAATTATGTCGATATTTAAACCTATTGAGGTTGATATGCCGTAAAACGAACCAAACCATGTTCATCATTAATTAATCGTACCTAAGGATTGGAAGCTCATGAACGTGTTATGTATTCAGTTGGATCTTTTCTAATTAACCATTTTAGAAATGATGATCGCTCTTCCTGCTGTGACCTCATGATCCATGTTTCCTCTCGACTTTTCCCTCTTTTTTAAACTTATTCACCATTCTCTTGATGGTTCTTGAATGGTCTTTGAAGACGGAACTTAGTGTATGAATGTTGGTACTATTAATGAAGGCCTGAATGATCTTTTTCCTCTCACCATTGCTCATCTGGAAAAACATTGTAACCTGCTCTCGTTCTAGCTGAATAACTCAAAGGGTTTTTCAGTGATTCTTACGATAAATGGTGCCAAAGATGGTCAACAGTCTGATCTAAAAAAACGGCAAAAAGAAACTCAGTTAGTTTAATGTTTTTAGATATTAAACATTTTGCTGTCACACGATTTATATATATATATATATATATATATGTGTGTGTGTGTGTGTTCGTGTGTGTACATATATATATATATATATATATATATATATATATATATATATATATATATGAAGAAATATAGTTTTAAAATTGTGCCATATTTATGAGATACAACGTATGTAAATATAGATATAAAAGTGAACATTGAAGTCAAACTCAGAGGCGACAGGTTGTTTCATGCTAGACGCTATCGTCATTTATTGAATGTTGATCTTTTTCCTGACTTATATATATATATATATATATATATATATATATATATGAGTCAATGGCGCATTATGGGCAATCTGTTTTGGCGGTTATTTTGGCTTGTTTGTTTATTTATTTATTTGTTTGGGTTCATTTATTTTTTTTATTTTTATTTTCATTTTGTATTATTTATTCATTTTTTTTCGGTTTTTGATGTTTTATTAACATGGTAAAAAAACTTGGATGAGGGGATATGCTTAGATCGCTTATTTAATAGTTTGTTTTGGTCTGCGAAGATAATTAAGGGTATTTATTCGTCCCATGTTTAGATTGCTTGCCATAGTCTATTCTGTTATTTTGGCGGGGGACAGTTTTCAATTAATTAATTTATTTATTGATTTGAATTGAGTATTTTTACTTGTTTTTTGCTTATTTTATTTATTTTTATTAGTTCTAACGGTTATTTTAGCGGGGCAGTTTTGCTAATTTGTTCATTTCTTTATTTAATTTGATTTTTTTTTTGTTTTTTATTTATTTACTTATCTTTTTATTTTTCATATTTTTATTTACTTTATTTGGTTTTCGATTTTTGAGTAATGTAGTAATGTTTTTTTTATCGTTATATAGCAGTAATAGCTATTTTTTACGTCCAATTTTTGGAATGGTTATTGTAATCTATTCCAACGGTTATTTTCGGGATTGGTTTGTTAATATGTTTATCATTATTTACCTTATTTATTTATTTGGGTTGATTATTTGTACTTGTTTTCATGTACTCAACAATATAATCAAAGAGAATACGTAATAACTTGCAATAAAAGAAAACAGCTTTGGACTCAAAACTGGCACTGAAGAAACAAAAAAAAATTTCCTCGAAATCTGTTGAAAATTGTGGAAATGCATAAAGAACATCCGATCACACACACACACACACACACACACACACACACACACATACATTTTGAGAATTATAGATATACACAGTGATCAATTCAGTTATAACGAAATTTCAATTGTTAATAACATACCAGGTACAAAGAGAAATACAATCAAAATTTACTGACGAAAGATTTTTTAACTTTCAGTATCAACTTTGTTAAATACATGAGAAAAAATGTTTTCTTTAAACCTATTGCTGAATCTAACTTGATTTGTTCTCTGTAGCAAGAGTTTGGATTTAGGCCAATGTTTGACTGGGGGGGAAATAAATTTACCAGCGGTGAACTCCCCCAATAGGGATGGAAGCACTGCTGCTGGTTAAAGTTGGATTGGACTTTGGGTTTATAACGGGCCCTATTAATAGATGAAGCTATTGTTATCTACTCATAGGTGCTGCTTCATCGCGAAGGACAGCATTATTAATTAAATGCGTCTTTTATGTTTTTCTTTTCGAAGGTAGGCCTCGACCCGTCCCTAAGATTAGCAGTATTTTCGACATGATTCCTGAATATATTCTGATATTTTTACGAGAAACTGAAAACGGCTCGTATTCCTGCATTAGCTAAAATATCTTGAAAGTCAAGTAAAATATTGATACAATTTCCTAAACATTTGATACGATATTTTTTTATATATTTCCTTTTACATATTTTACAAAAGTTTTACGCCATATAGAGCAACTTTCTATGTTCCCAAACAGCCTTCGTCCCTAATCCATTTAATAGCTGTATTCAAGAGCTTCATCGCAACTCCTACGACGGCGCTGGAACCATATTTACCGGCATTCATCTTTCAAGTGGACCATTTCAGCGACGTGGCGAGGACTACCTACTGCATGGGTAACCGTCTTGTAAGAATCGGGTGAATAAAATATTTGTGTATCATTGAAAGAATCGAAGTTCGATATTTCTTTTCTCTGAATGGATCTCGTAAGATTTAACGGTTTTTTAAAAAGTAAGCTATTTGCACTTTACAGTAGGCGTGATAATTCAGGAACATCCTCAGATTTTGAGGTCGTAACTGAAGGAATAGACATAATCAGAAAATTCCATTATAAAGGCAATGTCCAAATAATAACACATTGATATGCAAAATTCACTTAAGAAAATGGTTTAAAAACTAGTCCTGGAAATAAGTTTATTTGATAACCACTTTAAATGCTGGTGTATCAAAATAAAATCGGATAGCATGTCAAGCGTTAAGGCAATAAACTTGAATAGATAAAGTGAGGCAGTAAATATTTCAGAATCAACATTCACAATGAGACCTATGTAGGATTAATAAAAAATAAAATATATGCGTGATATGCACAATGTTTCCATTGAAATAAATCTCAAACGTGGCTTTCCTTTTGTAAAGACTCATTCTAATTGGCAAGACAGAACGTTCTTTAGACGCATTTCCTTCGAACTATTTTTTACCTGCCAAACAAGCATTATAAGATTTATTGAGACATTTGCTTCCTTTATCCATTTTGACAAACGGAATCATAAAGTGTTTAGATTATTAAATAAAAATCCTAGCAG
Organism: Acanthosepion pharaonis; assembly: GCA_903632075.3. Lineage (NCBI taxonomy): Eukaryota > Metazoa > Mollusca > Cephalopoda > Sepiida > Sepiidae > Acanthosepion > Acanthosepion pharaonis. Next base: position 2,476,116 of record CAHIKZ030004884.1, read on the forward strand.
AAATTATTTAATTTTTTATTGCGCTGTTAACAGCTTTCTTATTTCATTTCTCGCTTCCGTATTTAGTAGAATGTTCAAGTCAAACGAGAAATAAATACTATTGGTTACGAAAAAATGGAATGATGAGATTCCAGAAAAAAAGGGAAACAAATGAAAGAGCTTAGATGCAGGAAAAAAGAATTAAAGCTATTGCTAAGGAATGAATACCTAAAAAAAAAATGAAAAGGAATTAAAGAATAACTTCGAAAAATTATGAAAAAATAATCATACAAAAGCATAAAATTACTAAATGTGAAGGAAAATGTAAGTAAAAGAGATAAAGACTCGTGGTTGCAGCATTTAAAGAAATGGCGAATAAAAAGGAAATAATAAAAGGGGGAGAATATTTACTGGGAAAAGGCACGAAGGGATATAGCGTGTCTAGAAAGAAATAAAGAATAGAAAGTACAGATATATCCAGAAAAAACATGACACGGCGAACTAGAACAATCTATTCCGGTGGACGAAATAACGGGTTCGGTTCGATTTTCAACGTATATCACCTGAAGAAGGCCGGAGCGTACAACGATCGAAACATCGTGAATATGACAAGAGGGCAACAATCGAAACAGTCTAAATAGCTACAATACCTCATCACATAACTACAGACGGCTTAAAAAAATACAAAACAAACAGAAAATATTGATCCATAAAAGAAGGACTGATATATAGTGACTGAGAAAAAGATATGAAAATGCATAAAAACTGTAAATTCAGGATTTAAAAAAAGATGGAAGAAAATAAACATGGTATTTATGTATTTTTTACTTAACAGGAGGAAATATCTGATCCAATTAAATTAGCAATTATAGTGAAAATACAATATCTTTACAAATGCTATTTTGTTAAGTAAAACATACATAAATACCACGTTTATTTTCCTCCATCCTCTTGTCTTTTTGTAACTGATTAAACCTTTCTTTACCTTTGTCTCTCTCTCTCTCTCTCTCTCTCTCTCTCTCTCTCTCAGCTACCAACAGTTTTTCTTTTCACCTCCGTACAGAGGGGTAATTTCAATCCCCTCTCAAAGAGGCCACTTGTTTTGCATAACTGTCTACCTTTTTTGATACCCGTACCAACTGAATTTATGTCTAGCATTTCAACTTGTGTACACCGGGTACCTCGTTTTCAAAATGACATAATTCAGCATTACATAACCCAGAAAAAAGGTGTCTGTATACCGTAAGATAAACAAAATAGATTAACTCTTATTTACTTTCATTCAACGCTTTTTCCTTTCATCTTCCTGACAATCTTTTCACTTTATTTCTTTTTTCTGTTTGTTGTTTCTTTTCCTTTTCTACCTCTCCTTTCCGTTGTCCCATCGTTTTATAATCCTATATGATTTTTATATTCGCCTATTAATCTTTTGTTCTCTTTAGTTCTTTACTTTCTCTATTTTCTTCATACATTGCTAAAATCACTTTGATTTATTTTCTTCATTTAAATAACTCGTTCATGCCTTTCCGTCTCTATACTTCAAATTCGACGCTTACTCCAATGTTTCAATAAAAATTGAATATACAAGTGAAATCTTTTTCATTAAAGATTGAAGATACCAACTCAAAGATATCTCTCGAATTTATTCTAATAAACTTGGTGAATTATAATTTTGTATATAAATCCAATTGTTATTGCGACTTCAAACCAACCTAATCACACACGAAATTACATTCGCAAGGTACTTTCTATATAGATCCTCTGCTCTTGCATTTTTCTCTTACCAAGTTTCGACATGAAAATCAATATTACTCTTTTTCTTGGACTCTCTTTCATTTTCTCTATTTTATTATTCTTTCTGTATTTTTCTTCTACAAGAATATACATATTCTCTCTCAATACACTTTTTGTCATTCCCATATGTGTATTGAACTTCATCTTCACTGCGTTTATTTAATTTTTTGTTTTATTGTCCTTATTTACAACAGATTTCTACATTCATTTTTTTTTCTTCCTCTGCACATTTTTTCATACAGACATTGCAGCATTCGTCGAGGACTTAGATTGCCAGGTGCATAGTGAACTGTACAAAGAATTACCGCAATGCCTTATGTGGCGTTTGCATGCCAATATGATTTTTTTGAAATCGAATTCAAAGGCAAATTGAATTGCAAAGAGTCGTTATCGGTTTCAGAAAAAAAATTTCTTTCTTAAATGTTCAGATGGTCAGCATTTAACAAAGTTTTTTATTCTTCTGTCTTTTTCCATTCACCAAAATAGTCTGCAATTTATAACGTGAAAGCAATTCTTTGATATTCGGATCGGAGCATAAAATAGAAAACAGTATGTCGCCTATAGTAAACTCATTGATTAGAATTGCAGCGTGGAGAGTTCGATCATACTTGCGTGAGTTTCAAGTCAAAATTTGAATGTAAAGCTCTAGTTGCTTAACATGTGTTGTAAATGTTCCATTTATTATTATTATTATTGCTATACACGAGTGTTCACAAGGTCGATGAGCCACTCAAGTTAGAGGGTTACTGTGTGGATTTGCGTAAGATTGTAAGAAAGGGCAAGGGTTCGGAATAAATAGCTGAAGCAGACTTTAGAAGGAACCGGAAACCCAATCCTACTCTTGTTAGAAATGACCTGGGAGGAGTATGAACCGGAAGATAGACGACTTAAATATGAAAATCTAAAACTAGCCTCCAGATAGTTTTCTCAAATTTTATCAGAAATCTACGCCTAATTAGTAAGGTGTGCATATAATAGTTATGAAATGATTCTGGTGTTATTTAAAGACACAGATTCTAATTATGCCGGATAATTAAGCTTGCAAATATTACTTCTTCGTCTTCATAAATTTACTGAATAAAATATTAATAAATTTTATAAAAAAAATGAATTATTTGTTTATTAACCGTACCTTATCGAAGTGCTGTTATATTTTTGCATAATTTTCTGAAGGTAATATTGCACGTAAAAAAAGAAAAAGAAAAAAAAACTACTCTTGTAATTTTCTTATTAATTATTCATGTTTACATATATCTTAGCAGGAGGTGAATGAAAACTTGTTGTTTGCCAGATACAGCTCTTGATGAATATTTTAACGTTGTTAAAATTAGCCGTATGCTTTCCATGCTCATTTGATACAGACATGAGCAGACAAATTGAGAAAACCAAATATATAGAATACTTTAAAGAGAAAAAATGATAGTGTACAACTTAATTATGATCTCATGTAGTTTTTAATGTCATGCCCTTTTAGGACGTAGTCCACGGTTATCCAGTGATTCCGTTTCTTATCTGTATTTTAACTTCTTGTGAAATATAGTCAAATGATTTTCCGAATTCAGTTTTTCTTGTAGACTGACACCTAAAGCTAAATACCTCAGTCTGCCCTGTTATTTAATCCATAAGCGGAGAGACTAGTGATAGCTTCATGTCTTTTCCAAGATCATTCATACAAAACATGAACGTAACACTCGTGTATAGTAAAATAGAAACGTTGGAAGAGGAATCCGTGCTTCAACCTAAACTTTCTAGATACATCAATGGGTAAAAAAATTCAATTAATATGTAGAGATTTTCTAGTTACCATAAAAAGAAGCACTGATCGCAAAGGTTATATCCTTAGGCAAAGGAAGATGCAAGTGTTGCTGATCTTTGAGGTTTGATGTCAAAGGAACATAATCATATTGATGTGTGAAAAAACTGTATGTTATGTTGTTGGTATAAAGTTTTCATATTTAGATGAAAAAGAACAACACCATATTAACGATCGGATAAAGCAAGATCGATCCACACACACACACACACACAAATATAATTTTAATTTCCTTTTCGCTTTAGTTTTCAGCTATGAACTATACATTGTTTTTAGGTATAAACGCCGAAATAAAATATTTTAAGAGAAAAGAAATTAGTCGCAGGTGATTAGTAATGCGAAAATTAAAGTAAATAAAATTGTATCAGAAAAAATTAGAAAAAATGAAAAATTAGTAAAAATTGAAATCGTCAAATACAAAGCCATATACAGACAACAGCTATATAAATGTACATTAAAACTATATATATATATATATATATATATATATATATATATATATATATATATATATATATATCGCACCCCCCAACATACACACCGGGATTACTAAGAATATATGCGTGTTCTAATTTAATTTTAAAAGTATTGGTCCGAATTCTCATGTTTTTTGTCTTTTTTTTCCTTTTCTTTTCCAATAAATAAAATTCAAGCTTAATTTTAAGGTATTTTATTTCTTACACACAATCTTTACAAAACATGCGCCCTCTCGAAACACGTAGAAATCAAAGCACTGTCAATTTCTTTGGGAACGATCAGCTATTGCAAATATACACAGGTAGTTACTGAATATTTCTAAAAAATTTGCATTAAGCACATTATTTAAATAGGTTAGAGTTAAAATAGAAACTGAGCTTAATAACAACCAATGCGGTGTATAATGACAAACTTGATGATGGGTGTATCACTTGGGAAAGCCATGAGTACTCAAAGATCTGTGTTATTTAGGGGGGGGTCAATATGATGACACTCCATGGAGTAGCAGAGGTTGGTTGCTACCAATAGTTTCTGAAAGTGGTAAATTTGTTAACGTTATAGGAGGAACGATTGATAATGTTATTTAAAGAATTTTTAAAATATTCCGATAAACTTTTACTAGTTGTTTGGTCTCACAATTTAGTTTTTAAAAAAAAAGGAATCTTAAAAATGCATGGAATAATTTACATTTGATAGACTTGAATTTGAATTAAAATTATGATTTGTTTTCTTTTAAATGCCAAGATCAATTTAATGTAAATATTCTCCTCATAATGATTAGCGATGGTCAGAATGTCTCGAATGTTAAGAACTTTGGACCATTTATTCATGACTATTTGTCCGGATCCAAGTTGTTATAACTAATGTTATATATTTAGTAGTGAAGAATATTTACATGTAATAGGGCCTAAGTAATTACGGCTTTCTACAATTACTTATCCTGTATAGCTCTAAGCAATTTAAAAAAACGATTACTCCGCTGTGTTGCAGATAATGCATCAACATGAGATATTATTCATATGTTAATTTTATTATCCGAGTCTGCCATGCTTGTTCAATGGATGTTGGAAGAAAATTTTTTTAATGGTTTTTGTGCCAATTCTTTCTGCAGTAGCCGGGTTGTCAACCAAGACTATAGAACAGTCTGTCCAGCTATTCAACCTATAAGAGATGGAGTCACACCTCTGCCAATGATATTTTGACATAAGGGAATGTGACGAACTCTACTGGAATTTGAACTCTGTTCTCCGACTTCCCATTCCGAACTGCTTTCCATTACACCACAGCGCATATCCATAAAATACTTGTGCCTTTGTTATTCCTCGTCAATTTTCTGCCATCCATTTACACAAGTTCATTTACATTTATTTCTCACTGACCATCGTACCTTGAATGTCCTGTTAGTGTCAAATACTCCAAAGCCTCTTTTCTCATTGTATTCATGAAATGTCAACTGTAATCTTTCTGATCCCAAGCACACACATCCTTTTTACCTATTTTCTGTAGAACTATTTCGTTTCTTAAATATTCTCCTCCCGATATTCTAAGCCTACCTCTGTATAACTACATATGGTACTTCAAGTTTCTTTTTCCTATATAATGAAATTGTTCCGTATAAACAGCAATACAGGCTGATTGATATTACATAACAACTGAGCATTCTTTATCTTTGTTTCCAGCGAAATTTGTTTCTGTTAAAGCATTTGATAAAGTTACAAATACTGTTATATTAGAATAATGCAGGACCTATACTTACAGCAAACTGCTTGCATACGGCTTGAAAATGTATTCGGTAAATAGACAAAAATAGTGATGTAAGGCAAGAATGTATCTTCTTACCGGACTTATTCAATCTATACAGTGAGGCGATTCTGAGAGAATAAGAAATTCTACCAGGATTCATTATTGGCGATCACAATCATAACATTAGTTATGTAGATGAAACAGCGTTCATAGCAAACACAAAGGAGACGAGAACTCCTACAAAAGGCCTAAACATCAATTGCAAAAAGACAGCACATGGTAGTTACAAAAAGGAAGATCCCAACAAGCAAATTACAAACTGGGGGTACCAAAATCAAACACAACAATTTAATTATCTGAGAAAAGTTTTAACAGATGGGAAGTATGACACTGAAATCCGAAGGAGAACTGGGATAGCGAAATATGCCTTCTAAAAACTAAGCAAAATATTAAGAAATAGAAAAACTTCCTTAGAAACAGACAAGGGTATTGAACAGTTATGTAATACATCTTCCTATGTGGCAGGGATTTCACAGGTGAGGAAATATGAAGCAACAAATGTGGTTCTGCAGAAGGATGTTGAGAATGCCATGGATTGAAAATGTGAGAAACGGCGAAGTTTTAGAGAAAATGGAAACAGAAAGTACACTTAAACTTATCAGAAACAGAGCGTTAAAATTTATAGCGTATATAAGGAGGAAAGAGGGCTTGGAAAATTTAATACTCACCGGTCAGATTGAAAGCAATCGGATCAGAAACACAATGCATATCATATCTAGCAAGCTTGAGTAAATAGATGTCAGAACAAGGTTTAGGAGAGATAACAAAAGACCAAATTTATTAAGAGCTATAAAAGACAAGGAATTGTGGCGAGCCATGAAGGGACACGGTACATAAAAAATCTACTATATATATAGAGAAAAAAACAGCACTCGTGGCCGTCTAGCATGAAACAGACTGTCGCCTCTAAGTGTTGACTTCAATGTTCACTTTTATATTTACACACGCTCTATCTCTGATATTGAGCACTTTATCCCATAAATATAGCACAGCTTAAGAGTATATTTCTTTATATATATATATATATATATATATATATATATATGAAGAGATCCCTTCGCTGTTCCAGTGCACCTTCGTCATGTAATATACTATCGGTAATTTAAACTGTTTATGTATGCCAAGAAGTGGGTGAAATCTAAATTTTCAAATGCTCCATATCTTTGGGTGGAACTTGTTTGACAACGATAACAACTCACAAGTCACAAAGGGCGTCACAAAGGGAGTCGAAATTGTCAAAAATTAAATGACAATTTTGAGGCAAATGTTTTTCAGGAATTTCATCTGGATGCATGTCTTTTATGGGAAATGATTCTACAAGTTTGTCTACATCGCTGTTTTTCTTCTTCATTCTATAATATTTGGGTTACAAATGTATCTTGAGAATTTTCCAAAACAACGGGTGTAATCAAATATTTACTTAAATATTTTGAAAAATTGAATTTTTCTTTAGCTATAAAATCTAAAAATAACTTGGTTATGAAAAATATTTTTTCATATTTTGGCAAAAATAGATTCCAGTCGCAAATATGACGGAAACTATCAATAAAGTTATTTTCAGAAAGAGAAAAGGTTCATTTTTATTTTATCTCAAGTGTTTGGCATTTATATCTGAGGTCACAAGACAATATCACGTTTAAAGTACTTGACAATAAATCATGAACAATAATAACACTGAAGATGGTTTCAGTTTCCAAAATTCTGAAATTTTCCGTAAAATATAGCGTGAAATATCTAAATATTAAATTTCTTAAATAAAATTATTGCTCACAAGACACGTTGTTCACAAGGCCATCTTTATTACAATTAAAATGAAAATTTGTTTTAACTATATTAATGCTGCTAATGAGCTGTCAAACATTATCAACTTTTCGCATCTAACTACATTTTCATTCCCTTCTTTATAAATAAATAAAGTTCATTCTGGTGATATTTTTTTTCAGTTTTTCGACTTTGGATGATTGAAACGACTTTGCTAACAACTGCTCCTTGGTATAGAATCTTAGAGTCGAATTAATGTATCTACGATAATTTGCACATGACTAATTTCTTTGAATTTTGTTTCTATGATAATAATAAATACAATGGGAGTAGGGGATGTTGATGTGTTCACCCCCAAGCCCTATGCTACCCCTTCTCTCAATGAGTCTTTTAGTCCTCATATATGAGCGAGCATGTTTCTGTACCTGTACGATATTTCTGACTTAAAGACTTCTGTTGCCTTGATATCTGAATAGACAGGACATGTTCTTGGTCTTGGCGTTATCCACCTGATAGGGATTCAAACCTTTGCGTAAATTCGAAGTAGGCTATCCTATCAGCAGGTGCATAATATTGGGGTTATTGTACTGCTATTTTGTAAATGAGTTTTGAACCGTGCAGTAATCTCCATTGGGGCCTCCATGCCATGACGAAAGGTACTCTTACGACTGTACCTCCTGTATAATTCACATTCATATATGCACCCCTATGGGTGTAAGTCACTAATAAAGTTTTATCGGAACACACTGACTTCTAACTCTGGTAGAGGATATATTCAATGTCTTGAAAACCAATCTAGTGACGTTCCATCACCGAGCAAACTCTGATTTTTTTTTTTTTTACCTATCGTGATGAACGAGTATTCCTTCAGAGAGGCCTGTACCTTGAGCGCCTATTAAGACCCAGACCCCATGAAGTCCGTATATACGATCGATCGGTACAGATATTGGAACAATGGCCCGTTCTTTGTACGGCTCCAATAAGTACCTGACTACTCCTGCTATCCTCTACCTTTATAAGAGCTAGATGAGTCTGAAAACGGAATACTGCTGCCATATATGGGCAAGAGCTACCTAGTTTTCACTTTTTTTTAGTCCAAAAACGTCTCTGTGTCCTTGTAGGTGATGAATTATTTTCCGACATATAACTCATTTCCCAAGCCTTTCGCAGCTTTATCGCTATTTCCATGGAAAGTGTTCAGACTAACTACATTCCTTAAATCTATCAATTTTAACCTTCATGGTTATGACTTATTATACCCTGCACATTGTGGCGGACCACCCTCATTCCCATTGTATTTCAATGGTGAAATATATGTTCCACTCGAGCAGCTTCCTACGAACAGCTGCTTTGCGGAACACTCCCAGACAACTGTCCGATAACGACAATCTTAACCTGTTCAAGTATAAGATAAAACTGTTATCTGTTGTAATGTAAGCAAATAGTCTTCATATTGGTGGTGGGGGGGGACCAAACTGATTGCTTTCCCATTAACTACAGCGGTAATAGGCAGAGAGGAGAAAGACGGGAGGGCAACAAAAACAACATACATCGGAAAACACAGCAATTTGAAGAGCGAAAATGGCAACGGGAACGACTTCGGAATAATCCGTGTTTGCCCAATGCTGGTTTTCTCCTGAGGTATCTTAAAAAAAAAAAAAAAGAAAAAAAAAAGAATCTTGACCAGTTGCAGAGAGGCTCGTATCTAGATATGACAAACTGTACCGGACTAACGGGAAAAAAAACCGGATATGTTGGCAAATATGTCCGCATGCTACACGACGTGCGTTCGCCACATATCCCCGTAAACTCTGCCTATAAGTCTATAACCTACTACATGGAGTGGCACTTGAGCCTTGTACAGGGTGAACATTATCGTAAAAAAAATCGCATCTCTTTTCTGAGTGATAAACATTATATTTCTTGATTTAGTAACTTTCAGGACCCCAAAATATATTCTGAAGATAAGAAATGATACAAAGTTACTTTTCAAAAAGATAAATCCGTTAATGCTTATCCCAAACTCAGTTATCCAATTTATATTTGGATAATTTTTTAGCGATCAGTTTCGATTTTCAAACACTAAGAAATCGATTAATTTAAACAGTTGTATCGGTATTTTACCAAATCTAGTGCTTGTTCATATAAATACAAATAAACAAGTGAAAATAAGAAAAAAGTTGAAATATGCATATATATATATATATATATATATATATATATATATATATATATATAAGTTACGAAGAACTTGGTAAACCGAATGGGTAATTCCAAGGAGGATGAAATCCTGAGAGCTCAATGTGAATACAGAGCTAATATTTAATGAAAAAACAGACCACTTTAAGTTTGTACCATTACAATAATTTATTTCATCAAAATCTTTTTTTATTTTTGGTGAAATAAATTATTGTAATAATACCTTAAAATGGTCTGTTTTTTCATTATATATATATATATATATATATATATATATATATATATATATTATTATATATATATTTTTAATAGTTCTCTAATATATATTTTTTTTTTGGTGTTAAGTTGAAAGTCACCAAGGAAGACGCCATAGTTTTAGTTAACTCAAGTACTTTCGCTCTCCTCCAAGATCATCCTTAGGTGTCAATTGCGAAGACAAACTTAATGTACCTGTGATTGTTGTGATGGCGATTTTTTAAACAGGCATGAACGCACTCTGTTATAATTATTTCTAAAATTACCCATTGTAGCTACGATGCTTTCTTATTTTTTTATAAAAAAATCATCCACCATATAAAGGAGGTAACCAGAGATGGTAAAATGCATCATGACGTTAAATGTTAGTCAACTCAAATGTATTTTAAAACTTTGCTACTGCTCTCGTAATAATTTTTTTTCAGTGTTTAAATATATCTATATATATATAATGATGACCTAATTTTTTCTCGTATTTTGACTTGATCAGTTTGAATATTTATAAACATGCATTTAATTTCTAATTTAAACCGCTCATCTTCGCTGTACGCATTAACATTTTTTAATTTTAAGTTATTTAAAGAGTACATTTTTGGAGACAATGTGTTTGTGTGTGCGTGTATGTGGGTGTGCGTATAAATAAACACATTTATAACTTCATGAGTTACTAAAGAAAATGAATAAGCCAAGTTAAAATAAATATATTCAATAGAAAAAAAAAAGACACTAAAAATTCAATTTTGTATGGATCCCTGTTCAACTTTATAAAAATCCCAAGTACAGAAATTTAACTATTTATGAAATGTAATAATAAACGACAGAATATTTGAAACCGAAATTTTCAGGCTCATTGGAATAACAATATATGCCGTTCTAAAGCTGACCAACGTATTTAGAAGCAGCAAAATTTCTTTGCAAACACTGCTGGCCTGTTATGTAATATCAGTCCTCCTCTATAGCAGTGAATGCTAAACAATTTCCTCACAGAGGAATATTTTAGGTAACAGGTGTGGTTCTCCAGAATGCTGAAAAAGATATGCATAGAACATGTGAGCAACGAGGAAGTTTAAGAAAAATAGAAGCAAAGGATACGTGTGATTAGAAACAGAAAAATGGTTAAAATCTCTGAACAAAATTAGAAAAGGGGCTTGGAGGAGAATGACACTGATAGGACATGTTGGATTCAAGAGTGGCAGCTGAAAACATCGGATAAACTGCCTAATAACTTGTGTAAATAGATGGCTGAATAGGAAATTGAATAGTAAGCCACAATGTTTAGAATTACAAATAATAGGAAAGTGTGGAGAGTAATTGACACTTACGTCCAGAATGGACACGGCACATAGAATCTGAATGTCTCGTCAAAGTCTCTGGATGAAATGAAAATAATAAAATAATTTCATAGAATTTTAAATGAAAGGGTTTCTGTATAAGAGAAATCCACAGGAAGAGGCAAGTGTTGATGTATCCAAGTTGACTGCTATATCCTAATACTTATCGAATCTATTAGAGTAAAATTGAAAAGCGAGAATATGTCTATTTATCTGCTGAGGAAAATTAACACATCAAAGCGAAATAAGTTTTAAATGAACTGCAAATAATAAGCATGAACGTCTCTCTACTGATCATGCGGCTATTAGTGAACATCACAAACGACTATACAGGGTCCTTTAGCCCTTGGATAAACATATCAGCCATCACTGTTTGAAGGCCGAGGTTAGAACTTGCAAGTTTCACTTCCGCCAACAGGTATAAAGCTCGAGTGTTTATTCAGTCTCATGAGAAAATGCTTTGGCATGTCGCCACATTATCTCCCTTTCAAATCCGATACAAGAAAAGCGATTAATTTCTCTTTTTATCTTGTCTTTGAATGCCACATAAACCAAAAGGCGCGAAATAAGGGAATTAATGGATCATCGTTCATTTTGATTATATTGATTAAAGAAAGATTTAATTATTGTTTGATTAATTGATGGGGTTGTGTTCATTCTTAACGTCCCTCAAGCCAAACCTGTTAGTACTTTTTGTGCGATAAAATATGACCAGGATGGCTGGTATTTAAAAATGAAATGTTCCTTACTTGTTCAAATAGGTTCTATGCTATTCAAATCTATTCAAAATATACTTTATTCTCTGAAGGTGACAAATTATTTAGAAATACATTTATAATTGTGAACCACCAGTAAAACACTTATAAGAAAAATTAATAAAAAATTCTAATAGAAATTTATGTTCAGTCAATTATGTCAAATTATATATATATATATATATATATATATATATATATATATATATCTGAGAAAAGAGAGAGAGAAAAAAAACTGTTGTTGGTGCCATCTAAACTAATTCTACCATTCCTATGGTCAATTGGTTGGTGATTAAACTAGATTCCCAGCAGACTTACCAGACATGGAGGATGTAAACTCAGAGGCTCTGCGTACTTATAAAAGAAGGGCTCTCTGTGACACCTTCGATCATAATTATAGCGGACAAATTACTTTGATCTGTCGCGAAATTGTGCATTTGTGATGGAGGTGATTGGTATGGTGTACTGCATAGGTATTACTCATAAAAGCACAACGTTTGTGTTTGCTATTTCCACTTTGAAATGTTTATTTAACGACTAACAACCTGCACATTGGTGACTCGTGTCTAAATATGATTTCGTGCCAGTGGAGCAAAGGTGGTGTTTAGTTGATTCACAAGTGTCTGGGCAGCCGAATTGAGGGAGAGAATTGTTCACAAAAGAGATTTTAGGAGCTTCGAGAAAAGTTGAACATCCGTCTATGTCAAACCAGTATAGCGCAGCTGGCTAACGTTCAATTCTCTTAAATTTGTGGAGTCAAAAGGAAATTGGTGTTGAGAAGATTGTATTGTGTCAGCTGTGACTTACTGAGATTGAATAATCTTGCCGTTTTTTTTTTATTTATCACAAGTTTTTTGACGTGCAGAAACAGCGGTTTGAATAAAAATATTAATGTCAATATGAAGAACTTTATATTGACACCATAGGAATTGGAATGTTCATAATGTTAATCATGAAACGCAGCAGTAAATTGTAAAGCTTTTAAATTAAATTTCATGAGGAAAAATCAGTAGTAGATGCGCACTTATGATGCTGCAATGGTTATTGTTGTAAGTAGAGACCCGCTATATTACAATCTATTAAGTGAATGGCCATATGCTTGCCGGTTATGTATAGAGATACAGTGTGTTTGTATTTAATAATAATATAATGTAATATATGATTTAGTGTGGAGATTTTGTGCCGGCATTGTTTTGCTCTTTGAATTTGATAGTTCTTTGTTGTGATGATATTTTACTTCTGCCATTGAACATTTTTTTCGACACAATCTATTCTGGTGTCTTTTTCTTTGTTCCACAAAGTTCAGTGACTTTACGGCTATTTCATTCTCTGCCATTTGAGTATTCCATCCAAGGTCATTTTGGTTGGTGGATAGTATTCACCAACTACCCTTATGACATCTTGTGTTACCCTAAGCGCGAATAAAATGCCTATTTCACTGAACGTTTAATGCCGACCGCCTGATGGATACGTGAGTGACATGCAGGAAATGACCGTAGTCGGTTAGACCTGCACCAGAGAATTATGATTTATTTGAAATATATAAGGACATTTCCATTCATGGAATGGCTAACCAGGGTTTCACTTATTCACTATTAGATATTAATCATCTCCAGCAATGACAACCAAGTTTAGAAGTTTCAAGGAAACTAGAACTAGAAGTTTCAAGGAAAATGTCACTACTAAAGCCACCCATATGGCATAAATACATAGATTTTCAAGTACTGCTAAACCACTATAACTCCATAAAATAGCTAAACATCAATTCCCACCATCCATATAGCGACAAGAAAAGGAGAGTTCTCTGCCTGTAACATCAGTTCAAACTCGGAAGTGGCGGTTCAGATATATACTTACAGATGATTCAACTTTAGATAAAAAAAAAACATTCACGTTAACTACTACTCTGTAAATATATCAGCTTATAAGAATATAGCTAAAAAATCTGGACAATAAATAATGCCAATATCTGACATTATTTTAGATAAAACTGAAAATTTGCAAAAGATCTGTAATCTGTAAAACTTTAGGGAATTCAAATGCACTCTAACCTTTAGGAGCCATCTCTTCAGAAGCAAACAAATCTTCTCTATTTGAGAATACAATGCAGATCTGTGTATATAGGCTGTGGCCACCATCTAAGTCTAATGACGAAGGAACTCATGATTAAAAATTCTCATCACTTGAAAAATGAATATCCACAACAAAAATGCGTAGCACATATAATTAAATGATATAATCAAGATGTTGATTTTTCCATGAACAAAAGGTTAGTAAGGAAACCACAAATACTAGAAAGAGTGATGAGATGAGATTAATTATTAAAAAATATAGTCTTCGGTTAACAGCAGAAGTCATTTTCCCTGATAAAGTACTAAATGTATTATGTATGGTAAACTTGCTTTGGTACAGATACAAACATGGCCCTGGATTACGTGCAGACATGTTTGTCAATACCAGTAACATGTGGCTTTTCCAAGATAGCAGCAGGACAGATTGGCATGTCTAAATACAGACTTCTCTCCAACTGGTTAAGATCCGGGACTTTGTAAGATGCCCCATGCCAATAAAAACAAGGGTAACGCCAGAAGATGGCATGACGGTGCTTTGTGAAGTCAGTCCCATGGACATTTTGTTCCTAAAGTTCCTGGGTTTTCCATGCCAGTATTGTTTTTTGTTACCTCTCAACTCTTTCCCTTCTCTTCCTATTAACCCTGTAGTTGCTGGGGAAGCAATTGGTTAGATGTTTCTCCAACCTCAAGTACTTGATTATATTGTTTTAAATCACTACACTTTGCAGATCCTTTGTCATGTGAATGGGGGCAATCTCGTCATACAATTATTTTCTTATATTAAAGTTAATAACTTTCACCTTTTCACTTCATGGAAACAATTATGGCGTCTCTTTGGTGTATCAGAATTGCCAGCATCATTCTTACAATTTCAGATTAAATAAATTTCCAAAGATGTCTCAGCATAATTAAAGTGAAACCAGTTTAGAACTTTAAAATTTTAAGTGGTTCATATTTTGTTAAAATTTAGCTGATTACAATTTGTTTCATCTGAATTCAATTAAGAAAGGCTTATTTAAAAAGCTTTTCTTAGAAAAAATAATATATCCATTGTTGTATAGTTTTTAGAATTTAAAGCTGCACCAGGCTATGTTGCCGAATTAAGAATGTGAATTGCTTTTATAAAGAAACCGTGAAAGGATTGATGTCAAATAGTAAATTGAATGCAAAATAAACATGATTCGAAGAATAATTAATCATCCAGTGCAACAGAAAATAATTGGCATTTGATTAAGAAGGCGCAATAAAGAATGGGTAAGAAGCCAGATGCAGTAATCAATTTATTTTCTGCATTTCTTTCCATTTAAAGTTTTGCAAATTAAACACATAGCATTCTTCTTTGCTTAACTGCATTGACGTATTTTTGCAGTTTTATTTATGTGCTTTAATAAATAAATTGTGTTCCTACATAAAATATAAACATTTTATATTCAGATGCCAAAACTGGTGCATTATAGTTATTGCTTTTATTTTGTGGGGTTTTTCTTTTAGTTTATTTTTGTGGGGGCGGGGTTCTTTTGTTCTTTTTGCTTCCCTTGTTTTTATTATGGGTTGGTGATATTGAATGACACCATGTAAATGGAAACAAGTACTCTAAATGAAAATGGAATGTATATTTATAAACAAAATGCATATTCCTCATTAGCGGGTGTCAGTGTGTATATATACACACGCCCACACAGTCAACAAACATGAATAAACATGCCCAAAAGACTCCCCCCGTACACATGACCGCATTTCAACTACCTCCATTCTTTG
Source organism: Acanthosepion pharaonis (assembly GCA_903632075.3). Taxonomy (NCBI): domain Eukaryota; kingdom Metazoa; phylum Mollusca; class Cephalopoda; order Sepiida; family Sepiidae; genus Acanthosepion; species Acanthosepion pharaonis. The sequence continues at coordinate 2,492,113 of CAHIKZ030004884.1, forward strand.
CCAATGTTTGTTTTAAAAAGCAATGATTAGAAATGGAACAAAACTGAAACATATGTGTTGGGGAGAATCTGGTCTAAGAAAAGAAATATCAACTACTGTCACTGTGCAGTCAAGTATGAGATAACAGAAGGACAATTATGTACAAATGTCAAAGAAATTTACTGAATGCAACACAAAACACATTGCATCAATTTATCCTGGATAGGTACTGTTAAACCTCAGATTAGAGTATTCCTGCTTGATCAAAACCCATCACAAAAACAGTAATGTCAAAATTTCCGATTGGAAAGACAAAAGTGAGAATAAGCTGAATGACATTTTTTATGTAGGTTTGTCAAAAGAAGACAGAGCAAGAACAAAGTAATACAGAGCAAGACAAAAGAATAGGCTAGAGCAAGACAGAAATCATATAGGTTTGTCATAATACAGAGCAAGACAAAAGAAGGAGAATAGGCTGGACAGAATCATATAGGTTTGTCATAATACAGAGCAAGACAAAAGAAGAGAGAATAGGCTGGACAGCATCATATAGGATTGCTCATAATACAGAGCAAGACAAAAGAAGGAGAATTTGAACAGAATAATATAGGTTTGTCATAATACAGAAAGACAAAAAGAAGAGAGAATAGGCTGAACAGAATCATATAGGGTTTGTCATAATACAGAGCAAGACAAAAGAAGAGAGAATAGGCTGACAGATAGGTTTGTCATAATCAGGCTGGACAGCATCATATAGGTTTGTCATAATACAGAGCAAGACAAACGAAGAGAGAATAGGGACATAATCATAGGGTGTTGTCATAATACAGAGCAAGACAAAAAGAAGAGAGAATAGGCTGGACAGCATCATATAGGTTTGTCATAATACAGAGCAAGACAAAAAGAGAGAGGCTGGACAGAATCATATAGGTTTGTCATAATACAGACAAGAATCATATAGGTTTGTCATAATACAGAGCAAGACAAAAGAAGAGAGAATAGGCTGGACAGAATCATATAGGTTTGTCATAATACAGAGCAAGACAAAAGAAGAGAGAATAGGCTGGACAGCATCATATAGGTTTGTCATAATACAGAGCAAGACAAAAGAAGGGAGAATAGGCTGAACAGAATCATATAGGTTTGTCATAATACAGAGCAAGACAAAAGAAGAGAGAATAGGCTGGACAGAATCATATAGGTTTGTCATAATACAGAGCAAGACAAAAGAAGAGAGAATAGGCTGGACAGAATCATATAGGTTTGTCATAATACAGAGCAAGACAAAAGAAGAGAGAATAGGCTGGACAGAATCATATAGGTTTGTCATAATACAGAGCAAGACAAAAGAAGAGAGAATAGGCTGACACAGAAGGGAGAATAGGCTGAACATCATATAGGTTTGTCATAACACAGAGCAAGACAAAAAGAAGAGAATAGGCTGGACAGCATCATATAGGTTTGTCATAATACAGAGCAAGACAAAAGAAGAGAGAATAGGCTGGACAGCATCATATAGGTTTGTCATAATACAGAGCAAGACAAAAGAAGAGAGAATAGGCTGGACAGCATCATATAGGTTTGTCATAATACAGAGCAAGACAAAAGAAGAGAGAATAGGCTGGACAGAATCATATAGGTTTGTCATAAAACAGAGCAAGACAAAAGAAGAGAGAATAGGCTGGACAGAATCATATAGGTTTGTCATAATACAGAGCAAGACAAAAGAAGAGAGAATAGGCTGGACAGAATCATATCAGCACACAGAGCAAGACAAAAGAAGGGTTTGTCATAATAATACAGAGCAAGACAAAAGAAGAGAGAATAGGCTGGACAGAATCATATAGGTTTGTCATAATACAGAACAAGACAAAGAAGAAGAGAGAATAGGCTGGACAGAATCATAGGTTTGTCATAATACAGAGCAAGACAAAAGAAAGAGAGAATAGGGCTGAACAGAATCATATAGGTTTGTCATAATACAGAGCAAGACAAAAGAAGAGAGAATAGGCTGGACAGAATCATATAGGTTTGTCATAATACAGAGCAAGACAAAAGAAGAGAGAATAGGCTGGACAGAATCATATAGGTTTGTCATAATACAGAGCAAGACAAAAGAAGAGAGAATAGGCTGGACAGCATCATAGGTTTGTCATAATACAGAGCAAGACAGACAGCAAGGTTTGTCATAATACAGAGCAAGACAAAAGAAGAGAGAATAGGCTGGACAGAATCATATAGGTTTGTCATAATACAGAGCAAGACAAAAGAAGAGAGAATAGGCTGGACAGAATCATATAGGTTTGTCATGCACACAGAGCAAGACAAAAAAGAAGAGAGAATAGGCTGGACATAATCATATAGGTTTGTCATAATACAGAGCAAGACAAAAGAAGAGAGAATAGGTTGGACAGCATCATAGTTTGTCATAATACAGAAACAAAAAGAAGAGAGAATAGGCTGGACAGAATCATATAGGTTTGTCATAATAAGGAGCAAGACAAAAGAAGAGAGAATAGGCTGGAACAGAATCATATAGGTTTGTCATAAAAGAGCAAAACAAAAAGAAAGAGAGAATAGGCTGGACAGAATCATATAGGTTTGTCATAATACAGAGCAAGACAAAAGAAGAGAGAATAGGCTGGACAGAATCATATAGGTTTGTCATAATACAGAGCAAGACAAAAGAAAGAGAATAGGCTGGACAGCATCATAAGGTTTGAAGAGCAAGACAAAAGAAGAGAGAATAGGCTGGACAGAATTATGTAGGTTTGTCATAATACAGAGCAAGACAAAAGAAGAGAGAATAGGCTGGACAGCATCATATAGGTTTGTCATAATACAGAGCAAGACAAAAGAAGAGAGAATAGGCTGGACAGCATCATATAGGTTTGTCATAATACAGAGCAAGACAAAAGAAGAGAGAATAGGCTGGACAGAATCATATAGGTTTGTCATAATACAGAGCAAGACAAAAGAAGAGAGAATAGGCTGGACAGAATCATATAGGTTTGTCATAATACAGAGCAAGACAAAAGAAGAGAGAATAGGCTGGACAGCATCATATAGGTTTTTGTCAAGAAGAGAATAGGCTGGACAGCATCATATAATAACACAAAGCAAGACAAAAGAGAGAATAGGCTGGACAGAATCATATAGGTTTGTCATAATACAGAGCAAGACAAAAGAAGAGAGAATAGGCTGGACAGCATCATATAGGTTTGTCATAATACAGAGCAAGACAAAAGAAGAGAGAATAGGCTGGACAGAATCATATAGGTTTGTCATAATACAGAGCAAGACAAAAGAAGAGAGAATAGGCTGAACAGAATCATATAGGTTTGTCATAATACAGAGCAAGACAAAAGAAGAGAGAATAGGCTGGACAGAATTATGTAGGTTTGTCATAATACAGAGCAAGACAAATAAAGAGAGAATAGGCTGGACAGCATCATATAGGTTTGTCATAATACAGAGCAAGACAAAAGAAGAGAGAATAGGCTGGACAGAATCATATAGGTTTGTCATAATACAGAGCAAGACAAAAAAGAATAGAACAGAGAATAGGTTTGTCATAATACAGCAAGACAAAGAGAGAATAGGCTGAACAGAATCATATAGGTTTGTCATAATACAGAGCAAGACAAAAAAGAAGAGAGACAGCATCAATAGGGCTGGACAGCAATCAAAAGAAGGAGAATATAGGGTTTGTCATAATACAGAGCAAGACAAAAAGAGAGAGACAGAATAGGTTTGCAGAGCAAGGACAGCATGAACAGAATCATAGGTTTGTCATAATACAGAGCAAGACAAAAGAAAGAGAATAGGCTGGACAGAATCATATAGGTTTGTCATAATACAGAGCAAGACAAAAGAAGAGAGAATAGGCTGACAGAATCATATAGGTTTTGTCATAATACAGAGCAAGACAAAAGAAGAGAGAATAGGCTGGACAGCATCATATAGGTTTGTCATAATACAGAGCAAGACAAAAAAGAAGGGAGAATAGGCTGGACAGAATCATATAGGTTTGTCATAATACAGAGCAAGACAAAAGAAGAGAGAATAGGCTGGACAGAATCATATAGGGGTTTTGAACAGAATCATAATACAGAGCAAGACAAAAAGAAAGAGAATAGGCTGGACAGCATCATATAGGTTTGTCATAATACAGAGCAAGAAAAAAGAAGAGAGAATAGGCTGGACAGAATCATATAGGTTTGTCATAAAGACAAAAGAAGAGAGAAATACAGAGCAAGACAAAAAGAAGAGAGAATAGGCTGACAGAATCATATAGGTTTGTCATAATACAGAGCAAGACAAAAGAAGAGAGAATAGGCTGGACAGCATCAAATAGGTTTGTCATAATACAGAGCAAGACAAAAGAAGAGAGAATAGGCTGACATAATCATATAGGTTTGTCATAATACAGAGCAAGACAAAAAAGAAGAACAGAAGAATAGGTTTGTCATAATACAGAGACAGGCTGAACAATCATATAGGTTTGTCATAATACAGAGCAAGACAAAAGAAGTGAGAATAGGCTGGACAGAATCATATAGGTTTGTCATAATACAGAGCAAGACAAAAGAAGAGAGAATAGGCTGGACATAATCATATAGGTTTGTCATAATACAGAGCAAGACAAAAGAAGAGAGAATAGGCTGGACAGAATCATATAGGTTTGTCATAATACAGAGCAAGACAAAAGAAGAGAGAATAGGCTGGACAGAATCATATAGGTTTGTCATAATACAGAGCAAGACAAAAGAAGAGAGAATAGGCTGGACAGAATCATATAGGTTAATCATAAAAGAGAGCAAGACAAAAGAAGAGAGAATAGGCTGGACAGCATCATATAGGTTTGTCATAATACAGAGCAAGACAAAAGAAGAGAGAATAGGCTGGACAGAATCATATAGGTTTGTCATAATACAGAGCAAGACAAAAGAAGAGAGAATAGGCTGGACAGCATCATATAGGTTTGTCATAATACAGAGCAAGACAAAAGAAGGGAGAATAGGCTGAACAGAATCATATAGGTTTTGCAAGACAAAAGAAGAGAGAATAATACAGAGCAAGAGCAAAGACAAAAGAGAATAGGCTGGACAGAATCATATAGGTTTGTCATAATACAGAGCAAGACAAAAGAAGAGAGAATAGGCTGGACAGAATCATATAGGTTTGTCATAATACAGAGCAAGACAAAAGAAGAGAGAATAGGCTGAACAGAATCATATAGGTTTTGTCAAAAGAAGGGAGAATACAGAGCAAGACAAAAGAAGAGAGAATAGGCTGGACAGAATCATATAGGTTTGTCATAATACAGAGCAAGACAAAAGAAGAGAGAATAGGCTGGACAGAATCATATAGGTTTGTCATAATACAGAGTTTAGGCTGAACAGAATCATATAGGTTTGTCATAATACAGAGCAAGACAAAAGAAGAGAGAATAGGCTGGACAGAATCATATAGGTTTGTCATAATACAGAGCAAGACAAAAAGAAGAGAATAGGCTGGACAGAATCATATAGGTTTGTCATAATACAGAGCAAGACAAAAGAAAGAGAATAGGCTGGAGAATCATATAGGTTTGTCATAATACAGAGCAAGACAAAAAGAAGAGAGAATATGACAGAATCAGGTTTTCATAATACAGAGCAAGACAAAAGAAGAGAGAATAGGCTGGACAGAATCATATAGGTTTGTCATAATACAGAGCAAGACAAAGAAGAGAGAATAGGCTGACAGCATCATATAGGTTTGTCATAATACAGAGCAAGACAAAAAGAGAGAGGCTGAGAATAGGCTAGGGACAGAATCATATAGGTTTGTAATACAGAGCAAGACAAAAGAAGAGAGAATAGGCTGGACAGAATCATATGGGTTTGTCATAATACAAGACAAAGACAAAAGAAGAGAGAATAGGCTGGACAGAATCATATAGGTTTGTCATAATACAGAGCAAGACAAAAGAAGAGAGAATAGGCTGGACAGAATCATATAGGTTTGTCATAATACAGAGCAAGACAAAAGAAGAGAGAATAGGCTGGACAGAATCATATAGGTTTGTCATAATACAGAGCAAGACAAAAGAAGGGAGAATTGAACAGAATCATGCATAATACAGAGCAAGACAAAAAAAGAAGAGAGAATCAATAGGTTTGCATAATACAGAGCAAGACAGAATAGGCTGGACAGCATCATAGGTTTGTCATAATACAGAGCAAGACAAATGAAGAGAGAATAGGCTGACAGAATCATATAGGTTTGTCATAATACAGACAAAGACAAATGAAGAGAGAATAGGCTGGACAGAATCATAAGACAAAAGACAAAGAAGGGAGAATAGGCTGGACAGAATCATATAGGTTTGTCATAATACAGAGCAAGACAAAAGAAGAGAGAATAGGCTGACAGAATCATATATAGGTTTGTCATAATACAGAGCAAGACAAAAAGAAGAGAGAATAGACAGAAAATAGGTTTGTCTACAGAGCAAGACAAAGAAGGGAGAATAATCATATAGGTTTGTTTGTCATAATACAGAGCAAGACAAAAGAAGAGAGAATAGGCTGGACAGAATCATATAGGTTTGTCATAATACAGAGCAAGACAAAAGAAGAGAGAATAGGCTGGACAGCATCATATAGGTTTGTCATAATACAGAGCAAGACAAAAGAAGAGAGAATAGGCTGGACAGAATCATATAGGTTTGTCATAATACAGAGCAAGACAAAAGAAGGGAGAATAGGCTGAACAGAATCATATAGGTTTGTCATAATACAGAGCAAGACAAAAGAAGAGAGAATAGAGCATCAATAGGTTTGTCATAATACAGAGCAAGACAAAAAGAGAGAATAGCTGGACAGAATCATATAGGTTTGTCATAATACAGAGCAAGACAAAAGAAGAGAAAAGAACAGATCAATAGGCTGCAAAGACAAAAGAAGAGAGAATAGGCTGGACAGCATCATATAGGTTTGTCATAATACAGAGCAAGACAAAAGAAGAGAGAATAGGCTGGACAGAATCATATAGGTTTGTCATAATACAGAGCAAGAAAAAAAAGAGAGAATAGGCTGGACAGCATCATATAGGTGTGTCATAATACAGAGCAAGACAAAAGAAGAGAGAATAGGCTGAACAGAATCATATAGGTTTGTCATAATACAGAGCAAGACAAAAGAAGAGAGAATAGGCTGGACAGAATCATATAGGTTTGTCATAGCACAGAGCAAAACAAAAGAAGAGAGAATAAATAGGTTTGTCATAATACAGAGCAAGACAGGCTGAACAGAATCATATAGGTTTGTCATAATACAGAGCAAGACAAAAGAAGAGAGAATAGGCTGACAGACAGCAGCAAGACAAAAGAAGGGAGAATAGGTTTGTCATAATACAGAGCAAGACAAAAAGAAGAGAGAATAGGCTGGACAGAATCATATAGTTTGTCATAATACAGAGCAAGACAAAAGAAGAGAGAATAGGCTGAACAGAATCATATAGGTTAATCACACAGAGCAAGACAAAAGAAGAGAGAATAGACAGCATCATATAGGTTTGTCATAATACAGAGCAAGACAAAAGAAGAGAGAATAGGCTGGACATAATCATATAGGTTTGTAATACAGAGCAAGACAAAAGAAGGAGAATAGGCTGAACAGCATCATATGGGTTTAACACAGAGCAAGACAAAAGAAGAGAGAATAGGCTGGACAGAATCATATAGGTTTGTCATAATACAGAGCAAGACAAAAGAAGAGAGAATAGGCTGGACAGAATCATAGGTTTGTCATAAACACAGAGCAAGACAAAAGAAGAGAATAGGCTTGACAGAATCATATAGGTTTGTCATAATACAGAGCAAGACAAAAGAAGAGAGAATAGGCTGGACAGAATCATATATAGGTTTGTCATAATACAGAGCAAGACAAAAGAAGAGAGAATAGGCTGTCATAATACAGACAGAATCATATAGGTTTGTCATAATACAGAGCAAGACAAAAGAAGAGAGAATAGGCTGACAGAATCATATAGGTTTGTCATAATACAGAGCAAGACAAAAAAAAAGAAGAGAGAATAGGCTGCAAGACAGAATCATATAGGTTTGTCATAATACAGAGCAAGACAAAAGAAGAGAGAATAGGCTGAACAGAATCATATAGGTTTGTCATAATACAGAGCAAGACAAAAGAAGGGAGAATAGGCTGAACAGAATCATATAGGTTTGTCATAATACAGAGCAAGACAAAAGAAGGGAGAATAGGCTGAACAGAATCATATAGGTTTGTCATAATACAGAGCAAGACAAAAGAAGAGAGAATAGGCTGGACAGAATCAAGACAAGAAGTTGCAGAATAGGTTTGTCATATAGGTTTAATACAGAGCAAGACAAAAGAAGAGAGAATAGGCTGGACAGAATCATATAGGTTTGTCATAATACAGAGCAAGACAAAAGAAGGGAGAATAGGCTGAACAGAATCATATAGGTTTGTCATAATACAGAGCAAGACAAAAGAAGAGAGAATAGGCTGGACAGAATCATATAGGTTTGTCAGAATCATAGGTTTGTCATAATACAGCAAGACAAAAAAGAGAGAATAGGCTGGACAGCATCATATAGGTTTGTCATAATACAGAGCAAGACAAAAGAAGAGAGAATAGGCTGAACAGAATCATATAGGTTTGTCATAATACAGAGCAAGACAAAAAAAGAAGAGAGAATAGGGCATAACACAGAGCAAGACAGAATCATATAGGTTTGTCATAATACAGAGCAAGACAAATGAAGAGAGAGAGAATATATAGGTTTGACAGAGCAAGACAAATGTAGGTTTACAGGTTTGTCATAATACAGAGCAAGACAAATGAAGAGAGAATACGCTGGACAGAATTATGTAGGTTTGTCATAATACAGAGCAAGACAAAAGAAGAGAGAATAGGCTGGACAGAATCATATAGGTTTGTCATAATACAGAGCAAGACAAAAGAAGAGAGAATAGGCTGGACAGAATCATAGGTTTGTCATAAACAGAGCAAGACAAAAGAAGAGAGAATAGGCTGACATACATAAGAGCAAGACAAAAGAAGGGAGAATAGGCTGAACAGAATCATATAGGTTTGTCATAGTACAGAGCAAGACAAAAAGAAGAGAGAATAGGCTGGACAGCATCATAGGCTTGTCATATAGGTTTGAATCTTAACACAGAGCAAGACAAAAGAAGAGAATAGAGAATAGGTTTGCTGGACAGCAAGACAAAAGAAGAGAGAATAGCTTGAACAGAATCATATAGGGTTTGTCATAATACAGAGCAAGACAAAAGAAGAGAGAATAGGCTGGACAGAATCATATAGGTTTGGCACAATACAGCAAGACAAAAGAAGAGAGAATCGGCTGGACAGAATCATATAGGACAGAGCAAGACAAAAGAAGAGAATAGGCTGGACAGAATCATATAGGTTTGTCATAGCAAGACACAGAGCAAGACAAAGAAGAGGAGAATAGGCTGGACATAATCATGTAGGTTTGTCATAATACAGAGCAAGACAAAAGAAGAGAGAATAGGCTGGACAGAATCATATAGGTTTGTCATAATACAGAGCAAGACAAAAGAAGGGAGAATAGGCTGGACAGAATCATATAGGTTTGTCATAATACAGAGCAAGACAAAAGAAGAGAGAATCGGCTGGACAGAATCATATAGGTTTGTCATAATACAGAGCAAGACAAAAGAAGAGAGAATACTGACAGAATCAAAGGTTTGTCATAATACAGAGCAAAGACAAAAGAAGAGAGAATAGGCTGACAGAATCATATAGGTTTGTCATAATACAGAGCAAGACAAAAGAAGAGAGAATAGGCTGGACAGAATCATATAGGTTTGTCATAATACAGAGCAAGACAAAAGAAGAGAGAATAGGCTGGACAGAATCATAGGTTTGTCATAATACAGAGCAAGACAAAAGAAGAGAGAATAGGCTGGACAGAATCATATAGGTTTCATAAAATACAGAGCAAGACAAAAGAAGAGAGAATAGGCTGGACAGAATCATATAGGTTTGTCATACACAGAGCAAGACAAAAGAAGAGAGAATAGGCTGGACAGCATCATATAGGTTTGTCATAACACAGAGCAAGACAAAAGAAGAGAGAATAGGCTGGACAGAATCATATAGGTTTGTCATAATACAGAGCAAGACAAAAAAGAAGAATAGGTTGAACAGAATAGGTTTGCTCATAATACAGAGCAAGACAAAAGAAGGGAGAATAAATAGGGACAGAATCATAGGTTTGTCATAACACAGAGCAAGACAAAAGAAAGAGAGAATAGGCTGGACAGAATCATATATCATAATACAGAGCAAGACAAAAGAAGAGAGAATAGGCTGACAGAATCATATATACAGAGCAAGACAAAAGAAGAGAGAATAGGCTGGACAGAATCATATAGGTTTGTCATAATACAGAGCAAGACAAAAGAAGAGAGAATAGAACAGAATCATATAGGTTTGTCATAACACAGAGCAAGACAAAAGAAGAGAGAATAGGCTGACAGAATCATATAGGTTTGTCATAACACAGAGCAAGACAAAAGAAGAGAGAATAGGCTGGACAGCATCATATAGGTTTGTCATAATACAGAGCAAAGACAAAAAGAAGAGAGAATAGGCTGGACAGAATCATATAGGTTTGTCATAATACAGAGCAAGACAAAAGAAGAGAATAAACAGAATCATATAGGAGTCAGAACACAGAGCAAGACAAAAGAAGATAGAATAGGCTGGACAGCATCATATAGGTTTGTCATAATACAGAGCAAGACAAAAAAAGAAAATAGGCTGGACAGAATTATGTAGGTTTGTCATAATACAGAGCAAGACAAAAGAAGAGAGAATAGGCTGGACAGAATCATATAGGTTTGTCATAATACAGAGCAAGACAAAAGAAGAGAGAATAGGCTGGACAGAATCATATAGGTTTGTCATAATACAGAGCAAGACAAAAGAAGAGAGAATAGGCTGGACAGAATCATATAGGTTTGTCATAATACAGAGCAAGACAAAAGAAGAGAGAATAGGCTGGACAGCATCATATAGGTTTGTCATAATACAGAGCAAGACAAAAGAAGAGAGAATAGGCTGGACAGCATCATATAGGTTTGTCATAATACAGAGCAAGACAAAAAAAGAGAGAATAGGCTGGACAGCATCATATAGGTTTGTCATAATACAGAGCAAGACAAATGAAGAGAGAATAGGCTGACAGACATATATAGGTTTGTCATAATACATATAGGCTGGACAGCAATTTAGGTCATGCTAATACAGAGCAAGACAAAAGAAGAGAGAATAGGCTGACAGAATCATATAGGTTTGTCATAATACAGACAAGACAAAAGAAGAGAGAATAGGCTGACCACAGTACAAAGAGCAAGAAGAAGAAGAGAGAATAGGCTGACAGCATCATATAGGTTTGTCATAATACAGAGCAAGACAAAAAGAAGAGAGAATAGGCTGGACAGAATCATATAGGTTTGTCATAATACAGAGCAAGACAAAAGAGAGAGAGAATAGGGAAGGACAGAATCATATAGGTTTGTCATAACACAGAGCAAGACAAAAGAAGAGAGAATAAAGACAGAATCATATAGGTTTGTCATAACACAGAGCAAGACAAAAGAAGAGAGAATAGGCTGGACAGAATCATATAGGTTTGTTGCAGTACAGAGCAAGACAAAAGAAGAGAGAATAGGCTGACAGACAATATGTAATACAGAGCAAGACAAAAGAAGAGAGAATAGGCTGGACAGAATTATATAGGTTTGCATATAGGTTTGTCACACAGAGCAAGACAAAAGAAGAGAGAATAGGCTGGACAGAATCATATAGGTTTGTGTAATACAGAGCAAGACAAAAAAGAGAGAGACAGAAATAGGTTTGTCTGCAAGACAGAAATCAGAACATATAGGTTTGTCATAATACAGAGCAAGACAAAAGAAAGAGAGAATAGGCTGGACAGAATCATATAGGTTTGTCATAATACAGAGCAAGACAAAAGAAGAAGAGAACAGGCTGGACAGAATCATATAGGTTGTATAATACAGAGCAAGACAAAAGAAGAGAGAATAGGCTGGACAGAATCATATAGGTTTGTTGGCAATACAGAGCAAGACAAAAGAAGAGAGAATAGGCTGAACAGGTTTGTCATAATACAGAGCAAGACAAAAGAAGAGAGAATAGGCTGAACAGAATCATATAGGTTTGTCATAATACAAGCAAGACAAAAAGAAGGGAGAATAGGCTGGACAGAATCATATAGGTTTGTCATAATACAGAGCAAGACAAAAGAAGAGAATAGGCTGGACAGAATCATATAGGTTTGTCATAATACAGAGCAAAGACAAAAAAGAGAGAGAGAATAGGGACTGAACAGAATCATATAGGTTTGTTGCACACAGAGCAAGACAAAAGAAGAGAGAATAGGCTGGACAGAATCATATAGGTTTGTCATAGCACACAGAGCAAGACAAAAGAAGAGAGAATAGGCTGGACAGAATCATATAGGACAAGACAAAAAAGAAGGAGAATTGGACAGAATCATCATAGGTTTGTCATAATACAGAGCAAGACAAAAAGAAGAGAGAATAGGCTGGACAGAATTATATAGGTTTGTCATAATACAGAGCAAGACAAAAGAAGAGAGAATAATGAACAGAATCATATAGGTTTGTCATAATAAGAGACAAAAGAAGAGAGAATAGGCTGACAGACAGAATAATACAGAAAGCAAGACAAAAGAAGAGAGAATTGGAAAGAATCATCATAATACAGAGCAAGACAAAAGAAAGAGAGAATAGGCTGACAGAATTATATAGGTTTGTCTTAATACACAGAGGAAAAGACAAAAGAAGAGAAAATAGGCTGGACAGAACAAAGAAGGGAGAATAGGTTTGTCATAATAAGCAAGACAAAGAAGGAGAGGCAAACAAAAGAAGAGAGAATAGGCTGGACAGAATCATATAGGTTTGTCATAATACAGAGCAAGACAAAAGAAGAGAGAATATTCTGGACAGAATCATATAGGTTTGTCATAATACAGAGCAAAACAAAAAGAAGAGAGAATAGGCTGGACAGAATCATATAGGTTTGTCATAACACAGAGCAAGCAAAGAAAAGAAGAGAGAATAGGCTGGACAGAATCATATAGGTTTGTCATAATACAGAGCAAGACAAAAAGAAGAGAGAATAGGCTGGACAGAATCATATAGGTTTGTCATAATACAGAGCAAGACAAAAAGAAGAGAGAATAGGCTGGACAGAATCATATAGGTTTGTCATAATACAGAGCAAGACAAAAGAAGAGAGAATAGGCTGGACAGAATCATATAGGTTTGTCATAATACAGAGCAAGACAAAAAGAAAGAGAGAATAGGCTGGACAGATATAGGTTTGTCATAATACAGAGCAAGACAAAAGAAGAGAGAATAGGCTGGACAGAATCATAGGTTTGTCATAATACAGAAAAGACAAAATGAAGAGAGAATAGGCTTGACAGAATCATATAGGTTTGTCATAATACAGAGCAAAGACAAAAAAAGAGAGAGAATAGGCTGGACAGAAATCAGAATATAGGTTTGTCATAATACAGAGCAAGACAAAAGAAGAGAGAATAGGCTGGACAGAATCATATAGGTTTTGTCATAATACAGAGCAAGACAAAAGAAGAGAGAATAGGCTGGACAGCATCATATAGGTTTGTCATAATACAGAGCAAGACAAAAAGAAGAGAGAATAGGCTGGACAGAATCATATAGGTTTGTCATAATGAACAGAACAAAAGAGCAAGACAAAAAAAGGGGAGAGAGAAATAGGCTGCAAGACAAATGAAGAGAGAAATGAACAGAATCATAGGTTTGTCATAATACAGAGCAAGACAAAAGAAGAGAGAATAGGCTGGACAGAATCATATAGGTTTGTCATAATACAGAGCAAGACAAAAGAAGAAGAGCTGGACAGCAATAGGTTTTTCATGTAATACAGAGCAAGACAAAGAAGAGAGAATAGGCTGGACAGAATCATATAGGTTTGTCATAATACAGAGCAAGACAAAAGAAGAGAGAATAGGCTGGACAGCATCATATAGGTTTGTCATAATACAGAGCAAACAAAAAAGAGAAGAGAATAGGTTTGGACAGACAGAATCATATAGGTTTGTCATAATACAGAGCAAGACAAAAGAAGAGAGAATAGGCTGGACAGAATCATATAGGTTTGTCATAATACAGAGCAAGACAAAAGAAGAGAGAATAGAGGTTTGCAAGACAAACGAAGAGAGAATAGGCTGACAGAATCATATAGGTTTGTCATAATACAGAGCAAGACAAAAGAAGAGAGAATAGGCTGGACAGAATCATATAGGTTTGTCAGCACACAGAGCAAGACAAAAGAAGAGAGAAAGGCTGGACAGAATAAATATAACAGAGCAAGACAAAAGAAGAGAGAATAGGCTGGACAGAATCATAGGTTTGTCATAATACAGGCAAGACAAAGAAGAGAATAGGCTGACAGAATCATATACAGAGCAAGACAAAAAAGAAGAGAGAGAATAAAACTGACAAGAAGAAGGGAGAATAGGCTGAACAGAATTTAGGTTTGTCATAATACAGAGCAAGACAAAAAGAAGAGAGAATAGGCTGGACAGAATCATATAGGTTTGGCTCATAATACATAGGTTTGTTGCAAGACAAGCAACAAAAGAAGAGAGAATAGGCTGGACAGCATCATATAGGTTTGTCATAATACAGAGCAAGACAAAGAAGAGAGAATAAGCTGGACAGCATCATATAGGTTTGTCATAATACAGAGCAAGACAAAAGAAGAGAGAATAGGCTGGACAGCATCATATAGGTTTGTCATAATACAGAGCAAGACAAAAGAAGAGAGAATAGGCTGGACAGAATCATATAGGTTTGTCATAGTACAGAGCAAGACAAAAGAAGAGAGAATAGGCTGAACAGAATCATATAGGTTTGTCATAATACAGAGCAAGACAAAAGAAGAGAGAATAGGCTGGACAGAATCATAGGTTTGTCATAAACACACACAGAGCAAGACAAAAGAAGAGAGAATAGGCTGGACAGCATCATATAGGTTTGTCATAATACAGAGCAAGACAAAAGAAGAGAGAATAGGCTGGACAGAATCATATAGGTTTGTGCACACAGAGCAAGACAAAAGAGATAACACAGAGAATCATAAATAGGTTTGACAGAAAGACAAAAGAAGAGAGAATAGGCTGGACAGAATCATATAGGTTTGTCAGTAATACAGAGCAAGACAAAAGAAGAGAGAATAGTTGCACACAGAGCAAAGACAGCAACAGATAGGCAAGCATAAACAGGTTGAGCAAGACAAAAGAAGAGAGAATAGACAGAATCATATAGGGATACAGAGCAAAAGACAAAAGAAGAGAGAATTATCATATAGGTTTGTCATAATACAGAGCAAAGACAAAAAGAAGAGAGAATAGGCTGACAGCATCATATAGGTTTGTCATAATACAGAGCAAGACAAAAGAAGAGAGAATTGACAGAATCATATAGGTTTGTCATAAGACAGAGCAAGAAAAAAAGAAGGAGAAAGGCTGACAGAATCATATAGGTTTGTCAGAAAATAGGGCTGAACATAAAATACAGAGCAAAGACAAAAAGAAGAGAGAATAGGCTGGGCTACAGAGCAAGACAAAAGAAGAGAGAATAGGCTGAACAGAATCATATAGGTTTGTCATAATACAGAGCAAAGAAAAGAAGAGAGAATAGGCTGGACAGAATCATAAGGTTTTGTCATAATACAGAGCAAGACAAAGAAGAAGAATAGACAGAATAGGGCTACAGAGCAAGACAAAAAGAACAGAGGGCTGGACAGAATCATATAGGTTTGTCATAATACAGAGCAAAGAAAAAAAAAGAAGGGAGAATAGGTCATAAACTGACAGCATCATCCAGGAAGGCATAAACAGAGCAAGACAAAAGAAGAGAGAATAGGCTGGACAGAATCAATAGGTTTGTCATAATACAGAGCAAGACAAAAGAAGAGAGAATAAAATACAGGTTTGTCACGAACACAGAGCAAGACAAAAGAAGAGAGAATAGGCTGGACAGAATCATATGAGTTTGTCAAAAGAAGGAGAATACAGAGCAGAAAGACAAAAGAAGAGAGAATAGACAGGGACAGAATCAGAATAGGTTTGTTGTCATAATACAGAGCAAGACAAAAGAAGAGAGAATAGGCTGAAAAAACAGAATCATATGAAGGTTTGTCATAATACAGAGCAAGACAAAAGAAGAGAGAATAGGCTGGACAGAATCATATAGGTTTGTCATAAGGTTTGTATAAACAGAGCAAGACAAAAGAAAGAGAATAGGCTGAACAGAATCAATAGGTTTGTCATGGCACACAGAAAGACAAAAGAAGAGAGAATAGGCTGGACAGAAAGATTTGTCATAACACAGAGCAAGACAAAAGAAGAGAGAATAGGCTGACAGCATCATACAGGTTTGTCATAATACAGAGCAAGACAAAAAAGAGAGAATAGGAATACAGAGCAAAGACAGCATCAAAATATAGGTTTGTTCATAATAGAGAGCAAAAACAAAAGAAGAGAGAATAGGTTTTTCTGACAGAATCATAAAGGTTTGAAGACAAAAAGAATACAGAGGAAAAGACAAAAGAAGAAGAGAATAGGCTGACAGCATCATATATAGGTTTGTCATAACACAGAGCAAGACAAAAGAAGAGAGAATAGGCTGAAAGAATCAAGACAGAATTATGTAGGTTTGTCATAAACGAAGGCATAGCAAATAAAACAAAAAGAAGACAAATAGGCTGGACAGAAAGACAACTGGACGAAGGCTGCATAAAGGTTTGTCATAACACAGAGCAAGACAAAAAAGAAGAGAGAATAGGCTGGACAGAATCATATAGGTTTGTCAAAGACGCAAGAGAGAATCTTTAATACAGAGCAAGACAAAAGAAAGAGAATAGGCACAGTGGACAGAAAAACATAGGTTTGTCATAGAGCAAAGACAGAGCAAGACAAAACAAAAGAAGAGAGAATAGGCTGGACAGACAGTTTGTCATATAGGTTTGTTACAATACAGAGCAAGACAAAAGAACAGAGGCTGAATACAGCAATAATGAAGACAAAAATCAGAATCATATAGGTTTGTCATAATACAGAGAGAAAACAAAAGAAGAGAGAATAGGCTGGACAAAATCAAGTAGGTTTGTCATAATACAGAGCAAGACAAATGAAGGGAGAACAGGCTGAACAAAAATCAAATAGGTTTGTGGGTATACAGAGCAAGACAAAAAGAGAGAATAGGCTGGAAACATATAGGTTTGTCATAACACAGAGCAAGACAAAAGAAGAGAGAAAGGCTGAACAGAAAGACAGCAGGTTTGTCAAAATACAGAGCAAAACAAAAAGAAGAGTATAGAACAGCTGACAGAATCCTACAGGTTTAAAAGACAAAGACAAATGAAAAAGTGAAAATGGACAGAATTGAGGGAAAATTAATAAACAGAGCAAGACAAATGAAGTTTCTTTCAGAAGAATAAAATGGACAGATCATATAGGCCGAGTCAAAAGACAAAGCAAAACAAATGAAGAGAGAATAGGCTGGACAGAATAAAACAGCTTTTGTCATGCACACAGAGCAAAGACAAAACGAAGAGAAGAATAGGAGTTGCGGTTGACAGAATCATAAAGGTTTGTCATAATACAGAGCAAAAACAAAGAAGAGTTGCAGAACAAAGACGCAACTGTTTGTCACACACAGAGGCAAAACAAAAGAAGAGAGAACAGTCTGACAGAAGATAAAGGGCTTGTCATTAACACAAACAAGACAAAAAGAAGAGAGAATAGATGACAGCATCATAAGGGTTTGTCTTAATACAGAAGGCAAAAACAAAAGCAAAGACAAAGACGCAAAATCCTTCTCGAAGGCATAAACACAGCTGAGTTGTCAGTCTGAGCAAAGACAAAGACGCAACTGAAATCTTTCTCGAAGGCATAAACACAGCTGAGTTGCAGTTGAGAAAGACAAAACGCAACCGATTTGCTCTCTTCTCGAGCGTAAAAAGCTGAGTTGAGTCTGAGTAAAGACAAAGACGTAAAATTTAGATCATTCTCGTTTGGCATAATCACAGATGGGTTGCAGAGCAAAAGAAAAGACGCAACTGAGTTACTATTCTCGAAGGCATAAACACAGCTGAGTTGCAGTCTGAGCAAAGACAAAGACGCAAATTGACAATAAAGCAGCTGGGTTGCGGTCTGAGAGACAAAAACAATGAGGTCTGACAAAGACGCAAGATTTACTCTCTCTTCTCGAAGGCATAAACACAGCTGAGTTGCGGTCTGAGAAAAAGACAAGACGCAAATTGGTTACTCTCTTCTCGAAGGCATAAAAGCTGATAAAAGAAATTGGAGGCTTGTTTGAGTTACATAAAAAGCAAAGACAAAGACGCAACTGATTTTCTTCTCGAAGGCATAAACACAGCTGGTTTGCAGTCTGAGATAAAGACAAAGACGCATTGACTGAGTATAAACAGCTGACTCTGAGCAAAGACTCGAATTGAGATTATTCACGAAGGCATAAACACAGCTGAGTTGCAGTCTGAGACAAAGACAAAGACGCGTAAACACAGCTACAGTCTGAGCAAAAAAGACTCTCTAGGTTTCTTCGAAGGCATAAACACAGCTGAGTTGCAGTCTGAGCAAAGACAAAGACGCAACTGATTTTTGTCTTCTCGAAGGCATAAACACAGCTGGAGTTGCAGTCTGAGCAAAGACAAAGACGCAACTGAGTTACTATCTTCTCGAAGGCAAAACAGATATAGTCTGAGCAAGACAAAGAGCCACTGAGTTTAAAGACAAAGACGCAACTGATTGGGTCTCTCTTCTCGAAGGCATAAACACAGCTGAGTTGGAGTCTGAGCAAAGACAAAGACGCCACTGAGTTACTCTCTTCTCGAAGGCATAAACACAGCTGAGTTGCAGTCTGAGCAAAGACAAAGACGCAACTGATTTACTATTTCTCGAAGGCATAAACACAGCTGAGTTTGCAGTCTGAGCAAAGACAAAGACGCAAACTGAGTTACTCTCTTCTCGAAGGCATAAACACAGCTGAGTTGCAGTCTGAGCAAAGACAAAAGACGCAACTGAGTTACTCTCTTCTCGAAGGCATAAACACAGCTGAGTTGCAGTCTGAGCAAAGACAAAGACGCAACTGAGTTAGAGACGAAGGACATCATAAACACAGTTGAGTTGCAGTCTGAGCAAAGAGAAAAGACGCAACTGATTTACTCTCTTCTCGAAGGCATAAACACAGCTGTGTTGCAGTCTGAGCAAAGACAAAGACGCAACTGATTTACTCTCTTCTCGAAGGCATAAACACAGCTGAGTTGCAGTCTGAGCAAAGACAAAGACGCAATTGAGTTACTCTCTTCTCGAAGGCATAAACACAGCTGAGTTGAAGGTCTGGAGCAAAGACAAACAAAGTTGAAGTCAGAGCGCAAAGAACAATCTGAAAGACAAAGACGCAACTGATACTCTCTCTTCTCGAAGGCATAAACACAGCTGAGTTGCAAGATGGCAAAGACAAAGACGCAACTGATTTACTCTCTTCTCGAAGGCATAAACACAGCTGAGTTGCAGTCTGAGCAAAGACAAAAGACGCAACTGATTTACTCTTCTCGAAGGCATAAACACAGCTGATTTACAGTCTGAGCAAAGACAAAAGACGCAACAGAACTCTCTTCTCGAAAGACAAAGACAAAGACGCAATAGGTTACTCTCAGCATAAACACAGCTTTGCAGTCTGAGCAAAAGACAAAGACGGAACCTGATTGACAGAAGGCTTAAAGGACTCTTCTCGAAGGCATAAATCTTTCTTCTCGAAGGCATGAGTTGAGCAGTCTGAGCAAAGACAAAGACGCAACTCTCTTTGAGAAAAGGCAGTTCTCTCTTCTAAACACAGCTGAGTTGCAGTCTGAGCAAAGACAAAAAAAGCAATTAAAGACAAATGCAAGTTACGGTTCTGAAGTCATCTCTTCTCGCAAAAGACAAAAAGCACAAAAGGCATAAACACAAAGACAAAAGACAAAGACGCAATGATTTACTCTCTTCTCGAGGCATAAACACAGCTGAGTTACAGTCTGAGCAAAGACAAAGACGCAACTGATTTACTCTTTTCTTCTCGAAGGCATAAACACAGCTGAGTTATAGTCTGAGCAAAGACAAAGACACGCAACTGGTGGTTACTCTCTTCTCGAAGGCATAAACACAGCTGAGTTACAGTCTGAGCAAAGACAAAGACGCAATGGAGTTACTCTCTTCCTCGAAGGCATAAACACAGCTGAGTTGCAGTCTGAGCAAAAAACAAAAGTTTCTCTTCTGAGCATAACTCTCTTCTCGAAGGCAAGACAAAACAGCTGAGTTGCAGTCTGAGCAAAGACAAAGACGCAACTGATTTACTCTCTTCTCGAAGCATAAACACAGCTGAGTTGCAGTCTGAGCAAAGACAAAGACGCAACTGAGTTACTCTCTTCTCGAAGGCATAAACACAGCTGAGTTGTCAAAGTCTGAGCAAAGACAAAGACGCAACTGAGTTACTCTCTTCTCGAAGGCATAAACACAGCTGAGTTGCAGTCTGAGCAAAGACAAAAGACGCAACTGAGTTACTCTCTTCGAAGGCATAAACACAGCTGAGTTGCAGTCTGAGCAAAGACAAAGACGCAACTGATTTACTCTCTTCTGAAGGCATAAACACAGCTGAGTTGCAGTCTGAGCAAAACAAAGACGCAACTGATTTACTCTCTTTCTCGAAGGCATAAAAGCTGAGTTGCAGTCTGAGCAAAGACAAAGAGCAACTGATTTACTCTCTTCTCGAAGCAAACACAGCTGAGTTGCACGCAAAACTGATCAACTGATTTACTCTCTTCTCGAAAGGCATAAACACAGCTGAGTTGCAGTCTGAGCAAAGACAAAGACGCAACTGATTTACTCTCTTCTCGAAGGCATAAAACACAGCTGAGTTGCAGTCTGAGCAAGCAAGACAAAAGACGCAACTGATTACTCTCTTCTCGAAGGCATAAGCAACAGCTGAGTTGCAGTCTGAGAGCAAAGACAAAGACGCAACTGATTTACTCTCTTCTCGACAAAAGGCATAAACACAGCTGAGTTGCAGTCTGAGCAAAGACAAAGACGCAACTGAGTTACTCTCTTCTCGAAGGCATAAACACAGCTGAGTTGCAGTGAGCAAGACAAAGACGTCTTGAAGGCATAAAAAGAGTCAAAAGACGCAACTGAGTTACTCTCTTCTCGAAGGCATAAAACACAGCTGCAGTTGCAGTCTGAGCATAAAGACAAAAGAGTAAAAGACAAGACGCCACTGAGTTACTCTCTTCTCGAAGGCATAAACACAGCTGAGTTGCAGTCTGAGCAAAGACAAAGACGCAACTGATTTATTCTCTTCTCCAAGGCATAAACACAGCTGAGTTGCAGTCTGAGCAAAAAGAAAGACGCAACTGATTTACTCTCTTCTCGAAGGCATAAACACAGCTGAGTTGCAGTCTGAGCAAAGACAAAGACGCAACTGATTTACTCTCTTTCTCGAAGGCATAAACACAGCTGAGTTACAGTCTGGCTTAAAAGACAAAAGACGCAACTGATTTACTCTCTTCTCGAAGGCATAAACACAGCTGAGTTACAGTCTGAGCAAGAAAAGACACTGGTTACTCTCTTCTCGAAGGCATAAACAGCTGAGCTGAGTTACAGTCTGAGCAAAGACAAAGACAAAGACAAAACTGATTTACTCTCTTCTCGAAGGCATAAACACAGCTGAGTTGCAGTCTGAGCAAAGACAAAGACGCAACTTATTTCTTCTCGAAGGCATAAACACAGCTGAGTTGCAGTCTGAGCAAAGACAAAGACGGAGTTACTCTCTTCTCGAAGGCATAAACAGCTGAGTTGCAGTCTGAGCAAAGACAAAGACGCAACTGATTACTCTCTCTTCTCGAAGGCATAAAAACACAGCTGAGTTGCACTGTCTGAGCAAAGAAAAAGACAAAGACGCAACTGAGTTACTCTCTTCTCGAAGGCATAAACACAGCTGAGTTGCAGTCTGAGCAAAGACAAAGACGCAACTGAGTTACTCTCTTCTCGAAGGCATAAACACAGCTGAGTTGCAGTCTGAGCAAAGACAAAGACGCAACTGATTTACTCTCTTCTCGAAGGCATAAACACAGCTGAGTTGCAGTCTGAGCAAAGACAAACAAACTGACTCTCTTCGAAGGCATAAACACAGCTGAGTTGGGGTTGCACTATCTTCTCGAAGGCATAAACACAGCTGAGTTGCAGTCTGAGCAAAAGACAAAGACGACTGATTTTTCTCTTCTCGAAACACAGCTGAGTTGCAGTCTGAGCAAAAGCAAAGACAAAGGACAGCTGAGTTGCAGTCTGAGCAAAGAAAAAGACGCAACTGAGTTACTCTCTTCTCGAAGGCATAAACACAGCTGAGTTGCAGTCTGAGCAAAGACAAAGACGCAACTGATTTTTCTTCTCGAAGGCATAAACACAGCTGAGTTGCAGTCTGAGCAAAGACAAAGACGCAACTGATTTACTCTCTTCTCGAAGGCATAAACACAGCTGAGTTGCAGTCTGAGCAAAGACAAAGACGCAACTGAGTTACTATCTTCTCGAAGGCATAATCACAGCTGAGTTGCAGTCTGAGCAAAGACAAAGACGCAACTGGTTACTCTCTCTTCTCGAAGGCATAAAACACAGCTGAGTTGCAGTCTGAGCAAAGACAAAAAGACGCAACTGATTTACTCTCTTCTCGAAGGCATAAACACAGCTGAGTTGCAGTCTGAGCAAGACAAAGACGCAACTGATTTACTCTCTTCTCGAAGGCATAAACACAGCTGAGTTACAGTCTGAGCAAAGACAAAGACGCAACTGATTTACTCTCTTCTCGAAGGCATAAACACAGCTGAGTTGCAGTCTGAGCAAAGACAAAGACGCAACTGATTTACTCTCTTCTCGAAGGCATAAACACAGCTGAGTTGCAGTCTGAGCAAAGACAAAGACGCAACTGATTTACTCTCTTCTCGAAGGCATAAACACAGCTGAGTTGCAGTCTGAGCAAAGACAAAGACGCAACTGAGTTACTCTCTTCTCGAAGGCATAAACACAGCTGAGTTGCAGTCTGAGCAAAGACAAAGACGCAACTGAGTTACTCTCTTCTCGAAGGCATAAACACAGCTGAGTTGCAGTCTGAGCAAAGACAAAGACGCAACTGAGTTACTCTCTTCTCGAAGGCATAAACACAGCTGAGTTGCAGTCTGAGCAAAGACAAAGACGCAACTGAGTTACTCTCTTCTCGAAGGCATAAACACAGCTGAGTTATAGTCTAAAGACAAAGGCTGATTTATCGAAAACACAGCTGAGTTGCAGTCTGAGCAAAGACAAAGACGCAACTGAGTTACTCTCTTCTCGAAGGCATAAACACAGCTGAGTTGCAGTCTGGAGCAAAGACAAAGACGCAACTGATTTACTCTTCTTCTCGAAGGCATAAAACATATTGAGTTGCAGTCTGAGCAAAGACAAAGACGTTGCTCTTCTCGAAGGCATAAACACAGCTGAGTTGCAGTCTGAGCAAAACAAAGACGCAACTGATTTTCTCTTCTCGAAGGCATAAACACAGCTGAGTTGCAGTCTGAGCAAAGACAAAGACGCAACTGATTTACTCTCTTCTCGAAGGCATAAACACAGCTGAGTTGCAGTCTGAGCAAAGACAAAGACGCAACTGAGTTACTCTCTTCTCGAAGGCATAAACACAGCTGAGTTATAGTCTGAGCAAAAGACTGATTTAAAGCATAAACACAGCTGAGTTGCAGTTACTCTTCTTCGAAGGCATAAACACAGCTGAGAGTTGCAGTCTGAGCAAAGACAAAGACAACTGAGTTACTCTCTTCTCGAAGGCATAAACACAGCTGAGTTGCAGTCTGAGCAAAGACAAAGACGCAACTGAGTTACTGATCTCTTCTCGAAGGCATAAACACAGCTGAGTTATAGTCTGAGCAAAGACAAAGACGCAACTGATTTACTCTCTTCTCGAAGGCATAAACACAGCTGAGTTGCAGTCTGAGCAAAGACAAAGACGCAACTGAGTTACTCTCTTCTCGAAGGCATAAACACAGCTGAGTTGCAGTCTGAGCAAAGACAAAGACGAAGGCATAAACACACTGAGTTATAGTCTGACTCTCTTCTCTCGAAGGCATAAACACAGCTGAGTTACAGTCTGAGCAAAGACAAAGACGCAACTGAGTTACTCTCTTCTCGAAGGCATAAACACAGCTGAGTTGCAGTCTGAGCGAAAGACATAAAAGAGTTGCAGTCTGAGTTACTGAGTTCTCTTCTCGAAGGCATAAACACAGCTGAGTTGCAGTCTGAGCAAAGACAAAGACGCAACTGATTTACTCTCTTCTCGAAGGCATAAACACAGCTGAGTTGCAGTCTGAGCAAAGACAAAGACGCAACTGAGTTTCTCTCTTCTCGAAGGCATAAACACAGCTGAGTTACAGTCTGAGCAAAGACAAAGACGCAACTGAGTTACTCTCTTCTTCGAAGGCATAAACACAGCTGAGTTACAGTCTGAGCAAAGACAAAGACGCAACTGATTTACTCTCTTCTCGAAGGCATAAACACAGCTGAGTTGCAGTCTGAGCAAAGACAAAGACGCAACTGAGTTACTCTCTTCTCGAAGGCATAAACACAGCAGCTGAGCATCTGGAGTCTGAGCAAAGACAGCAAAGACGCAACTGAGTTTCTCTTCTCGAAGGCATAAAACACAGTTGCAGTCTGAGCAAAGACAAAGACGCAACTGAGTCTCGAAGGCATAAACACAGCTGAGTTGCAGTCTGAAGACAAAGACGCAACTGATTTACTCTCTTCTCGAAGGCATAAACACAGCTGAGTTGCAGTCTGAGCAAAGACAAAGACGCAACTGAAGTTACTCTCTTCTCGAAGGCATAAACACAGCTGAGTTGCAGTCTGAGCAAAGACAAAGACGCAACTGATTTACTCTCTTCTCGAAGGCATAAACACAGCTGAGTTACAGTCTGAGCAAAACAAAGACAACTGAACTTCTTCTCGAAGGCATAAACACAGCTGAGTTGCAGTCTGAGCAAAGACAAAGACGTTAAACTGAGTTCTTCTCGAAGGCATAAACACAGCTGAGTTGCAGTCTGAGCAAAGACAAAGACGCAACTGATTTACTCTCTTCTCGAAGGCATAAACACAGCTGAGTTGCAGTCTGAGCAAAGACAAAGACGCAAACTGAAGAAGGCATAAACACAGCTGAGTTGCAGTCTGAGCAAAGACAAAGACAACTGATTTACTCTCTTCTCGAAGGCATAAACACAGCTGAGTTGCAGTCTGAGCAAAGACAAAGACGCAACTGAGTTACTCTCTTCTCGAAGGCATAAACACAGCTGAGTTGCAGTCTGAGCAAAGACAAAAGACGCAACTGATTACTCTCTTTCTCGAAGGCATAAACACAGCTGAGTTATAGTCTGAGCAAAGACAAAGACGCAACTGATTTACTCTCTTCTCGAAGGCATAAAACACAGCTGAGTTGCAGTCTGAGCAAAGACAAAGACGCAACTGATTTACTCGAAGGCATTCTCGAAGGCATAAAACAACTGAGTTACTCTCTTCTGAGTTACAGTTGCAGTCTGAGCAAAGACAAAGACGCAACTGATTTACTCTCTTCTCGAAGGCATAAACACAGCTGAGTTTGCAGTCTGAGCAAAGACAAAGACGCAACTGATTTACTCTCTTCTCGAAGGCATAAACACAGCTGAGTTACAGTCTGAGCAAAGACAAAGACGCAACTGATTTACTCTCTTCTCGAAGGCATAAACACAGCTGAGTTGCAGTCTGAGCAAAGACAAAGACGCAACTGATTTCTTCTTCTCGAAGGCATAAACACAGCTGAGTTGCAGTCGAGCAAAGACAAAAGACGCAAAGACGAAGGCAACTGAGTGCAGTCTGAGCAAGACAAAGACGCAACTTACTCTCTTCTCGAAGGCATAAACACAGCTGAGTTGCAGTCTGAGCAAAGACAAAGACGCAACTGAGTTACTCTCTTCTCGAAGGCATAAGCACAGCTCTTCAGTCTGAAGGCACAAAACGCACACTCTCTTCTCGAAGGCATAAACACAGCTGAGTTGCAGTCTGAGCAAAGACAAAGACGCAACTGAGTTACTCTCTTCGAAGGCATAAACACAGCTGAGTTGCAGTCTGAGCAAAGACAAAGACGCAACTGATTTACTCTCTTCTCGAAGGCATAAACACAGCTGAGTTGCGGTCTGAGCAAAGACAAAGACGCAACTGATTTGAGTTCGAAGGCATAAACACAGCTCTCTTCTCGAAGGCATAAAACACAGCTGAGTTGCAGTCTGAGCAAAGACAAAGACGCAACTGATTTACTCTCTTCTCGAAGGCATAAACACAGCTGAGTTGCAGTCTGAGCAAAGACAAAGACGCAACTGATTTACTCTCTTTCTCGAAGGCATAAACACAGCTGAGTTGCAGTCTGAGCAAAGACAAAGACGCAACTGAGTTACTCTCTTCTCTGAGAAGACAAAGGCATAAACACAGCTGAGTTTGCAGTCTGAGCAAAGACAAAGACGCAACTGAGTTTTCTTCTTCGAAGGCATAAACACAGCTGAGTTGCAGTCTGAGCAAAGACAAAGACGCAACTGAGTTACTCTCTTCTCGAAGGCATAAACACAGCTGAGTTGCAGTCTGAAGGCAAAGACAAAGACAAAGACGCAACTGATTTACTCTCTTCTCGAAGGCATAAACACAGCTGAGTTACAGTCTGAGCAAAGACAAAGACGCAAAACAAATTTACTCTCTTCTCGAAGGCATAAACACAGCTGAGTTGCAGTCTGAGCAAAGACAAAGACGCAACTGAGTTACTCTCTTCTCGAAGGCATAAACACAGCTGAGTTGCAGTCTGAGCAAAGACAAAGACGCAACTGATTTACTCTCTTCTCGAAGGCATAAACACAGCTGAGTTACAGTCTGAGCAAAGACAAAGACGCAACTGATTTACTGCTCTCTTCTCGAAGGCATAAACACAGCTGAGTTGCAGTCTGAGCAAAGACAAAGACGCAACTGAGTTACTCTCTTCTCGAAGGCATAAACACAGCTGAGTTGCAGTCTGAGCAAAGACAAAGACGCAACTGATTTACTCTCTTCTTCTCGAAGGCATAAACACAGCTGAGTTGCAGTCTGCAAAAAGACAAAGACGCAACTGAACTCTCTTCGAAGGCATAAACACAGCTGAGTTGCAGTCTGAGCAAAGACAAATTTACTGAGTTTCTCGAAGGCATAAGTTGCAAACAGCTGAGTTGCAGTCTGAGCAAAGACAAAAGACGCAACTGATTTACTCTCTTCTCGAAGGCATAAACACAGCTGAGTTGCAGTCTGAGCAAAGACAAAGACGCAACTGAGTTTCTTTCTCGAAGGCATAAACACAGCTGAGTTACAGTCTGAGCAAAGACAAAGACGCAACTGAGTTTCTTCTCGAAGGCATAAACACAGCTGAGTTGCAGTCTGAGCAAAGACAAAGACGCAACTGATTTCTCTTCTCGAAGGCATAAACACAGCTGAGTTGCAGTCTGAGCAAAGACAAAGACGCAACTGAGTTACTCTCTTCTCGAAGGCATAAACACAGCTGAGTTACAGTCTGAGCAAAGACAAAGACGCAACTGAGTTAGGCTCTCTTCTCGAAGGCATAAACACAGCTGAGTTACAGTCTGAGCAAAGACAAAGACGCAACTGATTTACTCTCTTCTCGAAGGCATAAACACAGCTGAGTTGCAGTCTGAGCAAAAACAAAGACGCAACTGAGTTCTCTCTTCTCGAAGGCATAAACACAGCTGAGTTGCAGTCTGAGCAAAGACAAAGACGCAACTGATTTACTCTCTTCTCGAAGGCATAAACACAGCTGAGTTGCAGTCTGAGCAAAGACAAAGACGCAACTGATTTACTCTCTTCTCGAAGGCATAAACACAGCTGAGTTACAGTCTGAGCAAAGACAAAGACGCTGAGTTACGGGTTACTTTTCTTCTCGAAGGCATAAACACAGCTGAGTTGCAGTCTGAGCAAAGACAAAGACGCAACTGATTTACTCTCTTCTCGAAGGCATAAACACAGCTGAGTTGCAGTCTGAGCAAAGACAAAGACAAATTTACTCTCTTCTCGAAGGCATAAAACACAGCTGAGTTAGTCTGAGCAAAAGACAAAGACGCAACTGATTTACTCTCTTCTCGAAGGCATAAACACAGCTGAGTTGCAGTCTGAGCAAAGACAAAGACGCAACTGATTACTCTCTTCTCGAAGGCATAAACACAGCTGAGTTGCAGTCTGAGCAAAGACAAAGACGCAACTGAGTTACTCTCTTCTCGAAGGCATAAACACAGCTGAGTTGCAGTCTGAGCAAAGACAAAGACGCAACTGAGTTTCTCTCTTCGAAGGCATAAACACAGCTGAGTTACAGTCTGAGCAAAGACAAAGACGCAACTGAGTTACTCTCTTCTCGAAGGCATAAACACAGCTGAGTTGCAGTCTGAGCAAAGACAAAGACGCAACTGATTTACTCTCTTCTCAGAAGGCATAAACACAGCTGAGTTACAGTCTGAGCAAAGACAAAGACGCAACTGATTTACTCTCTTCTCAAGGCATAAACACAGCTGAGTTGCAGTCTGAGCAAAGACAAAACGCAACTGAATTAAACACAGCTCTCTTCTCAAAGACAAAGGCATAAACACAGCTGAGTTGCAGTCTGAGCAAAGACAAAGACGCAACTGAGTTACTCTCTTCTCGAAGGCATAAACACAGCTGAGTTGCAGTCTGAGCAAAGACAAAGACGCAACTGATTTACTCTCTTCTCGAAGGCATAAACACAGCTGAGTTG
The DNA here is from genome assembly GCA_903632075.3 of Acanthosepion pharaonis. Lineage (NCBI taxonomy): Eukaryota > Metazoa > Mollusca > Cephalopoda > Sepiida > Sepiidae > Acanthosepion > Acanthosepion pharaonis. Next base: position 2,521,146 of record CAHIKZ030004884.1, read on the forward strand.
CAGTCTGAGCAAAGACAAAGACGCAACTGATTTACTCTCTTCTCGAAGGCATAAACACAGCTGAGTTGCAGTCTGAGCAAAGACAAAGACGCAACTGATTTACTCTCTTCTCGAAGGCATAAACACAGCTGAGTTGCAGTCTGAGCAACTTTCTTCTCGAAGGCATAAACAAGCTGAGTTACAGTCTGAGCAAAAGACAAAGACGCAACTGATTTACTCTCTTCTCGAAGCTAAACACAGCTGAGTTGCAGTCTGAGCAAAGACAAAAGACGCAACTGATTTACCTCTTTCACGAAGGCATAAACACAGCTGAGTTGCAGTCTGAGCAAAGACAACGCAACTGATTTACTCTCTTCTCGAAGGCATAAACACAGCTGAGTTGCAGTCTGAGCAAAGTCAAAGACGCAAAGACGAAGGCATAAACACGCAACTGATTTACTCTCTTCTCGAAGGCATAAACACAGCTGAGTTACAGTCTGAGCAAAAGACAAAAGACGCAACTGATTTACTCTCTTTCTCGAAGGCATAAACACAGCTGAGTTACAGTCTGAGCAAAGACAAAGACGCAACTGATTTACTCTCTTCTCGAAGGCATAAACACAGCTGAGTTGCAGTCTGAGCAAAGACAAAGACGCAACTGAGTTACTCTCTTCTCGAAGGCATAAACACAGCTGAGTTGCAGTCTGAGCAAAGACAAAGACGCAACTGATTTACTCTCTTCTCGAAGGCATAAACACAGCTGAGTTGCAGTCTGAGCAAAGACAAAGACAACTGATTTACTCTCTTCTCGAAGGCATAAACACAGCTGAGCAGTCTGAGCAAAGACAAAGACGCAACTGATTTACTCTCTTCTCGAAGGCATAAACACAGCTGAGTTACAGTCTGAGCAAAAGACAAAGACGCAACTGAGCTCTTCTCGAAGGCATAAACACAGCTGAGTTGGTCTGAGCAAAGACAAAGACGCAACTGAGTTACTCTCTTCTCGAAGGCATAAACACAGCTGAGTTGCAGTCTGAGGCAAAAGACAAAGACGCAACTGATTTACTCTCTTCTCGAAGGCATAAACACAGCTGAGTTGCAGTCTGAGCAAAGACAAAGACGCAACTGATTTACTCTCTTCTCGAAGGCATAAACACAGCTGAGTTGCAGTCTGAGCAAAGACAAAGACGCAACTGATTTACTCTCTTCTCGAAGGCATAAACACAGCTGAGTTCAGTCTGAAAAACAAAGAAACTGATTTACATCTTCTCGAAGGCATTGAGTTATAGTCTGAGCAAAGACAAAGACGCAACTGAGTTTTTTCTCGAAGGCATAAACACAGCTGAGTTTGCAGTCTGAGCAAAGACAAAGACGCAACTGACTCTCTTCTCGAAGGCATAACACAGCTGAGTTGCAGTCTGAGCAAAGACAAAGACGCAACTGATTTACTCTCTTCTCGAAGGCATAAACACAGCTGAGTTGCAGTCTGAGCAAAGACAAAGACGCAACTGAGTTACTCTCTTCTCGAAGGCATAAACACAGCTGAGTTGCAGTCTGAGCAAAGACAAAGACGCAACTGATTTACTCTCTTCTCGAAGGCATAAACACAGCTGAGTTGCAGTCTGAGCAAAGACAAAGACGCAACTGATTTACTCTCTTCTCGAAGGCATAAACACAGCTGGAGTTGCAAAGACTGAGCAAAGACAAAGGCATAAACAGCTGAGTTGCATTTCTGAGCAAAGACAAAGACGCAACTGATTCTCTCTTCTCGAAGGCATAAACACAGCTGAGTTGCAGTCTGAGCAAAGACAAAGACGCAACTGATTTACTCTCTCTTCTCGAAGGCATAAACACAGCTGAGTTACAGTCTGAGCAAAGACAAAGACGCAACTGATTTACTCTCTTCTCGAAGGCATAAACACAGTTGAGTTACAGTCTGAGCAAAGACAAAGACGCAACTGATTTACTCTCTTCTCGAAGGCATAAACACAGCTGAGTTGCAGTCTGAGCAAAGACAAAGACGCAACTGATTTATTCTCTTCTCGAAGGCATAAACACAGCTGAGTTGCAGTCTGAGCAAAGACAAAGACGCAACTGAGTTACTCTCTTCTCGAAGGCATAAACACAGCTGAGTTGCAGTCTGAGCAAAAGACAAAGACGCAACTGAGTTTCTTCTCGAAGGCATAAACACAGCTGAGTTACAGTCTGAGCAAAAGACAAAGACGCAACTGATTTACTTCTTCTCGAAGGCATAAAACAGCTGAGTTACAGTCTGAGCAAAGACAAAGACGCAACTGATTTACTCTTCTCGAAGGCATAAAAACACAGCTGAGTTGCAGTCTGAGCAAAAGGCACATAAAGACGCATTTGCGGGTCTGAGCAAAGAAAATTTACTCTCTTCTCGAAGGCATAAACACAGCTGAGTTGCAGTCTGAGCAAAGACAAAAGACAACTCTCTTCTCGAAGGCATAAACACAAAGCTGAGTGAGTTGCAGTCTGAGCCAAAGACAAAGACGCAACTGATTTACTCTCTTCTCGAAGGCATAAACACAGCTGAGTTGCAGTCTGAGCAAAGACAAAGACGCAACTGAGTTACTCTCTTCTCGAAGGCATAAACACAGCTGAGTTGCAGTCTGAGCAAAGACAAAGACGCAACTGATTTACTCTCTTCTCGAAGGCATAAACACAGCTGAGTTGCAGTCTGAGCAAAGACAAAGACGCAACTGAGTTACTCTCTTCTCGAAGGCATAAACACAGCTGAGTTGCAGTCTGAGCAAAGACAAAGACGCAACTGGATTACTCTCTTCTCGAAGGCATAAACACAGCTGAGTTGCAGTCTGAGCAAAGACAAAGACGCAACTGAGTTACTCTCTTCTCGAAGGCATAAACACAGCTGAGTTGCAGTCAAGTCTGCAAGCTGAAGTTACTCTCTTCTCGAAGGCATAAACACAGCTGAGTTACAGTCTGAGCAAAGACAAAGACGCAACTGAGTTCTCTTCTCGAAGGCATAAACACAGCTGAGTTGCAGTCTGAGCAAAGACAAAGACGCAACTGATTTAGCTCTCTTCTCGACAAAGGCATAAACACAGCTGAGTTGCAGTCTGAGCAAAGACAAAGACGCAACTGATTTACTCTCTTCTCGAAGGCATAAACACAGCTGAGTTGCAGTCTGAGCAAAGACAAAGACGCAACTGAGTTACTCTCTTCTTCATAAACACAGCTGAAGTCTGGCATAAACAAAAACAGCTGAGTTACTCTCTTCTAGGTAAACACAGCTGAGCAGTCTGAGCAAACAAAGACGCAACTGATTTACTCTCTTCTCGAAGGCATAAACACAGCTGAGTTACAGTCTGAGCAAAGACAAAGACGCAACTGATTTACTCTCTTCTCGAAGGCATAAACACAGCTGAGTTGCAGTCTGAGCAAAGACAAAGACGCAACTGATTTACTCTCTTCTCGAAGGCATAAACACAGCTGAGTTGCAGTCTGAGCAAAGACAAAGACGCAACTGATTTACTCTCTTCTCGAAGGCATAAACACAGCTGAGTTGCAGTCTGAGCAAAGACAAAGACGCAACTGATTTACTCTCTTTCGAAGGCATAAACACAGCTGAGTTACAGTCTGAGCAAGACAAAGACGCAACTGAGTTACTCTCTTCTCGAAGGCATAAACACAGCTGAGTTGCAGTCTGAGCAAAAGACAAAGACGCAACTGATTTACTCTCTTCTCGAAGGCATAAACACAGCTGAGTTGCAGTCTGAGCAAAGACAAAGACGCAACTGATTTACTCTCTTCTCGAAGGCATAAACACAGTTGAGTCTGAGCAAAGTCAAAAGACGCAAAGACAAAGGACACAGCTGAGTTATAGTTACTCTTCTTCTCGAAGGCATAAACACAGCTGAGTTGCAGTCTGAGCAAAGACAAAGACGCAACTGAGTTACTCTCTTCTCGAAGGCATAAACACAGCTGAGTTGCAGTCTGAGCAAAGACAAAGACGCAACTGAGTTACTCTCTTCTCGAAGGCATAAACACAGCTGAGTTACAGTTGAGCAAAGACAAAGACGCAACTGATTTCTCTCTTCTCGAAGGCATAAACACAGCTGAGTTACAGTCTGAGCAAAAGACAAAGACGCAAGTCTGAGGCATAAACAAGCTGAGACAGTCTGAGCAAAAAGACGCAACTGATTGTTCTCTTCTCGAAGGCATAAACACAGCTGAGTTGCAGTCTGAGCAAAGACAAAGACGCAACTGAGTTACTCTCTTCTCGAAGGCATAAACACAGCTGAGTTGCAGTCTGAGCAAAGACAAAGACGCAACTGAGATTACTCTCTTCTCGAAGGCATAAACACAGCTGAGTTGCAGTCTGAGCAAAGACAAAGACGCAACTGATTTACTCTCTTCTCCAAGGCATAAACACAGCTGAGTTGCAGTCTGAGCAAAGACAAAGACGCAACTGAGTTACTCTCTTCACGAAGGCATAAACACAGCTGAGTTACAGTCTGAGCAAAGACAAAGACGCAACTGAGTTACTCTCTTCTCGAAGGCATAAACACAGCTGAGTTAAGTCTGAGCAAAGACAAAGACGCAACTGATTTACTCTCTTCTCTCGAAGGCATAAACACAGCTGAGTTACAGTCTGAGCAAAGACAAAGACGACTCTCTTCTCGAAGGCATAAACACAGCTGAGTTAAAGTCTGAGCAAAGACAAAGACGCTGATTTACTCTCTTCTCGAAGGCATAAACACAGCTGAGTTGCAGTCTGAGCAAAGACAAAGACGCAACTGATTTACTCTCTTCTCGAAGGCATAAACACAGCTGAGTTGCAGTCTGAGCAAAGACAAAGACGCAACTGAGTTACTCTCGAAGGCATAAACACTCGAAGGTCTGAGCAAAGACAAAAGACAACTGAGTTTCTTCTCGAAGCATAAACACAGCTGAGTTACAGTCTGAGCAAAGACAAAGACGCAACTGAGTTACTCTCTTCTCGAAGGCATAAACACAGCTGAGTTGCAGTCTGAGCAAAGACAAAAGACGCAACTGAGTTACTCTCTTCTCGAAGGCATAAACACAGCTGAGTTGCAGTCTGAGCAAAGACAAAGACGCAACTGATTTACTCTCTTCTCCAAGGCATAAACACAGCTGAGTTGCAGTCTGAGCAAAGACAAAGACGCAACTGATTTACTCTCTTCTCGAAGGCATAAACACAGCTGAGTTGCAGTCTGAGCAAGACAAAGACGCCTATAAACTGATTCTCTCTCTTCGAAGGCATAAACACAGCTGAGTTGCAGTCTGAGCAAAGACAAACACGCAACTGAGTTACTCTCTTCTCCAAGGCATAAACACAGCTGAGTTGCAGTCTGAGCAAAGACAAACACGCAACTGATTTACTCTCTTCTCGAAGGCATAAACACAGCTGAGTTGCAGTCTGAGCAAAGACAAAGACGCAACTGATTTACTCTCTTCTCGAAGGCATAAACACAGCTGAGCAAAAGACAAAGAGTCTGAGGCATAAAAAAGCAGTCAAAGACGACGCAACTGAGTTACTCTCTTCTCGAAGGCATAAACACAGCTGAGTTGCAGTCTGAGCAAAGACAAAGACGCAACTGATTTACTCTCTTCTCGAAGGCATAAACACAGCTGAGTTGCAGTCTGAGCAAAGACAAAGACGCAACTGATTTACTCTTCTCGAAGGCATAAACACAGCTGAGTTTGCAGTCTGAGCAAAGACAAAGTTCTCTTCTCGCATAAACACAGCTGAGTTTACAAAGACAAAGACGCACGGTTACTCTCTTTCTCGAAGGCATAAACACAGCTGAGTTGCAGTCTGAGCAAAGACAAAGACGCAACTGATTTACTCTCTTCTCGAAGGCATAAACACAGCTGAGTTGCAGTCTGAGCAAAGACAAAGACGCAACTGATTTACTCTCTTCTCGAAGGCATAAACACAGCTGAGTTGCAGTCTGAGCAAAGACAAAGACGCAACTGATTTACTCTCTTCTCGAAGGCATAAACACAGCTGAGTTGCAGTCTGAGCAAAGACAAAGACGCAACTGAGTTACTCTCTTCTCGAAGGCATAAACACAGCTGAGTTGCAGTCTGAGCAAAGACAAAGACGCAACTGAGTTACTCTCTTTCATAAACTCGAAGGCATAAACACAGCTGAGTTCTCGAAGTCTAAACAGCAAAGTTACAAAGACAAAGCAACTGAGTTACTGATTTTCTCTTCTCGAAGGCATAAACACAGCTGAGTTGCAGTCTGAGCAAAGACAAAGACGCAACTGATTTACTCTCTTCTCGAAGGCATAAACACAGCTGAGTTGCAGTCTGAGCAAAAGACAAAGACGCAAGGCATAAACACAGCTCTTCAGTCGAAGGCTGATTTACTCTCTTCTAAGGCATAAACACAGCTGAGTTGCAGTCTGAGCAAAGACAAAGACGCAACTGATTTACTCTCTTCTCGAAGGCATAAACACAGCTGAGTTGCAAAGAGACAAAGACGCAACTGATTTACTCTCTTCTCGAAGGCATAAACACAGCTGAGTTGCAGTCTGAGCAAAGACAAAGACGCAACTGAGTTTCTCTTCTCGAAGGCATAAACACAGCTGAGTTACAGTCTGAGCAAAGACAAAGACGCAACTGATTTACTCTCTTCTCGAAGGCATAAACACAGCTGAGTTACAGTCTGAGCAAAGACAAAGACGCAACTGATTTACTCTCTTCTCGAAGGCATCTGAGTTCGGTCTGAGCAAAGACAAAACGCAACTGAGCTTCTTCGAAGGCATTGAGTTTGCAGTCTGAGCAAAGACAAAGACGCAACTGATTTACTCTCTTCTCGAAGGCATAAACACAGCTGAGTTGCAGTCTGAGCAAAGACAAAGACGCAACTGATTTACTCTCTTCTCGAAGGCATAAACACAGCTGAGTTGCAGTCTGAGCAAAGACAAAGACGCAACTGATTTACTCTCTTCTCGAAGGCATAAACACAGCTGAGTTGCAGTCTGAGCAAAGACAAAGAAAGACGAAGGCATAAACACACTGAGTTGCAGTCTGACTCTGATTTACTTCTTCGAAGGCATAAACACAGCTGAGTTGCAGTCTGAGCAAAGACAAAGACGCAACTGATTTACTCTCTCTTCTGCAGAAGGCATAAACACAGCTGAGTTGCAGTCTGAGCAAAGACAAAGACGCAACTGATTTACTCTGAAGGCATAAACACAGCTGAGTTGCAGTCTGAGCAAAGACAAAGACGCAACTGATTTACTCTCTTCTCGAAGGCATAAACACAGCTGAGTTGCAGTCTGAGCAAAGACAAAGACGCAACTGATTTACTCTCTTCTCGAAGGCATAAACACAGCTGAGTTGCAGTCTGAGCAAAGACAAAGACGCAACTGATTTACTCTCTTCTCGAAGGCATAAACACAGCTGAGTTGCAGTCTGAGCAAAGACAAAGACGCAACTGATTTACTCTCTTCTCGAAGGCATAAACACAGCTGAGTTGCAGTCTGAGCAAAGACAAAGACGCAACTGATTTACTCTCTTCTCGAAGGCATAAACACAGCTGAGTTGCGGTCTGAGCAAAGACAAAGACGCAACTGATTTACTCTTCTCGAAGGCATAAACACAGCTGAGTTGAGTTGCAGTCTGAGCAAAGACAAAGACGCAACTGATTTACTCTCTTCTCGAAGGCATAAACACAGCTGAGTTGCAGTCTGAGCAAAAGACAAAGACGCAACTGATTTACTCTCTTCTCGAAAGGCATAAACACAGCTGAGTTGCAGTCTGAGCAAAGACAAAGACGCAACTGATTTACTCTCTTCTCGAAGGCATAAACACAGCTGAGTTGCAGTCTGAGCAAAGACAAAGACGCAACTGATTTACTCTCTCTTCTCAGAAGGCATAAACACAGCTGAGTTGCAGTCTGAGCAAAGACAAAGACGCAACTTCTTCGAAGGCATAAACACAGCTGAGTTTGCAGTCTGAGCAAAGACAAAGACGCAACTGATTTACTCTCTTCTCGAAGGCATAAACACAGCTGAGTTGCAGTCTGAGCAAAAGACAAAGACGCAACTGATTTACTCTCTTCTTCTCGAAGGCATAAACACAGCTGAGTTGCAGTCTGAGCAAAGACAAAGACGCAACTGAGTTACTCTCTTCTCGAAGGCATAAACACAGCTGAGTTGCAGTCTGAGCAAAGACAAAGACGCAACTGAGATTACTCTCTTCTCGAAGGCATAAACACAGCTGAGTTGCAGTCTGAGCAAAGACAAAGACGCAACTGATTTACTCTCTCTTCTCGAAGGCATAAACACAGCTGAGTTACAGTCTGAGCAAAGACAAAGACGCAACTGATTTACTCTCTCTTCTCGAAGGCATAAACACAGCTGAGTTGCAGTCTGAGCAAAGACAAAGACGCAACTGATTTACTCTCTTCTCGAAGGCATAAACACAGCTGAGTTGCAGTCTGAGCAAAGACAAAAGACGCAACTGATTTACTCTCTTCTCGAAGGCATAAACACAGCTGAGTTACAGTCTGAGCAAAGACAAAGACGCAACTGATTTACTCTCTTCTCGAAGGCATAAACACAGCTGAGTTGCAGTCTGAGCAAAGACAAAGACGCAACTGATTTACTCTCTTCGAAGGCATAAACACAGCTGAGTTGCAGTCTGCAAAGACAAAGACATAAAAGACAGTCAACTGATTTACTGAGGTTCTCTCTTCTCGAAGGCATAAACACAGCTGAGTTGCAGTCTGAGCAAAGACAAAGACGCAACTGATTTACTCTCTTCTCAAAGGCATAAACACAGCTGACAGTCTGAGCAAAGACAAACAAAGAAACACAGCTGAGTTAGTCTCTTCTCGAAGGCATAAACACAGCTGAGTTGCAGTCTGAGCAAAGACAAAGACGCAACTGATTTACTCTCTTCTCGAAGGCATAAACACAGCTGAGTTGCAGTCTGAGCAAAGACAAAGACGCAACTGATTTACTCTCTTCTCTGATTTGCAGTCTCAAAGACAAAGGCACTGAAAGGCATAAACACAGCTGAGTTGCAGTCTGAGCAAAGACAAAGACGCAACTGATTTACTCTCTTCTCGAAGGCATAAACACAGCTGAGTTGCAGTCTGAGCAAAGACAAAGACGCAACTGATTTACTCTCTTCTCGAAGGCATAAACACAGCTGAACACAGATTTACTCTCTTCTGAGCTGAGTTGCAGTCTGAGCAAAGACAAAGACGCAACTGATTTACTCTCTTCTCGAAGGCATAAACACAGCTGAGTTGCAGTCTGAGCAAAGACAAAGACGCAACTGATTTACTCTCTTCTCGAAGGCATAAACACAGCTGAGTTGCAGTCTGAGCAAAGACAAAGACGCAACTGATTTACTCTCTTCTAAACACAGCTCGAAGGCAAAGACATAAACACAGCTGAGTTACAGTTTGAGCAAAGACAAAGACGCAACTGATTTACTCTCTTCTCGAAGGCATAAACACAGCTGAGTTGCAGTCTGAGCAAAGACAAAGACGCAACTGATTTACTCTCTTCTCGAAGGCATAAACACAGCTGAGTTGCAGTCTGAGCAAAGACAAAGACGCAACTGATTTACTCTCTTCTCGAAGGCATAAACACAGCTGAGTTGAGCAAAGACAAAGACGCAAGATTTACTCTCTTCTCGAAGGCATAAACACAGCTGGAGTTGCAGTCTGAGCAAAGACAAAGACGCAACTGATTTACTCTCTTCTCGAAGGCATAAACACAGCTGAGTTGCAGTCTGAGCAAAGACAAAAGACGCAACTGATTTACTCTCTTCTCGAAGGCATAAACACAGCTGAGTTTGCAGTCTGAGCAAAGACAAAGACGCATTTACTCTCTTCTCGAAGGCATAAACACAGCTGAGTTGCAGTCTGAGCAAAAGACAAAGACGCAACTGATTTACTCTCTTCTCGAAGGCATAAACACAGCTGAGTTGCAGTCTGAAAAAGACAAAGACGCAAATTTACTCTCTTCTCGAAGGCATAAACACAGCTGAGTTGCAGTCTGAGCAAAGACAAAGACGCAACTGATTTACTCTCTTCTCGAAGGCATAAACACAGCTGAGTTGCAGTCTGAGCAAAGACAAAGACGCCAACTGATTTACTCTCTTCTCGAAGGCATAAACACAGCTGAGTTGCAGTCTGAGCAAAGACAAAGACGCAACTGATTTACTCTCTTCTCGAAGGCATAAACACAGCTGAGTTGCAGTCTGAGCAAAGACAAAGACGCAACTGATTTACTCTCTTCTCGAAGGCATAAACACAGCTGAGTTGCAGTCTGAGCAAAGACAAAGACGCAACTGATTTACTCTCTTCTCGAAGGCATAAACACAGCTGAGTTGCAGTCTGAGCAAAAGACAAAGACGCAACTGATTTACTCTCTTCTCGAAGGCATAAACACAGCTGAGTTGCAGTCTGAGCAAAGACAAAGACGCAACTGATTTACTCTCTTCTCGAAGGCATAAACACAGCTGAGTTGCAGTCTGAGCAAAGAAAGACAAAGACGCACAACAGTGATTTACTCTCTTCTCGAAGGCATAAACACAGCTGAGTTGCAGTCTGAGCAAAGACAAAAAGACGAAGGCATAAACACAGCTGATTTGCAGTCTGAGCAAAGACAAAGACGCAACTGATTTACTCTCTTCGAAGGCATAAACACAGCTGAGTTGCAGTCTGAGCAAAGACAAAGACGCAACTGATTTACTCTCTTCTCGAAGGCATAAACACAGCTGAGTTGCAGTCTGAGCAAAGACAAAGACGCAACTGATTTACTCTCTTCTCGAAGGCATAAACACAGCTGAGTTGCAGTCTGAGCAAAGACAAAGACGCAACTGATTTACTCTCTTCTCGAAGGCATAAACACAGCTGAGTTGCAGTCTCAAAGACAAAGCATTTACTCTCTTCTCGAAGGCATAAACACAAGTTACAGTCTGAGCAAAGACAAACTGATTTACTCTCTTCTCGAAGGCATAAACACAGCTGAGTTGCAGTCTGAGCAAAGACAAAGACGCAACTGATTTACTCTCTTCTCGAAGGCATAAACACAGCTGAGTTGCAGTCTGAGCAAAGACAAAAGACGCAACTGAGTTACTCTCTTCTCGAAGGCATAAACACAGCTGAGTTGCAGTCTGAGCAAAGACAAAGACGCAACTGAGTTACTCTCTTCTCGAAGGCATAAACACAGCTGAGTTGCAGTCTGAGCAAAGACAAAGACGCAACTGATTTACTCTCTTCTCGAAGGCATAAACACAGCTGAGTTGCAGTCTGAGCAAAGACAAAGACGCAACTGATTTACTCTCTTCTCGAAGGCATAAACACAGCTGAGTTGCAGTCTGAGCAAAGACAAAGACGCAACTGAGTTACTCTCTTCTCGAAGGCATAAACACAGCTGAGTTGCAGTCTGAGCAAAGACAAAGACGCAACTGATTTACTCTCTTCTCGAAGGCATAAACACAGCTGAGTTACAGTCTGAGCAAAGACAAAGACGCAACTGATTTACTCTCTCTTCTCGAAGGCATAAACACAGCTGAGTTGCAGTCTGAGCAAAGACAAAGACGCAACTGAGATTTACTCTCTTCTCGAAGGCATAAACACAGCTGAGTTGCAGTCTGAGCAAAGACAAAGACGCAACTGATTTACTCTCTTCTCGAAGGCATAAACAAGGCAGTCTAAAGACAAAGACAGCTGAGTTACAGTCTGAGCAAAGACAAAGACGCAACTGATTTACTCTCTTCTCGAAGGCATAAACACAGCTGAGTTGCAGTCTGAGCAAAGACAAAGACGCAACTGATTTACTCTCTTCTCGAAGGCATAAACACAGCTGAGTTGCAGTCTGAGCAAAGACAAAGACGCAACTGATTTACTCTCTTCTCGAAGGCATAAACACAGCTGAGTTGCAGTCTGAGCAAAGACATAAAAGACGCAACTGATTTACTCTCTTCTCGAAGGCATAAACACAGCTGAGTTGCAGTCTGAGCAAAGACAAAGACGCAACGCTTCTGAAGGCATAAACACAGCTGAGTTGCAGTCTCTTCTCGAAGGCATAAACACAGCTGAGTTGCAGTCTGAGCAAAGACAAAGACGCAACTGATTTCTTCTCGAAGGCATAAACACAGCTGAGTTGCAGTCTGAGCAAAGACAAAGACGCAACTGAGTTACTCTCTTCTCGAAGGCATAAACACAGCTGAGTTGCAGTCTGAGCAAAGACAAAGACGCAACTGATTTACTCTCTTCTCGAAGGCATAAACACAGCTGAGTTGCAGTCTGAGCAAAGACAAAGACGCAACTGATTTACTCTCTTCTCGAAGGCATAAACACAGCTGAGTTGCAGTCTGAGCAAAGACAAAGACGCAACTGATTTACTCTCTTCTCGAAGGCATAAACACAGCTGAGTTGCAGTCTGAGCAAAGACAAAGACGCAACTGATTTACTCTCTTCTCGAAGGCATAAACACAGCTGAGTTGCAGTTGAGCAAAGACAAAGACGCAACTGATTTACTCTCTTCTCGAAGGCATAAACACAGCTGAGTTGCAGTCTGAGCAAAGACAAAGACGCAACTGATTTACTCTCTTCTCGAAGGCATAAACACAGCTGAGTTGCAGTCTGAGCAAAGACAAAGACGCAACTGATTTACTCTCTTCTCGAAGGCATAAACACAGCTGAGTTGCAGTCTGAGCAAAGACAAAGACGCAACTGATTTACTCTCTTCTCGAAGGCATAAACACAGCTGAGTTGCAGTCTGAGCAAAGACAAAGACGCAAAGACAAAGAACTGATTTACTCTCTTCTCGAAGGCATAAACACAGCTGAGTTGCAGTCTGAGCAAAGACAAAGACGCAACTGATTTACTCTCTTCTCGAAGGCATAAACACAGCTGAGTTGCAGTCTGAGCAAAGACAAAGACGCAACTGATTTACTCTCTTCTCGAAAGCATAAACACAGCTGAGTTGCAGTCTGAGCAAAGACAAAGACGCAACTGATTTACTCTCTTCTTCGAAGGCATAAACACAGCTGAGTTGCAGTCTGAGCAAAGACAAAGACGCAACTGATTTACTCTCTTCTCGAAGGCATAAACACAGCTGAGTTGCAGTCTGAGCAAAGACAAAGACGCAACTGATTTACTCTCTTCTCGAAGGCATAAACACAGCTGAGTTGCAGTCTGAGCAAAGACAAAGAAAGACGAAGGCATAAAACAGCTGAGTTGATTTCTGAGCAAAGAAAAAGACGCAACTGAGTTCTCTTCTCGAAGGCATAAACACAGCTGAGTTGCAGTCTGAGCTGAAAGACAAAGACGCAACTGATTTACTCTCTTCTCGAAGGCATAAACACAGCTGAGTTGCAGTCTGAGCAAAGACAAAGACGCAACTGATTTACTCTCTTCTCGAAGGCATAAACACAGCTGAGTTGCAGTCTGAGCAAAGACAAAGACGCAACTGAGTTACTCTCTTCTCGAAGGCATAAACACAGCTGAGTTGCAGTCTGAGCAAAGACAAAGACGCAACTGATTTACTCTCTTCTCGAAGGCATAAACACAGCTGAGTTGCAGTCTGAGCAAAGACAAAGACGCAACTGATTTACTCTCTTCTCGAAGGCATAAACACAGCTGAGTTGCAGTCTGAGCAAAGACAAAGACGCAACTGATTTACTCTCTTCTCGAAGGCATAAACACAGTCTGAGCAAAGACAAAGACGCAACTGATTTACTCTCTTCTCGAAGTCTGAGTTGCAGTCAAAGACAAAGACGCAACTGATTTACTCTCTTCTCGAAGGCATAAACACAGCTGAGTTGCAGTCTGAGCAAAGACAAAGACGCAACTGATTTACTCTCTTCTCGAAGGCATAAACACAGCTGAGTTGCAGTCTGAGCAAAGACAAAGACGCAACTGATACTCTCTTCTCGAAGGCATAAACACAGCTGAGTTGCAGTCTGAGCAAAAGACAAAAGACGCAACTGATTTACTCTCTTCTCGAAGGCATAAACACAGCTGAGTTGCAGTCTGAGCAAAGACAAAGACGCAACTGATTTACTCTCTTCTCGAAGGCATAAACACAGCTACAGTTGCAGTCTCTCGAAGGCATAAAAAGACTGATTGCAGTCTGAAAGAGAAAGACGCAACTGATTTACTCTCTTCTCGAAGGCATAAACACAGCTGAGTTGCAGTCTGAGCAAAGACAAAGACGCAACTGATTTACTCTCTTCTCGAAGGCATAAACACAGCTGAGTTGCAGTCTGAGCAAAGACAAAGACGCAACTGATTTACTCTCTTCTCGAAGGCATAAACACAGCTGAGTTGCAGTCTGAGCAAAGACAAAGAAACTCTCTTCTCGAAGGCATAAACACAGCTGAGTTGCAGTCTGAGCAAAGACAAAGACGCAACTGATTTACTCTCTTCTCGAAGGCATAAACACAGCTGAGTTGCAGTCTGAGCAAAGACAAAGACGCAACTGATTTACTCTCTTCTCGAAGGCATAAACACAGCTGAGTTGCAGTCTGAGCATAAAAAGACAAAAAGACGCAACTGATTTACTCTCTTCTCGAAGGCATAAACACAGCTGAGTTGCAGTCTGAGCAAAGACAAAGACGCAACTGATTTACTCTCTTCTCGAAGGCATAAACACAGCTGAGTTGCAGTCTGAGCAAAGACAAAGACGCAACTGATTTACTCTCTTCTCGAAGGCATAAACACAGCTGAGTTGCAGTCTGAGCAAAAGACAAAGACGCAACTGATTTACTCTCTTCTCGAAGGCATAAACACAGCTGAGTTGCAGTCTGAGCAAAGACAAAGACGCAACTGATTTACTCTCTTCTCGAAGGCATAAACACAGCTGAGTTGCAGTCTGAGCAAAGACAAAGACGCAACTGATTTACTCTCTTCCGAAGGCATAAACACAGCTGAGTTGCAGTCTGAGCAAAGACAAAGACGCAACTGATTTACTCTCTTCGAAGGCATAAACACAGCTGAGTTGCAGTCTGAGCAAAGACAAAGACGCACTGCTCGAAGGCATAAACACAGCTGAGTTGCAGTCTGAGCAAAGACAAAGACGCAACTGAGTTACTTCTCTTCTCGAAGGCATAAACACAGCTGAGTTGCAGTCTGAGCAAAGACAAAGACGCAACTGATTTACTCTCTTCTCGAAGGCATAAACACAGCTGAGTTGCAGTCTGAGCAAAGACAAAGACGCAACTGATTTACTCTCTTCTCGAAGGCATAAACACAGCTGAGTTACAGTCTGAGCAAAGACAAAGACGCAACTGATTTACTCTCTTCTCGAAGGCATAAACACAGCTGAGTTGCAGTCTGAGCAAAGACAAAGACGCAACTGATTTACTCTCTTCTCGAAGGCATAAACACAGCTGAGTTGCAGTCTGAGCAAAGACAAAGACGCAACTGATTTACTCTCTTCTCGAAGGCATAAACACAGCTGAGTTGCAGTCTGAGCAAAGACAAAGACGCAACTGATTTACTCTCTTCTCGAAGGCATAAACACAGCTGAGTTGCAGTCTGAGCAAAGAAAAAGACGCAACTGATTTACTCTCTTCTCGAAGGCATAAACACAGCTGAGTTGCAGTCTGAGCAAAGAAAAAGACGCAACGGAGTTACTCTCTACTCGAAGGCATAAACACAGCTGAGTTGCAGTCTGAGCAAAGACAAAGACGCAACTGATTTACTCTCTTCTCGAAGGCATAAACACAGCTGAGTTGCAGTCTGAGCAAAGACAAAGACGCAACTGATTTACTCTCTTCTCGAAGGCATAAACACAGCTCAGTTCAAAGACAAAGACGAAGGCATAAACACAGCTGAGTTGCAGTCTGAGCAAAGACAAAGACGCAACTGATTTACTCTCTTCTCGAAGGCATAAACACAGCTGAGTTGCAGTCTGAGCAAAGACAAAGACGCTCTCTCTCGAAGGCATAAACACAGCTGAGTTACAGTCTGAGCAAAGACAAAGACGCAACTGATTTACTCTCTTCTCGAAGGCATAAACACAGCTGAGTTGCAGTCTGAGCAAAGACAAAGACGCAACTGATTTACTCTCTTCTCGAAGGCATAAACACAGCTGAGTTGCAGTCTGAGCAAAACAAAGACGCAACTGATTTACTCTCTTCTCCAAGGCATAAACACAGCTGAGTTGCGGTCTGAGCAAAGACAAAGACGCAACTGATTTACTCTCTTCTCGAAGGCATAAACACAGCTGAGTTGCAGTCTGAGCAAAGACAAAGACGCAACTGATTTACTCTCTTCTCGAAGGCATAAACACAGCTGAGTTGCAGTCTGAGCAAAGACAAAACGCAACTGATTTGCTCTTCTGAAGGCATAAAAAAGTTGCAGTCTGAGCAAAACAAAGACGCAACTGATTCTCTCTTCTCGAAGGCATAAACACAGCTGAGTTGCAGTCTGAGCAAAGACAAAGACGCAACTGATTTACTCTCTTCTCGAAGGCATAAACACAGCTGAGTTGCAGTCTGAGCAAAGACAAAGACGCAACTGATTTACTCTCTTCTCGAAGGCATAAACACAGCTGAGTTGCAGTCTGAGCAAAGACAAAGACGCAACTGATTTACTCTCTTCTCGAAGGCATAAACACAGCTGAGTTGCAGTCTGAGCAAAGACAAAGACGCAACTGATTTACTCTCTTCTCGAAGGCATAAACACAGCTGAGTTGCAGTCTGAGCAAAGACAAAGACGCAAACTCTCTTCTCGAAGGCATAAACACAGCTGATTTGCAGTCTGAGCAAAGACAAAGACGCAACTGATTTACTCTCTTCTCGAAGGCATAAACACAGCTGAGTTGCAGTCTGAGCAAAGACAAAGACGCAACTGATTTACTCTCTTCTCGAAGGCATAAACACAGCTGAGTTGCAGTCTGAGCAAAGACAAAGACGCAACTGATTTACTCTCTTCTCGAAGGCATAAACACAGCTGAGTTGCAGTCTGAGCAAAGACAAAGACGCAACTGATTTACTCTCTTCTCGAAGGCATAAACACAGCTGAGTTGCAGTCTGAGCAAAGACAAAGACGCAACTGATTTACTCTCTTCTCGAAGGCATAAACACAGCTGAGTTGCAGTCTGAGCAAAGACAAAGACGCAACTGAAGACGCTTCTCTCTTCTCGAAGGCATAAACACAGCTGAGTTGCAGTCTGAGCAAAGACAAAGACGCAACTGATTTACTCTCTTCTCGAAGGCATAAACACAGCTGAGTTGCAGTCTGAGCAAAGACAAAGACGCAACTGATTTACTCTCTTCTCGAAGGCATAAACACAGCTGAGTTACAGTCTGAGCAAAGACAAAGACGCAACTGAGTTACTCTCTTCTCGAAGGCATAAACACAGCTGAGTTGCAGTCTGAGCAAAGACAAAGACGCAACTGATTTACTCTCTTCTCGAAGGCATAAACACAGCTGAAGTCTGAGCAAAAGACAAAGACGCAACTGATTTACTCTCTTCTCGAAGGCATAAACACAGCTGAGCAGTCTGAGCAAAGACAAAGACGCAACTGATTTACTCTCTCTTCTCGAAGGCATAAACACAGCTGAGTTGCAGTCTGAGCAAAGACAAAGACGCAACTGAGTTACTCTCTTCTCGAAGGCATAAACACAGCTGAGTTACAGTCTGAGCAAAGACAAAGACGCTGAGTTACACTGATTTACTCTCTTCTCGAAGGCATAAACACAGCTGAGTTGCAGTCTGAGCAAAGACAAAGACGCAACTGATTTACTCTCTTCTCGAAGGCATAAACACAGCTGAGTTGCAGTCTGAGCAAAGACAAAGACGCAACTGATTTACTCTCTTCTCGAAGGCATAAACACAGCTGAGTTGCAGTCTGAGCAAAGACAAAGACGCAACAATTTACTCTCTTCTCGAAGGCATAAACACAGCTGAGTTGCAGTCTGAGCAAAGACAAAGACGCAACTGATTTACTCTCTTCTCGAAGGCATAAACACAGCTGAGTTGCAGTCTGAGCAAAGACAAAGACGCAACTGATTTACTCTCTTCTCGAAGGCATAAACACAGCTGAGTTGCAGTCTGAGCAAAGACAAAGACGCAACTGATTTACTCTCTTCTCGAAGGCATAAACACAGCTGAGTTGCAGTCTGAGCAAAGACAAAGACGCAACTGATTTACTCTCTTCGAAGGCATAAACACAGCTGATTTGCAGTCTGAGCAAAGACAAAGACGCAACTGATTTACTCTCTTCTCGAAGGCATAAACACAGCTGAGTTGCAGTCTGAGCAAAGACAAAGACGCAACTGAGTTACTCTCTTCTCGAAGGCATAAACACAGCTGAGTTGCAGTCTGAGCAAAGACAAAGACGCACCTGATTTACTCTCTTCTCGAAGGCATAAACACAGCTGAGTTGCGGTCTGAGCAAAAAAAAAGACGCAACTGATTTACTCTCTTCTCGAAGGCATAAACACAGCTGAGTTGCAGTCTGAGCAAAGACAAAGACGCAAATGAGTTACTCTCTTCTCGAAGGAATAAACACAGCTGATTTTGCAGTCTGAGCAAAGACAAAGACGCAACTGATTTACTCTTCTCGAAGGCATAAACACAGCTGAGTTGCAGTCTGAGCAAAGACAAAGACGCAACTGATTTACTCTCTTCTCGAAGGCATAAACACAGCTGAGTTGCAGTCTGAGCAAAGACAAAGACGCAACTGATTTACTCTCTTCGAAGGCATAAACACAGCTGAGTTGCAGTCTGAGCAAAGACAAAGACGCAACTGATTTACTCTCTTCTCGAAGGCATAAACACAGCTGAGTTGCAGTCTGAGCAAGACAAAGACGCAACTGATTTACTCTCTTCTCGAAGGCATAAACACAGCTGAGTTGCAGTCTGAGCAAAGACAAAGACGCAACTGATTTACTCTCTCTTCTCGAAGGCATAAACACAGCTGAGTTGCAGTCTGAGCAAAGACAAAGACGCAACTGATTTACTCTCTTCTCGAAGGCATAAACACAGCTGAGTTGCAGTCTGAGCAAAGACAAAGACGCAACTGACTCTCTTCTCGAAGGCATAAACACAGCTGAGTTACAGTCTGAGCAAAGACAAAGACGCAACTGATTTACTCTCTCTCGAAGGCATAAACACAGCTGAGTTGCAGTCTGAGCAAAGACAAAGACGCAACTGATTTACTCTTCTCGAAGGCATAAACACAGCTGAGTTGCAGTCTGAGCAAAGACAAAGACGCAACTGATTTACTCTCTTCTCGAAGGCATAAACACAGCTGAGTTGCAGTCTGAGCAAAGACAAAGACGCAACTGATTTCGAAGGCATAAACACAGCTGAGTTGCAGTCTGAGCAAAGACAAAGACGCAACTGAGTTCTTCTCGAAGGCATAAACACAGCTGAGTTGCAGTCTGAGCAAAGACAAAGACGCAACTGATTTACTCTCTTCTCGAAGGCATAAACACAGCTGAGTTGCAGTCTGAGCAAAGACAAAGACGCAACTGATTTACTCTCTCTCGAAGGCATAAACACAGCTGAGTTGCAGTCTGAGCAAAGACAAAGACGCAACTGATTTACTCTCTTCTCGAAGGCATAAACACAGCTGAGTTGCAGTCTGAGCAAAGACAAAGACGCAACTGATTTACTCTCTTCTCGAAGGCATAAACACAGCTGAGTTGCAGTCTGAGCAAAGACAAAGACGCAACTGATTTACTCTCTTCTCGAAGGCATAAACACAGCTGAGTTGCAGTCTGAGCAAAGACAAAGAAACTGATTTACTCTCTTCGAAGGCATAAACACAGCTGAGTTGCAGTCTGAGCAAAGACAAAGACGCAACTGATTTACTCTCTTCTCGAAGGCATAAACACAGCTGAGTTGCAGTCTGAGCAAAGACAAAGACGCAACTGATTTACTCTCTTCTCGAAGGCATAAACACAGCTGAGTTGCAGTCTGAGCAAAGACAAAGACGCAACTGATTTACTCTCTTCTCGAAGGCATAAACACAGCTGAGTTGCAGTCTGAGCAAAGACAAAGACGCAACTGATTTACTCTCTTCTCGAAGGCATAAACACAGCTGAGTTGCAGTCTGAGCAAAGACAAAGACGCAACTGATTTCTTCTTCTCGAAGGCATAAACACAGCTGAGTTGCAGTCTGAGCAAAGACAAAGACTCTTCTTCTCGAAGGCATAAACACAGCTGAGTTGCAGTCTGAGCAAAGACAAAGACGCAACTGATTTACTCTCTTCTCGAAGGCATAAACACAGCTGAGTTGCAGTCTGAGCAAAGACAAAGACGCAACTGATTTACTCTCTTCTCGAAGGCATAAACACAGCTGAGTTGCAGTCTGAGCAAAGACAAAGACGTTAAACTGATTTACTCTCTTCTCGAAGGCATAAACACAGCTGAGTTGCAGTCTGAGCAAAGACAAAGACGCAACTGATTTACTCTCTTCTCGAAGGCATAAACACAGCTGAGTTGCAGTCTGAGCAAAGACAAAGACGCAACTGATTTACTCTTCTCGAAGGCATAAACACAGCTGAGTTGCAGTCTGAGCAAAAGACAAAGACGCAACTGATTTACTCTCTTCTCGAAGGCATAAACACAGCTGAGTTGCAGTCTGAGCAAAGACAAAGACGCAAACTGATTTACTCTCTTCTCGAAGGCATAAACACAGCTGAGTTGCAGTCTGAGCAAAGACAAAGACGCAACTGATTTACTCTCTTCTCGAAGGCATAAACACAGCTGAGTTGCAGTCTGAGCAAAGACAAAGACGCAACTGAGTTACTCTCTTCTCGAAGGCATAAACACAGCTGAGTTGCAGTCTGAGCAAAGACAAAGACGCAACTGATTTACTCTCTTCGAAGGCATAAAACAGCTTCTGAGCAAAGACAAAGACGCAACTGAGTTAAACATAAACACAGCTGAGTTGCAGTCTGAGCAAAGACAAAGACGCAACTGAGTTACTCTCTTCTCGAAGGCATAAACACAGCTGAGTTGCAGTCTGAGCAAAGACAAAGACGCAACTGATTTACTCTCTTCTCGAAGGCATAAACACAGCTGAGTTGCAGTCTGAGCAAAGACAAAGACGCAACTGATTTACTCTCTTCTCGAAGGCATAAACACAGCTGAGTTGCAGTCTGAGCAAAGACAAAGACGCAACTGATTTACTCTCTTCTCGAAGGCATAAACACAGCTGAGTTGCAGTCTGAGCAAAAGACAAAGACGCAACTGATTTACTCTCTCTTCTCGAAGGCATAAACACAGCTGAGTTGCAGTCTGAGCAAAGACAAAGACGCAACTGATTTACTCTCTTCTCGAAGGCATAAACACAGCTGAGTTGCAGTCTGAGCAAAGACAAAGACGCAACTGATTTACTCTCTTCTCGAAGGCATAAACACAGCTGAGTTGCAGTCTGAGCAAAGACAAAGACGCAACTGATTTACTCTCTTCTCGAAGGCATAAACACAGCTGAGTTATAGTCTGAGCAAAGACAAAGACGCAACTTTACTCTCTCTTCTCGAAGGCATAAACACAGCTGAGTTGCAGTCTGAGCAAAGACAAAGACGCAACTGATTTACTCTCTTCGAAGGCATAAACACAGCTGAGTTGCAGTCTGAGCAAAGACAAAGACGCAACTGATTTACTCTCTTCTCGAAGGCATAAACACAGCTGAGTTGCAGTCTGAGCAAAGACAAAGACGCCACTGATTTACTCTCTTCTCGAAGGCATAAACACAGCTGAGTTGCAGTCTGAGCAAAGACAAAGACAAAGACTCTCTTCTCGAAGGCATAAACACTGATAGTCTGAGCAAAGACAAAGACGCAACTGATTTACTCTCTTCTCGAAGGCATAAACACAGCTGAGTTTGACAAAGACGTCTGAGTTACTCTTCTCTCGAAGGCATAAACACAGCTAGTCAAAGACAAAGAAAACTCGAAGGCATAATTTGCAGTCTGAGCAAAGACAAAGACGCCACTGATTTCTCTTCTCGAAGGCATAAACACAGCTGAGTTACAGTCTGAGCAAAGACAAAGACGCAACTGAGTTACTCTCTTCTCGAAGGCATAAACACAGCTGAGTTTGCAGTCTGAGCAAAGACAAAAGACGCCACTGAGATACTCTCTTCTCGAAGGCATAAACACAGCTGAGTTATAGTCTGAGCAAAGACAAAGACGCAACTGAGTTACTATCTTCTCGAAGGCATAAACACAGCTGAGTTGCAGTCTGAGCAAAGACAAAGACGCAACTGATTTACTCTCTTCTCGAAGGCATAAACACAGCTGAGTTGCAGTCTGAGCAAAGACAAAGACGCAACGGAGTTACTCTCTTCTCGAAGGCATAAACACAGCTGAGTTGACAAAGACGTCTGGCATAAACACAGCTGAGTTGCAAAGACAAAGACGCAACTGAGTTACTCTTTCTCGAAGGCATAAACACAGCTGAGTTATAGTCTGAGCAAAGACAAAGACGCAACTGAGTTCTCTTCTCGAAGGCATAAACTGAGTTGCAGTCTGAGCAAAGACAAAGACGCAACTGAGTTACTCTCTTCTCGAAGGCATAAACACAGCTGAGTTGCAGTCTGAGCAAAGACAAAGACGCAACTGAGTTACTCTCTTCTCGAAGGCATAAACACAGCTGAGTTGCAGTCTGAGCAAAGACAAAGACGCAACTGATTTACTCTTCTCGAAGGCATAAACACAGCTGAGTTGCAGTCTGAGCAAAGACAAAGACGCAACTGATTTACTCTCTTCTCGAAGGCTCTTCTCGCAAAGGCATAAACACTCTCTTCTCGAAGGAGTTGAGTTGCAGTCTGAGCAAAGACAAAGACGCAACTGATTTACTCTCTTCTCGAAGGCATAAACACAGCTGAGTTGCAGTCTGAGCAAAGACAAAGACGCAACTGATTTACTCTCTTCTCGAAGGCATAAACACAGCTGAGTTGCAGTCTGAGCAAAGACAAAGACGCAACTGATTTACTCTCTTCTCGAAGGCATAAACACAGCTGAGTTGCAGTCTGAGCAAAGACAAAGACGCAACTGAGTTACTCTCTTCTCGAAGGCATAAACACAGCTGAGTTGCAGTCTGAGCAAAGACAAAGACGCAACTGAGTTACTCTCTTCTCGAAGGCATAAACACAGCTGAGTTATAGTCTGAGCAAAGACAAAGACGCAACTGAGTTACTCTCTTCTCGAAGGCATAAACACAGCTGAGTTGCAGTCTGAGCAAAGACAAAGACGCAACTGATTTACTCTCTTCTCGAAGGCATAAACACAGCTGAGTTGCGGTCTGAGCAAAGACAAAGACGCAACTGATTTACTCTCTTCTCGAAGGCATAAACACAGCTGAGTTGCAGTCTGAGCAAAGACAAAGACGCAACTGATTTACTCTCTTCTCGAAGGCATAAACACAGCTGAGTTGCAGTCTGAGCAAAGACAAAGACGCAACTGATTTACTCTCTTCTCGAAGGCATAAACACAGCTGAGTTGCAGTCTGCAAAGCAAAGACAAAGACGCAACTGAGTTACTCTCTTCTCGAAGGCATAAACACAGCTGAGTTGCAGTCTGAGCAAAGACAAAGACGCAACTGAGTTACTCTCTTCTCGAAGGCATAAACACAGCTGAGTTGCAGTCTGAGCAAAGACAAAGACGCAACTGATTTACTCTCTTCTCGAAGGCATAAACACAGCTGAGTTGCAGTCTGAGCAAAGACAAAGACGCAACTGATTTACTCTCTTCTCGAAGGCATAAACACAGCTGAGTTGCAGTCTGAGCAAAGACAAAGACGCAACTGAGTTACTCTCTTCTCGAAGGCATAAACACAGCTGAGTTGCAGTCTGAGCAAAGACAAAGACGCAACTGATTTACTCTCTTCTCGAAGGCATAAACACAGCTGAGTTGCAGTCTGAGCAAAGACAAAGACGCACACTGAGATTTACTCTCTTCTCGAAGGCATAAACACAGCTGAGTTGCAGTCTGAGCAAAGACAAAGACGCAACTGATTTACTCTCTTCTCGAAGGCATAACAGCTGAGTTGCAGTCTGAGCAAAGACAAAGACGCAACTGATTTACTCTCTTCTCGAAGGCATAAACACAGCTGAGTTGCAGTCTGAGCAAAGACAAAGACGCAACTGAGTTACTCTCTTCTCGAAGGCATAAACACAGCTGGCAGTCTGAGCAAAGACAAAGACGCAACTGAGATTTACTCTCTTCGAAGGCATAAACACAGCTGAGTTGCAGTCTGAGCAAAGACAAAGACGCAACTGAGTTACTCTCTTCTCGAAGGCATAAACACAGCTGAGTTGCAGTCTGAGCAAAGACAAAGACGCAACTGATTTACTCTCTTCTCGAAGGCATAAACACAGCTGAGTTGCAGTCTGAGCAAAGACAAAGACGCAACTGATTTACTCTCTTCTCGAAGGCATAAACACAGCTGAGTTGCAGTCTGAGCAAAGACAAAGACGCAACTGGAGTTTCTCTTCTCGAAGGCATAAACACAGCTGAGTTGCAGTCTGAGCAAAGACAAAGACGCAACTGAGTTACTCTCTCTCTTCTCGAAGGCATAAACACAGCTGGAGTTACAGTCTGAGCAAAGACAAAGACGCAACTGATTTACTGATTTTACTCTCTTCTCGAAGGCATAAACACAGCTGAGTTGCAGTCTGAGCAAAGACAAAAAGACAACTCTTTCTCGAAGGCACAGCTGAGTTACAGTCTGAGCAAAGACAAAGACGCAACTGATTTCTTCTCGAAGGCATAAACACAGCTGAGTTGCAGTCTGAGCAAAGACAAAGACGCAACTGAGTTACTCTCTTCTCGAAGGCATAAACACAGCTGAGTTGCAGTCTGAGCAAAGACAAAGACGCAACTGAGTTACTCTCTTCTCGAAGGCATAAACACAGCTGAGTTGCAGTCTGAGCAAAGACAAAGACGCAACTGATTTACTCTCTTCTCGAAGGCATAAACACAGCTGAGTTGCAGTCTGAGCAAAGACAAAGACGCAACTGATTTACTCTCTTCTCGAAGGCATAAACACAGCTGAGTTGCAGTCTGAGCAAAGACAAAGACGCAACTGATTTATTCTCTTCTCGAAGGCATAAACACAGCTGAAGGTCTGAGCAAAAGAAAAGACGCAACTGATTTACTCTCTTCTGAAGGCATAAACACAGCTGAGTTACAGTCTGAGCAAAGACAAAGACGCAACTGAGTTACTCTCTTCTCGAAGGCATAAACACAGCTGAGTTGCAGTCTGAGCAAAAGACAAAGACGCAACTGAGTTACTCTCTTCTCGAAGGCATAAACACAGCTGAGTTGCAGTCTGAGCAAAGACAAAGACGCAACTGAGTTACTCTCTTCTCGAAGGCATAAACACAGCTGAGTTGCAGTCTGAGCAAAGACAAAGACGCAACTGATTTACTCTCTTCGAAGGCATAAACACAGCTGAGTTGCAGGTCTGAGCAAAGACAAAGACGCAACTGAGTTACTCTCTTCTCGAAGGCATAAACACAGCTGAGTTGCAGTCTGAGCAAAGACAAAAGACGCAACTCTCTTCTCGAAGGCATAAACACAGCTGAGTTGCAGTCTGAGCAAAGACAAAGACGCAACTGAGTTTCTCGAAGGCATAAACACAGCTGAGTTGCAGTCTGAGCAAAGACAAAGACGCAACTGAGTTACTCTCTTCTCGAAGGCATAAACACAGCTGAGTTGCAGTCTGAGCAAAGACAAAGACGCAACTGATTTACTCTCTTCTCTCGAAGGCATAAACACAGCTGAGTTATAGTCTGAGCAAAGACAAAGACGCAAAGACGAAGGCATAAACACAGCTGAGTTGCAGTTGAGCAAAGACAAAGACGCAACTGAGTTCTCTTCTCGAAGGCATAAACACAGCTGAGTTGCAGTCTGAGCAAAAGACAAAGACGCAACTGATTTACTCTCTTCTCGAAGGCATAAACACAGCTGAGTTACAGTCTGAGCAAAGACAAAGACGCAACTGAGTTACTCTTCTTCGAAGGCATAAACACAGCTGAGTTATAGTCTGAGCAAAGACAAAGACGCAACTGAGTTACTCTCTTCTCGAAGGCATAAACACAGCTGAGTTGCAGTCTGAGGAAAAGACAAAGACGCAACTGAGTTACTCTCTTCTCGAAGGCATAAACACAGCTGAGTTGCAGTCTGAGCAAAGACAAAGACGCAACTGATTTACTCTCTTCTCGAAGGCATAAACACAGCTGAGTTGCAGTCTGAGCAAAGACAAAGACGCAACTGAGTTTCTTCTTCTCGAAGGCATAAACACAGCTGAGTTGCAGTCTGAGCAAAGACAAAGACGCAACTGAGTTACTTCTCGAAGGCATAAACACAGCTGAGTTGCAGTCTGAGCAAAGACAAAGACGCAACTGAGTTACTATCTTTCTCTGACTCTCTTCTCGAAGGCATAAACACAGCTGAGTTGCAGTCTGAGCAAAGACAAAGACGCAACTGAGTTACTCTCTTCTCGAAGGCATAAACACAGCTGAGTTGCGGTCTGAGCAAAGACAAAGACGCAACTGAGTTACTCTCTTCTCGAAGGCATAAACACAGCTGAGTTACAGTCTGAGCAAAGACAAAGACGCAACTGAGTTACTCTCTTCTCGAAGGCATAAACACAGCTGAGTTACAGTCTGAGCAAAGACAAAAAGACGCGAAACTGATTTAGTCTCTTCTCGAAGGCATAAACACAGCTGAGTTATAGTCTGAGCAAAGACAAAGACGCCACTGAGTTACTCTCTTCTCGAAGGCATAAACACAGCTGAGTTACAGTCTGAGCAAAGACAAAGACGCCACTGAGTTACTCTCTTCTCGAAGGCATAAACACAGCTGAGTTGCGGTCTGAGGAAAGACAAAGACGCAACTGATTTACTCTCTTCTCGAAGGCATAAACACAGCTGAGTTGCAGTCTGAGCAAAGACAAAGACGCAACTGAGTTCTTCTCGAAGGCATCACAGCTGAGTTATAGTCTGAGTAAAGACAAAGACGCCATTTACTCTCTTCTCGAAGGCATAAACACAGCTGAGTTGCAGTCTGAGCAAAGACAAAGACGCAACTGAGTTACTCTCTTCTCGAAGGCATAAACACAGCTGAGTTACAGTCTGAGCAAAGACAAAGACGCAACTGAGTTACTCTCTTCTCGAAGGCATAAACACAGCTGAGTTATAGTCTGAGCAAAGACAAAGACGCCACTGAGTTACTCTCTTCTCGAAGGCATAAACACAGCTGAGTTACAGTCTGAGCAAAGACAAAGACGCAACTGATTTACTCTCTTCTCGAAGGCATAAACACAGCTGAGTTATAGTCTGAGCAAAGACAAAGACTACTGAGTTACTCTTCGAAGGCATAAACAGCTGAGTTGCAGTCTGAGCAAAGACAAAGACTGAACTGAGTTACTCTCTTCTCGAAGGCATAAACACGCAGTCTGAGTTGACTCTCTTCACGAAGGCATAAACACAGCTGAGTTGCAGTCTGAGCAAAGACAAAGACGCAACTGAGTTACTCTCTTCTCGAAGGCATAAACACAGCTGAGTTGCAGTCTGAGCAAAGACAAAGACGCCACTGAGTTACTCTCTTCTCGAAGGCATAAACACAGCTGAGTTGCAGTCTGAGCAAAGACAAAGACGCAACTGAGTTACTCTCTTCTCGAAGGCATAAACACAGCTGAGTTACAGTCTGAGCAAAGACAAAGACGCAACTGAGTTACTCTCTTCTCGAAGGCATAAACACAGCTGAGTTATAGTCTGAGCAAGACAAAGACGCAACTGAGTTACTCTCTCTTCTCGAAGGCATAACACAGCAAAGAGC
Source organism: Acanthosepion pharaonis (assembly GCA_903632075.3). Taxonomy (NCBI): domain Eukaryota; kingdom Metazoa; phylum Mollusca; class Cephalopoda; order Sepiida; family Sepiidae; genus Acanthosepion; species Acanthosepion pharaonis. The sequence continues at coordinate 2,548,927 of CAHIKZ030004884.1, forward strand.
CACAGTCTGAGCGAAGTCAAAAAGACGCAACTGAGTTACTCTCTTCTCGAAGGCATAAACACAGCTGAGTTACAGTCTGAGCAAAGACAAAGACGCAACTGATTTACTCTCTTCTCGAAGGCATAAACACAGCTGAGTTGCAGTCTGAGCAAAGACAAAGACGCCACTGAGTTACTCTCTTCTCGAAGGCATAAACACAGCTGAGTTACAGTCTGAGCAAAGACAAAGACGCAACTGAGTTACTATCTTCTCGAAGGCATAAACACAGCTGAGTTGCAGTCTGAGCAAAGACAAAGACGCAACTGAGTTACTCTCTTCTCGAAGGCATAAACACAGCTGAGTTACAGTCTGAGCAAAGAAAAAGACGCAACTGAGTTACTCTCTTCTCGAAGGCATAAACACAGCTGAGTTATAGTCTGAGCAAGAAAAAAGACGCAACTGAGTTACTCTCTTCTCGAAGGCATAAACACAGCTGAGTTGCAGTCTGAGCAAAGACAAAGACGCAACTGAGTTACTATCTTCTCGAAGGCATAAACACAGCTGAGTTATAGTCTGAGCAAAGAAAAAGACGCAACTGAGTTACTCTCTTCTCGAAGGCATAAACACAGCTGAGTTATAGTCTGAGCAAAGAAAAAGACGCAACTGAGTTACTTTCTTCGAAGGCATAAACACAGAGTTACAGTCTGAGCAAAGACAAAGACGCCACTGAGTTTCTTTCCGAAGGCATAAAAACACAGCTGAGTTATAGTCTGTTATCTTCGAAGCATAAACACAGCTGAGTTGAGTTGAGCAAAGACTCTCTTCTCGAAGGCATAAACACAGCTGAGTTACAGTCTGAGCAAAAGAAAAAAGACGCAACTGAGTTACTCTCTTCTCGAAGGCATAACACAGCTGAGTTGCAGTCTGAGCAAAAGACAAAGACGCAACTGATTTACTCTCTCTTCTCGAAGGCATAAACACAGCTGAGTTACAGTCTGAGCAAAGACAAAGACGATAGTTACTATCTTCTCGAAGGCATAATTGGCTGAGTTGCGGTCTGAGTAAAAAGACGCAACTGAGTTTCTTCACGAAGCATAAACACAGCTGAGTTATAGTCTGAGCAAAGAAAAAGACGCAGCACTGAGTTACTTTCTTCTCGAAGGCATAAACACAGCTGAGCAGTCTGAACAAAGAAAAGACAGCAACTGAGTTACTCTCTTCTCGAAGGCATAAACACAGCTGAGCATTTAAGTCTGAACAAGGCAAGACGCAACTGAGTTACTCTCTTCTCGAAGGCATAAACACAGTTGGAGTTATAGTCTGAGCAAAGACAAAGACGCAACTGATTTCTTCTCGAAGGTTTTGCAGTCTGAGTAAAGACAAAAGGCAATAAACACAGCATAAACACAGCTGAGTTACAGTCTGAGCAAGACAAAAAACTGACGCATGTTGAGTTGCAGTCTGACAAAAGAGTTTCTTCTCCGAAGGCATAAACACAGCTGAGTTGCAGTCTGAGAGCAAAGACAAAGACGCAGCTGAGGTTGCGGTCCTGAGAACCCAAGACAAAGACATAGCCTGGGTTACTCTCTTCTCGAAGGCATAAATAAACACAGTCTGAGAGAATAGGCTGGACAAGCATCATATAGGTTTGTCAAAGAAGAGAGAATAGACAGCAAGACAGAGCAAGACAAAAGAAGAGAGAATAGGCTGGACAGCATCATATAGGTAATATAATACAGAGCAAGACAAAAGAAGAGAGAATAGGCTGGACAGAATATAGGTTTGTGGGCTAACACAGAGCAAGACAAAAGAAGAGAGAATAGGCTGACAGCATCATATAGGTTTGTCATAATACAGAGCAAGACAAAAGAAGAGAGAATAGGCTGGACAGCATCATATAGGTTTGTCATAATACAGAGCAAGACAAAAGAAGAGAATAGGCTGGACAGCATCACATAGGTTTGTCATAATACAGAGCAAGACAAAAGAAGAGAGAATAGGCTGACAGCATCATATAGGTGTGTCATAATACAGAGCAAGACAAAAGAAGAGAGAATAGGCTGACAGAATCATATAGGTTTTTGTCACACAGAGCAAGACAAAAGAAGAGAGAATAGGCTGGACAGCATCATATAGGTTTGTCATAATACAGAGCAAGACAAAAGAAGAGAGAATAGGCTGGACAGAATCATATAGGTTTGTCATAACACAGAGCAAGACAAAAAGAAGAGAGAATAGGCTGGACAGCATCATATAGGTTTGTCATAATACAGAGCAAGACAAAGAAGAGAGAATAGGCTGGACAGCATCATAGGTGTTTGTCATAATACAGAGCAAGACAAAAGAAGAGAGAATAGGCTGGACAGAATCATATAGGTTTGTCATAATACAGAGCAAGACAAAAGAAGAGAGAATAGGCTGGACAGAATCATATAGGTTGTCATAACACAGAGCAAGACAAAAGAAGAGAGAATAGGGCTGGACAGAATTATATAGGTTTGATAATACAGAGCAAGACAAAAGAAGAGAGTTTGACAGCATCATATAGGTTTGTCATAATACAGAGCAAGACAAAAGAAGGAGAATAGGCTGGACAGCATCATATAGGTTTGTCATAATACAGAGCAAGACAAAAGAAGAGAGAATAGGCTGGACAGAATCATATAGGTTTGTCCTTAATACAGAGCAAGACAAAGAAGAAGAATAGGCACAGAATCATATAGGTTTGTCATAATACAGACAAGAAAAGAAGAGAGAATAGGCTGGACAGCATCATATAGGTTTGTCATAATACAGAGCAAGACAAAAGAAGAGAGAATAGGCTGGACAGCATCATATAGGGTTTGTCATAATACAGAGCAAGACAAAAGAAGAGAGAATAGGCTGGACAGAATCATATAGGTTTGTCATAATACACAGAGCAAGACAAAAGAAGAGAGAATAGGCTGGACAGAATCATATAGGGTTTGTCATAATACAGAGCAAGACAAAAGAAGAGAGAATAGGCTGACAGAATCATATAGGTTTGTCATAATACAGAGCAAAGACAAAAGAAGAGAGAATAGGCTGGACAGAATCATATAGGTTTGTCATAATACAGAGCAAGACAAAAGAAGAGAGAATAGGCTGGACAGAATCATATAGGTTTGTCATAATACAGAGCAAGACAAAAGAAGAGAAATAGGCTGGACAGAATCATATAGGTTTTGTCATAATACAGAGCAAGACAAAAGAAGAGAGAATAGGCTGACAGAATCATATAGGTTTGTCATAATACAGCAAGACAAACAAAGAGAGAATAGGCTGGACAGAATCATATAGGTTTGTCATAACACAGAGCAAGACAAAAGAAGAGAGAATAGGCTGGACAGAATCATATAGGTTTGTCATAACACAGAGCAAGACAAAAGAAGAGAGAATAGGCTGACAGAATCATAGGTTTGTCATAATACAGAGCAAGACAAAAGAAGAGAGAATAGGCTGGACAGAATCATATATAGGTTGTGTTGGGCAACACAGAGCAAGACAAAAGAAGAGAGAATAGGCTGGACAGAATCATATAGGTTTGTCATTGCACACAGAGCAAGACAAAAGAAGAGAGAATAGGCTGGACAGAATCATATGTGTCATAACAGAGCAAGACAAAAGTTTGTCATGGCAATGCCGGCACACAGAGCAAGACAAAAGAAGTGAGAATAGGCTGGACAGCATCATATAGGTTTGTCATAATACAGAGCAACAAAAAGAAGAGAGATTAGGCTGGACAGAATCATATAGGTTTGTCAACACATAAGACAAAAGAAGAGAGAATAAGACTAAAGCCACAACACAGAGCAAGGCTGGACAGCAGAATAGGTTTGTCATAATACAGAAGCAAAGACAAAAGAAGAGAGAATAGGCTGGACAGAATCATATAGGGCTTCTGTGTAATACAGAGCAAGACAAAAGAAGAGAGAATAGGCTGGATAGCATCATACAGGTTTTTCAAAAGAAGTGAGAAGGGCTGGACAGAGGCTTGTCAAGACAAGACAAAGAAGAGAGAATAGGCTGACAGCATCATATGGGGTTTGTCACACAGACAGCAAGCAAAGAAGAGAGAAATAGGCTGGACAGCACTACATAGGGTTTGACAAAAGAAGAGAGAATAGGCTGGACAGAATCATAGGTTTGTCAAAGACAAAAGAAGAGAATAGGCTGGACAGCATCATATAGGTTTGTCATAATACAGAGCAAGACAAAAAAAGAGAGAAATGGACGAAGCATCATAGGGTTGTCATAATACCAAACAAGACAAAAGAAGAGAGAATAGCTGGACAGAATTATGTAGGTTTGTCAGCATACAGAGCAAGACAAAAAGAGAGAATATAATCATATAAGGCACAGACAAGAAAATAAAGAAAAAGAAGAGAGAATAAGGCTTGGACAGCATCCTTAGGTTTGCCAATACAGAGCAAGACAAAAAAGAGAATAGGTTGACAGCATCATATAATACACAGAGCAAGACAAAAGAAGAGAGAATAGGCTGGACAGCATCACATAGGTTTGTCATAATACAGAGCAAGACAAAAGAAGAGAGAATAGGCTGGACATCATCATATAGGGTTGTAATACAGAGCAAAGACAAAAGAAGAGAGAATAGATAGAATTAAGGTTTACAGAGCAAGACAAAAGAAAGAAGGGAGAATCACAGGTTTGTCACACAGACAGAATCAGAGAATAGGGTTTGTCATAGGTTTGTTGCACACAGAGCAAGACAAAAGAAGAGAGAATAGGCTGGCATCATATAGGTTGTCATAACATGAGCAAGACAAAAAAGAGAGTTGTCAGGTTTGTAATACAGAGCAAGACAAAGAAGAGAGAATAGGCTGGACAGCATCATATAGGTTTGTCATAACACAGAGCTGGAAGACAAAAGAAAGACAAAAGAAGAATAGGGCTGGCTAATCATAATAGGTAGGTACAGCATAATGGGCACACAGAGCAAGACAAAAAGAAGAGAGAATAGGCTGGACAGCATCAGAAATAGGTTTGTCAAAAGAAGAGAGAATAATAGAACAGAGCAAGACAAAAGAAGAGAGAATAGGCTGGACAGCATCATATAGGTTTGTCAGTAATACAGAGCAAGAAAAGAACAGAGAATAGGCTGACAGAGGTGAAGAGCAAGACAAAAAAGAAGAGAGAATAGGCTGGACAGAATCATATCAGCACACAGAGCAAGACAAAAGAAGAGTTTTGTCATCACAATACAAACAAGACAAAAGAAGAGAGAATAGGCTGGACAGAATCATGTAGGTTGTCATAACACAGAGCAAGACAAAAGAAGAGAGAATAGGCTGACAGCATCATATAGGTGCATTGCATCAGAGCAAGACAAAAGAAGAGAGTTTTGGACAGACATCATAGGTTTGCTTGGCAATACAGAGCAAAGACAAAAGAAGAGAGAATAGGCTGGACAGAATCATATAGGTTTGTCATAAATACAGAGCAAGACAAAAAGAAGAGAGAATAGGCTGGACAGCATCATATAGGTTTGTCATAATACAGAGCAAGACAAAAAGAGAGAATAGGCAGACAGAATTATGTAGGTTTTTCACACAGAGCAAGACAAAAGAAGAGAGAATAGGCTGGACAGATAGGTTTGTCATATACAGAGCAAGACAAAGAAGAGTTGACAGCATCATATAGGTGTGTCATAACACAGAGCAAGACAAAAGAAGAGAGAATAGGCTGGACAGAATCATATAGGTTAGTTTGTCATAACACAGAGCAAGATAAAAAAGAGAGAAAGGTTGGACAGAATAGGTTTGCATAATACAGAGCAAGAGAGATAGGCTGGTATCACAGGGTTTGTCATTATGAGCAAAGACAAAAGAAGAGAGAATAGCTGACAGCACACAGACAGCAAGACAAAAAAAGAAGAGAAATAGGCTGGACAGCATCATATAGGTTTGTCATACACAGAGCAAGACAAAAAGAAGGAGAATAGGCTGGACAGAATTATAGGTTTTGTCATAATACAGAGCAAGACAAAAAGAAGAGAGAATAGGCTGGACAGCATCATATAGGTTTGTCACAACACAGAGCAAGACAAAAGAAGAGAGAATAGGCTGGACAGCATCATATAGGTTGTCATAACACAGAGCAAGACAAAAAAGAGAGAATAGGCTGGACAGAATCATAGGGTTTGTGTTAACAGAGCAAGACAAAAGAAGAGAGAATAGGCTGGACAGAATCATATAGGGTTTGTTGGTAACACAGAGCAAGACAAAAAAGAAGAGAGAATAGGCTGGACAGCATCATATAGGTTTGTCATAATACAGAGCAAGACAAAAGAAGAGAGAATAGGCTGGACAGCATTATACAGGTTTGTCATAATACAGAGCAAGACAAAATAAGAGAGCATGGACAGCATCACATAGGTTTGTCATAATACAGAGCAAGACAAAAGAAGAGAGAATAGGCTGGACAGCATCATATAGGTTTGTCATAATACAGGAGCAAGACAAAGAAGGGAGAATAGGCAGAACAGAATCATATAGGTTTGTCATAATACAGAGCAAGACAAAAGAAGGAAATTAGAGAATAAGGCTGGACATCCTTAATACAGAGCAAGACAAAAGAAGAGAGAATAGCTGGTTTAGGTTTGGTTGGCACACAGAGCAAGACAAAAGAAGAGAGAATAGGCTGGACAGCATCATATAACACAGAGCAAGACAAAAGAAGAGGAATTGGACAGCTTAATACAGAGCAAGACAAAAGAAGAGAGAATAGGCTGGACAGAATCATAGGTTTGTCATAATACAGAGCAAGACAAAAAAAGAGAGAATAGGCTGGGACAGCATCTGGACAGACAAAAGAAGAGAGAATCAGAATATAGGTTTGTCATAACACAGAGCAAGACAAAAGAAGAGAGAATAGGCTGACAGCATCAGCAGGTTTGTCATATACAGAGCAAGAAAAAAGAGAGAATTGCATCATATAGGTTTGTACAGAGCAAGACAAAAGAAGAGAGAATAGGCTGACAGAATCATATAGGTTTGTCATAACACAGAGCAAGACAAAAAAGAGAGAATAGGCTGACAGCATCATAGGTTTGTCATAATACAGAGCAAGACAAAAGAGAGAATAGGCTGGATAGAATTATGTAGGTTTGTCATAATACAGAGCAAGACAAAAGAAGAATAGACAGAATCATAGGTTTGTCCTAATACAGAGCAAGACAGCATCATATAGGTTTGCTGCAATACAGAGCAAGACAAAAAGAGAGAATAGGCTGGACAACAATTAGGGTTTGTCATAACACAGCAAGACAAAAGAAGAGAGAATAGGGCTGGACAGAGCAAGACAAATGAAGAGAGAATAGGCTGACATAGGTTTGCTACAATAATACAGAGCAAGACAAAAGAAGAGAGAAGTGAGAATGTAGGTTTGGTTAACACAGAGCAAGACAAAAGAAGAGAGAATCGGCTGGACAGAATAGGTTTGTTGTAATACAGAGCAAGACAAAAAAAGAAGAGAGAATAGGTTTGTCATAACAGAGCAAGACAAAAAAGAAGAGAGAATATGACATATAGGTTTGTCATAATACAGAGCAAGACAAAAGAAGAGAGAATAGGCTGGACAGAAATAGGGTTTGCTAACACAGAGCAAGACAAAAAGAAGAGAGAATAGGCTGAGAATATAGGTTTGCCTGGCCATAATACAGAGCAAGACAAAAGAAGAGAGAATAGGCTGGACAGCATCATATAGGTTTGTCACACACAGAGCAAGACAAAAGAAGAGAATAGGCTGGACAGCATCATATATACAGAGCAAGACAAAAGAAGAGAGAATAGGCTGACAGCATCATATAGGTTTGTGCACACAGAGCAAGACAAAAGAAGAGAGAATAGGCTGGATAGAATCATATAGGTTTGCTTGTAATACAGAGCAAGACAAAAAAGAAGAGAGAATAGGCTGACAGCATCATATAGGTTTGTCATAATACAGAGCAAGACAAAAGAAGAGAGAATAGGCTGAACAGGTTTGTCATAATACAGAGCAAGACAAAAGAAGAGAGAATAGGCTGGACAGTCATAATACACAGAGCAAGACAAAAAGAAGAGAGAATAGGCTGACAGACAGCATACAGAGTAAGACAAAAGAAGAGAGAATAGGCTGACACAGAATAGGTTTGTCATAACACAGAGCAAGACAAAAGAAGAGAGAATAGGCTGACAGCATCATATAGGTTTGTACACACAGAGCAAGACAAAAGAAGAGAGAACAGGCTGACAGAATCATATAGTTTGTTTGTGACAGCATACATATGGCACAGAGCAAGACAAAAGAAGAGAGAATAGGCTGGACAGCATCATATAGGTTTGTCATAATACAGAGCAAGACAAAAGAAGAGAGAATAGGCTGGACAGAAGAGAGGCTTCTAACATAGAGCAAGACAAAAGAAGGAGAGAATAGGCTGACAGAATAATACAGAGCAAGACAAAAAGAAGAGAGAATAGGCTGGCTGGAGCAAGACAAAAGAAGAGAGAATATGGACAGAATTACATAGGTTTGTCACAGAGCAAGACAAAAGAAGAGAGAAATGGACAGAGGCAAGACAAAAGAAGAGAGAATAGGCTGGACAGCATCATATAGGTGTGTAACACAGAGCAAGACAAAAGAAGAGAGAATAGGCTGACATGTAATAACACAGCAAGACAAAAGAAGAGAGAATAGGCTGGACAGAATCATAGGTTTGTCATAACACAGAGCAAGACAAAAGAGGGAGTTTGTCATAATGGGCACAGAGCAAGACAAAAGAAGAGAGAATAGGCTGGACAGAATCATCAACAGAGCAAGACAAAAGAAGAGAGAATAGACAGAATCATATTTGTCATAATACAGAGCAAGACAAAAGAAAGAGAATAGGCTGGACAGAATCATATAGGTTTGTCATAAACAGAGCAAGACAAAAAGAAGAGAGAATAGGCTGACAGCATCATATAGGTTTGTCATAATACAGAGCAAGACAAAAGAAGAGAGAATAGGCTGAACAGAATCACATAGGTTTGTCATAATACAGAGCAAGACAAAAGAAGAGAGAATAGGCTGGACAGAATCATATAGGTTTGTCATAATACAGAGCAAGACAAAAAAAGAAGAGAGAATAGGCTGGACAGAATCATATAGGTTTAGAATCATGTAGGCTTTAATACAGAGCAAGACAAAAAAAGAAAGAGAGAGAATAGGGCTGGACAGCATGACAGAATTATAGGTTTGTCATGCACACAGAGCAAGACAAAAAAGAGAGAATAGGCTGGACAGAAATAGGCAATACAGAGCAAGACAAAAAAGAGAGAATAGAATCATATAGGTTTGTCATAATACAGAGCAAGACAAAAGAAGAGAGAATAGGCTGGACAGAATCATATAGGTTTGTCATAATACAGAGCAAGACAAAAAAAGAAGAGAGAATAGCTGGACAGAATCATATAGGTTTGGCATAATACAGAGCACAAAGAAGAGAGAATAGGGCTTTGCACAGGTTTGAAAAAGAAGGAGAATAGGGAGAAACAGACATCATATAGGTTTGTCATGAGCAAGACAAAGAAGAGAACACAGAGCAAGACAAAAGAAGAGAGAGAAAGGCTGGACAGCATCATATAGGTTTGTCATAACAGAGCAAGACAAAAGAAGAGAGATAGGCTGAACAGAATTATGTAGGTTTGTCATAATACAGAGCAAGACAAAGAAGAGAGAATAGGACAAAAGAAGAGAGACTGACAGCATCATATAGGTTTGCTGGCACACAGAGCAAGACAAAAGAAGAGAGAATAGGCTGACAGAATTATATAGGTTTGTCAAAGAAGAGAGGAATAGGCTGGACACACAGAGCAAGACAAAAGAAGAGAGAATAGGCTGGACAGAATCATATGTTTGCTTTTGCACACAGAGCAAGACAAAAGAAGAGAGAATAGGCTGACAGAATCACATAATACAGAGCAAGACAAAAGAGAGAGAATAGGCTGACAGAATAGGTTTGCTGGACAGAGCAAAGACAAAAGAAGAGAGAATTTGGACAGAATCATATAGGTTTACACAGAGCAAGACAAAAGAAGGGAGAATAGGGCTGGACAGAATCATAGGTTTGTCATAACACACAGCAAGACAAAAGAAGAGAGAGAATAGGCAGGACAGAATCATATAGGTTTGTCATAATACAGAGCAAGACAAAAAAGAAGAGACAGAATAGGCTGACAACATATAGGTTTGTCATAATACAGAGCAAGACAAAAGAAGAGAGAATAGGTTGACAGCATATAGGTTTGTCATAATACAGAGCAAGACAAAAGAAGAGAGAATAGGCTGGACATAGGCTGACATAGGTTTGTCATAACACAGACAAGACAAAAGAAGAGAGAATAGGCTGGACAGAATCATATGTAGGGTTTGTCATAACACAGAGCAAGACAAAAAGAAGAGAGAATAGGCTGACAGCATCATAGGTTTGTCATAATACAGAGCAAGACAAAAGAAGAGAGAATAGGCTGACAGCATCATATAGGTTTGTCATAATACAGAGCAAGACAAAAAAAGAAGAGAGAATAGGGTTTGACAGTATAAAGACAAAAAGAATAGAGTTTGTCATAATAATACAAGACAAAAGAAGAGAAAGGCTGGAGAGAGAATAGGCTTGGACAGAGCAAGACAAAAGAAGAGAGAATAGGTGGACAGCATCATATAGGTTTAATACAGAGCAAGACAAAAGAAGAGAGAATAGGCTGGACAGCATCATATAGGTTTGTCATAATACAGAGCAAGACAAAAGAAGAGAGAATAGGCTGGACAGAATCATATAGGTTTGTCATAATACAGAGCAAGAAAAGAAAGAGAGGCTGGACAGAATCATATAGGTTTGTGGGACAGCAAGACAAAAGAAGAGAGGGGGCTGACATCAGTCATCATAGGTTTGTCATAATACAGAGCAAGACAAAAGAAGAGAGAATAGGCTGGACAGCATCATATAGGTTTGTCATAATACAGAGCAAGACAAAAAGAAGAGAGAAAGGCTATATAGAGTGGTCATAATACAAACAAGACAAAAGAAAGGGGCTGGGACAGCATCAAGACAAAAGAAGAGAGAATAGGTTTGACCAGCAATGCAGAGCAAGACAAAACAAAAGAGAGAGAATAGGCTGGACAGCATCATGGGTTTGTCATAATACAGAGCAAGACAAAAGAAGAGAGAATAGGCTGACAGCATCATATAGGTTTGTGGCACACAGAGCAAGACAAAAAGAAGAGAGAATAGGCTGGACAGAATCATACAGGTTTGTCATAATACAGAGCAAGACAAAAAGAAGAGAATAGGCTGGACAGATAGGCTTGTCATAATACAGAGCAAGACAAAAATAAGAGAGAATAGGCTGGACAGCATCATATAGGCTTTCATAACACAGAGCAAGACAAAAGAAGAGAGAATAGGCTGGACAGCATCATATAGGTTTGTCATAATACAGAGCAAGACAAAAGAAGAGAGAATAGGCTGGACAGAATCATATAGGTTTGTCATAATACAGAGCAAGACAAAAGAAGAGAGAATAGGCTGGACAGCATCATATAGGTTCATGCACACAGAGCAAGACAAAAAGAAGAGAGAATAGGCTGACAGAATCATGTAGGTTTGTTGTAATACAGAGCAAGACAAAAGAAGAGAGAATAGGCTGGACAGCATCATATAGGTTTGTCATAAAAGAGAGCAAGACAAAAGAAGAGAGAATAGGCTGGACAGCATCATATAGGTTTGTCATAATACAGAGCAAGACAAAGAAGAAGAGAATAGGGCTGACAGCATCATATAGGTTTGTCATAATACAGAGCAAGACAAAAGAAGAGAGAATAGGCTGGACAGCATCATATAGGTTTGTCACACAGAGCAAGACAAAAGAAGAGAGAATAGGCTGGACAGAATCATATAGGTTTGTCATAATATACAGAGCAAGACAAAAGAAGAGAGAATAGGCTGGACAGCATCATATAGGTTTGTCATAATACAGAGCAAGACAAAAGAAGAGAGAATAGGCTGGACAGAATCATATAGGTTGTCATATACAGAGCAAGACAAAAGAAGAGAGAATAGGCTGGACAGAATCATATGGTTTGTCATAACAGAGCAAGACAAGACAAAAGAAGAGAGAATAGGCTGGACAGCATCATATAGGTTTGTCATAATACAGAGCAAGACAAAAAAGAGAGAGAGATATAGGTTTGCTACAGAGCAAGACAAAGAAGAGAGAATAGGCTGGACATCATATAGGTTTGTCATAATACAGAGCAAGACAAAGAAGAGAGAATTGGACAGAATCATAGGTTTGTCATAACAGAGCAAGACAAAAAAAGAAGAGAGCATCAATAGGTTTGTCATAATGGACAGACAGAATCATATAGGTTTGTCATAATACAAGAGCAAGACAAAAGAAGAGAGAATAGGCTGGACAGAATCATATAGGTTTGTCATAATACAGAGCAAGACAAAAGAAGAGAGAATAGGCTGGACAGAATCATATAGGTTTGTCATAACACAGAGCAAGACAAAAGAAGAGAGAATAGGCTGACAGAATCATCATAGGTTTGTCCTAATACAGAGCAAGACAAAGAAGAGAGAATAGGCTGACAGCATAGGTTTGTCATAATACAGAGCAAGACAAAAAAAAGGGAGAATAGGCTGGACAGAATCATATAGGTTTGTCATAATACAGAGCAAGACAAAAAAGAAGAGAGAATAGGCTGGACAGAATCATAGGTAGGTTTGTCATAACACAGAGCAAGACAAGACAAAGAAGAGAGAATAGGCTGGACAGAATCATATAGGTTTGTCATACAGAGCAAGACAAAAGAAGAGAGAATAGGGCTGGACAGAATCATATAGGTTTGTCATAATACAGAGCAAGACAAAGAAGAGAGAATAGGCTGGACAGAATCATATAGGTTTGTCATAATACAGAGCAAGACAAAAGAAGAGAGAATAGGCTGGACAGAATCATATAGGTTTGTCATAGTACAGAGCAAGACAAAAGAAGAGAGAATAGGCTGGACAGAATCATATAGGTTTGTCATAATACAGAGCAAGACAAAAGAAGAGAGAATAGGCTGGACAGAATCATATAGGTTTGTCATAATACAGAGCAAGACAAAAGAAGAGAGAATAGGCTGGACAGAATCATATAGGTCATAATTTGTCATAATACAGAGCAAGACAAAAGAAGAGAGAATAGGCTGGACAGAATCATCATAGGGTTTACACAGAGCAAGACAAAAGAAGAGAGAATAGGCTGGACATCATCACAGAGCAAGACAAAAGAAGAGAGAATAGGCTGGACAGAATCATAGGTTTGTCTTAATACAGAGCAAGACAAAAGAAGAGAGAATAGGCTGGACAGCATCATATAGGTTTGTAACACAGAGCAAGACAAAAGAAGAGAGAATAGGTGGACAGAATAATACATACACAGAGCAAGACAAAAGAAGAGAGAATAGGCTGGACAGCATCATATAGGTTTGTCATAATACAGAGCAAGACAAAAGAAAGAGAATAGGCTGGACAGAACAGGTTTGAATCAAGAGAGAATAGGCTGGACAGCATCATATAGGTTTGTCATAATACAGAGCAAGACAAAAGAAGAGAGAATAGGCTGACATAATAGGGTGTGTCATAACACAGAGCAAGACAAAAGAAGAGAGAATAGGCTGACAGAATCATATAGGTTTGTTTGTAGGCTGGACATCAATAGGTTTGTCATAACGCAGAGCAAGACAAAAGAAGAGAGAATAGGCTGGACAGCATCATATAGGTTTGTCATAATACAGAGCAAGACAAAAGAAGAGAGAATAGGCTGGACAGAATCATATAGGTTTGTCATAACACAGAGCAAGACAAAAGAAGAGAGAATAGGCTGGACAGCATCATATAGGTTTGTCAAAAGAAGAGAGAATACACAGCAAGACAAAAGAAGAGAGAATAGGCTGACAGAATCAATAGGTTTGTCATAATACAGAGCAAGACAAAAGAAGAGAGAATAGGCTGGACAGCATCATATAGGTTTGTCATAATACAGAGCAAGACAAAAGAAGAGAGAATAGGCTGGACAGCATCATATAGGTTTGTCATAATACACAGAGCAAGACAAAAGAAGAGAGAATAGGCTGGACAGAATCATATAGGTTTTGCAAGACAAAAGAAGAGAGAAATACAGAATCATATAGGTTTGACAAAAGAAGACAAAAGAAGAGAGAATAGGCTGACAGCATCATATGGGTAACACAGAGCAAGACAAAATAAGAGAGAATAGGCTGGGAATCACAAGGTTTGTCATAATACAGAGCAAGACAAAAGAAGAGAGAATAGGCTGGACAGCAATCATATAGGTTTGTCATAATACAGAGGCACAGATTATATAACAAAAAGACAAAAAGAAGAGAATAGGCTGGACAGCATCATATAGGTTTGTCATAATACAGAGCAAGACAAAAGAAGAGAGAATTTGAATCATATAGGTTTGTCATAATACAGAGCAAGACAAAAAAGAAGAGAGAATAGGGCTGGACAAAATAAGAGAGAATCTGGACAGAATATAGGTTTGTCATAATACAGAGCAAGACAAAAGAAGAGAGAATAGGCTGGACAGCATCATATAGGTTGTCATAATGGACAAAAGAAGAGAGAAAGGCTGGACAGCATCATAGGTTTGTCATAATACAGAGCAAGACAAAAGAAGAGAGAATAGGCTGGACAGAATCATAACAAAAGACAAAAGAAGAGAGAATAGGCTGGACAGAATCATATAGGTTTGTCATAATACAGAGCAAGACAAATGAAGAGAGAATAGGCTGGACAGAATCATATAGGTTTGTCATAATACAGAGCAAGACAAAAGAAGAGAGAACAGGCTGGACAGCATCATATAGGTTTGTCATAGCACAGAGCAAAACAAAAGAAGAGAGAATAGGCTGGACAGCATCATATAGGTTTGTCATAATACAGAGCAAGACAAAGAAGAGAGAATAGGCTGACAGCATCATATAGGTTTGTCATAATACAGAGCAAGACAAAAGAAGAGAGAATAGGCTGGACAGCATATATAGGTTTGTCATAATACAGAGCAAGACAAGACAAAAGAAAGAGAGAATAGGCTGACAGCATCATAGGTTTGTCATAATACAGAGCAAAGACAAAAAGAAGAGAGAATAGGCTGGACAGAATCATATAGGGTTTGTCATAATACAGAGCAAGACAAAAGAAGAGAGAATAGGCTGACAGGCATATAGGTTTGTCATAATACAGAGCAAGACAAAAAGAAGAGAGAATAGGTTTGTCATCATATAATACAGAGCAAGACAAAGAAAAGAGAATAGGCTGGACAGAATCATATAGGTTTGTCATAACAGAGCAAGACAAAAGAAGAGAGAATAGGCTGGACAGAATCATATAGGTTTGTCATAATACAGAGCAAGACAAAAGAAGAGAGAATAGGCTGGACAGAATCATAAAGGTTTGTCATAATACAGAGCAAGACAAAAGAAGAGAGAATAGGCTGGACAGAATCATATAGGTTTGTCATAATACAGAGCAAGACAAAAGAAGAGAGAATAGGCTGGACAGAATCATACAGAGCAAGACAAAAGAAGAGAGGTTTGGACAGAATCATAGGTTGTAATACAGAGCAAGACAAAAGAAGAGAGAATAGGCTGGACAGAATCAAAGGTTTGTCATAATACAGAGCAAGACAAAAGAAGAGAGAATAGGCTGGACAGAATCATATAGGTTTGTCATAATACAGAGCAAGACAAAAGAAGAGAGAAAGGGCTGGACAAAGGTTTGTCATAATACAGAGCAAGACAAAAGAAGAGAATAGGCTGGACAGAATCATAAAGGTTTGTCATAATACAGAGCAAGACAAAAGAAGAGAGGTTTGTCATAATACAGACAAGACAAGAATCAGAATCATATAGGTTTGTCATAATACAGAGCAAGACAAAAGAAGAGAATAGGCTGACAGAATCATATAGGTTTGTCATAAGCACACAGAGCAAGACAAAAGAAGAGAGAATAGGCTGGACAGAATCATATAGGTTTGTCATAATACAGAGCAAGACAAAAGAAGAGAGAATAGGCTGGACAGAATCATATAGGTTTGTCATAATACAGAGCAAGACAAAAGAAGAGAGAATAGGCTGGACAGAATCATATAGGTTTGTCATAATACAGGCTGGACAGAATCAAGACAAAGAAGAGAGAATAGGCTGGACAGAATCATATAGGTTTGTCATATAATACAGAGCAAGACAAAAGAAGAGAGAATAATGGGGCTGGACAGCATCATATAGGTTTGTCATAATACAGAACAAGACAAAAAGCAGAATAGGCTGGACAGCATCAGAATCATAGGTTTGGACAGAATATGGACAGCATCATATAGGTTTGTCATAATACAGAGCAAGACAAAAGAAGAGAGAATAGGCTGGACAGAATCATATAGGTTTGTCATAATACAGAGCAAGACAAAAGAAGAGAGAATAGGCTGGACAGAATCATATAGGTTTGTCATAATACAGAGCAAGACAAAAGAAGAGAGAATAGGCTGGACAGAATCATATAGGTTTGTCATAATACAGAGCAAGACAAAAGAAGAGAGAATAGGCTGGACAGCATCATATAGGTTTGTCATAATACTAATTAAACTATGCATGATGTGTAATATTTATACAATATTATACTGGAAATCTCTTGCTCCTTTCCTTCATGTGGAATGTGCACCATAACATAATAGCAATCATTCATACAGCTTCATGATACAGATTTCTTCAATGAAAATGACATCTTTAGGCAAGTGAATGTTCTCTGTAGGATTTGCATGTAAATATTTATCTTAATTTGAATGTATCACTCTTACACTGGACATATCTCAATCTCATTTTTATGACAAATTTACTATGAAGTTTAGTAAACAATTTCAAGTATGCAATTCTTGAGTTCACATTTCAAAAATATATAATTTTGAATAAACTGTAGTTTGATAATTTTCTAGAATTTTAAGTTTTCCCTTCTGTGTTTGGATGGTAGAATTTAATATTATATCCAGCAAATGTTTACTTTTCTCATTTAGAAATATTAACACCTGATACATTTTCAAATGTTCAGCATTCTTTATTTTGAAATAAAAATGAAATTCTTTACAGGAGAATTAATTTTTTTATTTAGAAATATGAAAATATGCTAAATCTTTCTCAATATAGAGCACTTTTTACTAGCAATATGAAAATCCTCTTCATTCAGATGTTTTAAAAGTTTCAACCCATTATGTTATATTTCCTCAATATTGAAATTTCTACATTTAAAATCTCTTCACTGTTAAGCTTTTTCTTTGGAAATATTAAAAAATGCTACATTTTCCAAAATTTTACTTATTTAAATTAAAAATAAAATCATTATACCCAGTAAACTTTTACTTCTATTTAGGAATATGAAAATATGCTACATTTTGCCAATAATTCATTTGCTTAGAAATATAAAAAAAAAAAAAAATTCCATTCAAACCAGGTATTTATATTGATTTTCCAAGCGTAGCTTGGATGTGGCACAAGGCCCAAAGTAAGGGTCACCCAGTGAGGATTGAACTCACTACTCAGTCGTAATTGTTCTAGCAAGACAAGCTGGCTAACCATTGCACCACCTCGAGCTGCCCCAAACCAGATACTTATATCTTAGAAATATAAACAGAAACTACTGCATTTTCAAAAATGCAGTTTTTATTCAGAAATAGGAAAATCATCTCAATTTTCAGATTTTGCATATTTTAAGAAATATGCTATATTTATACAGAGTTAAATATAAAAATAATTTCCATTGACAGTAGTTGTCTTAATTTAGAAATTTGGACATATATGCTACATTTTTCAATGTTAAACTTTTTTTAAAGAAAAAAATATATCCATTTTCAGATTTTAATTTTTTGGGAATCAAAAAATGAAATTTTCAGAATATTCTTGCTTCCATTTCCAAAATTCTCAACTAACCTCGAATGTACTTTCACTATTCCTTCTGAGACCTCATGGCCTCTGATAATATCTTTCCCAAAACTTAAAAAAGTCATTCTTTTCAGGTCTGTCTTTTCTATAAGCTAGATGTTTGATAGGAAACCATTTTGTCCCTTCTTTCAGTTTATATGTTATTCTGTACTTTTAACCCCCCTCTGTTCAAGTTCATATTTTAAATTAACCCTTTTCCAGCATTAGTGTCACAACAATATTTAGCTTTTTAAATTGAAATATGAAAATATGATACATTTTCACATTATTTAGCCTTTTTAATTGAGAAACATGAATATTTGTTATATTTTGGCACTATTTAGCCTTTTTATATGGGACATGAAAATATGCTACTTTTTTGCAATTGTTAATGGAGAACTATGAAAATACGCTACATTTTGGCAATATTTAATTTAAATGGAAATATGCTATATATTGGCAATATTTATCTTTTTAAATATGAAAATATGCTACATGTGTGTATATTTGTGTGTATATGCATATTTTTGCAGGCGACACCAGCATGGAGCACTATTGAGAAGTGAGTGAAATCCCTGTTATAGGTTGATCCTGGCAAAATCTGTTATAGAAACGTATTTGGAATTTTTTGCTGGTTCTTCTAGGACATTATTTCGTGATCATCAGCCTTTGCATGCTGGCCTTGTTCAAATGCCGATCATGTTAGATTATATGCTCTCACCCTCATATTGTAATTAAAATCTAACTGGATCTCAGCTTAATTCTGTCACGGAAGAAACACAAATGTGTGAGAGTGGATGCTTGCAACAGGGACTGTTTAGCCAGACAACCAGATGGCCATGCACAAAATGAGCAGTCTTTATATACATTAAATATGCAGTGTCTGATATTATTTGCCAAATTCACTGAACGTAGTTGCAACAACGATCTTTTAGAGAAAATGGAAGCAAAAAGTATACTCAAATATGGAATCAGAAAAAACAGTTGAAATCTCTAGTGCGCATGAAGAAAGAGGCTTAGAAAACTTAACATTCACAGGATATATTGAAGTCAAGAGACAGGAAAGCCTACCTGTTGAGTTCGCATAAATATATGGCATAACATGGATTAGAGGATAACAAAAAGTATCCTTGCTACAAGGAATGCGATGTTATAGAAAACCATCATCACCCACATCCTGAAGGGATAAGGCACATACAAAATAATGGGATTTTAAGGTTTATTTTCAGAGAGAGAGAGAGAGAGAGAGGGTAACATCTTTCTGTACAGTTAGTATGAAAGCCGATTCGTTCTATACAAATATAAACAAACGGAAGCCATTAATCTGAAATATACTGAAAGAAATACACACATCTGTTCTTCTCACCGACAAATGTGTTGATCTTTCCAATGTTGGATTAAGAAGAGGCTTGGTGGTTAGTGGTGTTAACCAACATAAATTACCAAGACAAATGTGGTAAGATGTTTTGAAATGCAATTAGAAATAATAAAATGTTAGCTTTGTATTGTAGATTAAAAGTTAAAGTGACAACTCAGATATACATTGATTTTATGTTTTGCTTTTTTTTTTGAAGTTTCACATGGAGCCAGAGTTTTAGAAGTTAAATGCTTTAAGATGTTTTCTTATACATGACACTGCTCTGTACTATTTGACTGAGAAAACTAATGTATATCTGAATAAAAAGGCTTCAAAGACAAGTTTCATGGAAAATCCTTCCTCGATCACCAAATCATATATTAATTGAAGACTTGGTGTATTTTGAAGTGCAAGGTTTACACGGATCTATTTTACAAGCAAAACTCAATTGTGGCGACTGTATTAATTAGTCTGGAGAGTGACTCCAAATGACTCTCTTTTCTTAACTCTGACCTGGAGTTCTTTATTTATTTACTAGTTCATACAGTCACCGGGGGTGTACTATTTACTCAACATCCAACCCAGCTTTTGAGGTTAATACTTTTTATGAATATTTTTTTTTATTATTATCTCCTCTTTCTGGAGTTCGTCAACATACTTTACTTTGTAGCGTTTCCATCTCGAATCCACTTCTTCAGTACGTTTTCTTTTCTGGAAATTGTACTTGTAGGTTCTACGACATGTTGTGGGAAGGCACATCGAAAATGTCATATAACATTTTTATCGGTATTTCCAATATTTCAGGTCTTTTATTGATGAATTTTTTTTTTCGGCTGATTATGGCACTTGTTATGTTCAAATTTTCCCTTTTACCATGTAAATCAATTTGACGATTCTTGATATTATGCCGTCATCCCACATTTCTGTGCCATACTTATATACTCTAAAGAACACTTTATCGCCGACCTTGACGTTTTTGGTACCATTAGTCCTAGCCGTTTGTGTTTGTCGAACACCGATTTTACTTTTCTAGCTAGCATTAATTCCTCCTCCTCCGACATGCCTGATGTTGTATTGAGGTTAGGTGTTACACAGTAAAGTGGCAGAAAATTTTGAAGTTATTCCTTCCTTATTTAATTTCTCGAGACTTGATTTCTGCAATGCTCTTTTGGACGTTCCCACAAATCGTTCCACTTATCCATTCGACCTTAGGTGATGCGACGAGTTCTAATGATAAAATCTGATCTACGTTTTTTTTATTTTGTCAAACTTATTTTGACAGTTATCATTCAATTGCACTTTACTTTTCAGTTCAGTGGAGCTCTCAAATTATGCATATTATATATATATATATATATATATATATATATATATATATATATATATATATATATATATATATTTCATAGTGATTCGCCAGTCCTAGAAAAGCTAGTAAAGTAGTCACGTTTGTTGGTGGAAGCATATTTTTAATTGCACTTGTCCTTGACGGATCTGGTTGACGACCATTTGTATTTATAATTTGACAAAGGTACTTCACCTTATAGTTTAGTCTAATGTTGTCTTTGTAAATTAGTTTTTCTTCACTTTCTGTAACTGTTAATATTATAATGCACATCTTAGCGTTTATAATATAATGTTTTGGCTACTTGCCGTGACACCTGTATTTCTTAGTGTGAAGACTGACTCCAACCGGCTTCTTCTTAACTCTGACCCGGTATTCTTTATGTATAGTTATGGGCGAGTTTACATAGTCACCGATGAGGCTTATTATTTACTCCACGACAGTTAATTACAACATGATTCATATACTTTAAATAAGATAGGAGAAATTTTAAGAGCGACAGGTAGCCTACTGGGATTTACATATATTTTATGGTTATCTTAAAGTATTGTTTTACTTTTTTGTTCATTGATTACTTTATTATTTGTTGTTGGCTGTTATTGCTTTATTTGTGATTAAGTGCATTCGTAGTTTAATTTCTTTTGTTTACTTATTGATTTGCATTATTTTATTTTTATTTTTGTTTTCCGTGTTCGTTTTTTGTTTCAATTATTAAGTAACGTAAAAAATTGTTTTCGTGTCAGCATTTTCAAATAAATTCAGATCGTTTGTGTAATTTCTATTTGTCTGGGAAGATCAGTATAGCTATTTTCTCTTCTCAGGCAGTTTAGTTTTGGGTGCTGTTTTCCATGATATCTTGTGGTGATTTTGTTTTTAATTTATCATATAAGTTTAGAAAACTTTGTTCTGTGTGAGTAGTTTCTTTGTCTTTTCTTCTTTGCCTTAAAGTTATGTTTATCTTTCAGTGGCTTGATATATTACATTGTTCTGCAGGCAATTGCCGTTTAAGGGACCTTCGTTTTTTGCTCTGCGGTTGGTTTCTTGATTGTTTTTCTGTTGTGTTTTATTATTATTTGTGTCATGTCCTCGGTACAACAATTTTTACTGTCTTTTTATTGAATATCTTGTGGTGGGCTAGATGGCGGAAGGTGTTTGTGTATGAGTTAAATATTTTACCTATGTTTGCACGCTGGATTGAAACATATGATGTCAGTCATTTTTTGGGTGGGGGTGTTTCTGAAAATTCACTATATTTTAGGGCGGTTTTATAATCAGTTTTGGTTTCGTTGAAAATGGTTTCACTGGAAGAATTGTTAGATAAACTCAGGTAAATTGATCATGGAATTTGCTTGATTACTCATGGCGGGTGGTTGGAACATTGTTTATATAAATTAGTTTGTCGTTATGTTTTATATATGGTTATGTATTTTTCTTAGGTTGCGACATCTAAGAATTCTACTTTTAGGTCAATATCTGTCGAATCCCATATTTCTGAAAGTGTTTATTTTTCTGATTTTGTATGTTTCCTTTTTAATTTTTTAAAAGGTTTAAGTTTGAGGCTATCATCCCAGTAGAGGCCTATATCATTTTTATCGATTTTATAGTTCATGTATTAAATTTATACCTGTATCATTGTAATGTCAAAGGTTCATTTGTTTTATCCGCGCCTTCTTCGCTGTCGAATAAGTGATTTTCCCCGGCGTTTAATGATTTTTACTTCGTTTGTGTTTATTTTTATTTGCTCTTGAGTCAAGGAGATGGCAGTGTCTAGCATAGGCTTTTTATAGAATAGTAGTATTTTATATCTAGCTGTAAAAATTCACAATTATGATTTTCTTAGATTTCGGAACCGATCTGTAGTTTGTGTTTTTCTACTGATTTATTCCTGACATCTTCTTTAATTCTGAGTTAATTCCTTCCAGTATTATTTTATCTAGTTTACTTTTGGTTGGCTTTATGAGTCTGCATGCTGATTTGTTCTGAACTTTTCTTTGTGGTCTTTTAGTGTAATGAACGCTTGTGATTTACCGATGCAATTACTAAGTCTAATACTTGGGTAATTTATTTAGCTTCCATATTGATGTATCTTGTAGTTTTTGTTATATTTCTGTGTTTTTAGTTATATTGTCTTTGAATAGTTTGCTTTAGAGAACATACAACTTTCTAGTTTTGTCCGCTGCTATAAATGTTAGGTGAATAGTTTATTTTAGCCATATGTCCTTTTAGTTTATTTCTGGAAGGCATCTAATTGTTTATGGAATTTTTTTTTTCGAAGTTGTCTAGTTTCTTGTATTGCCCGATACGTTTTTTTTTGTTTTAGAGTCGTATTTCCTCTTGACTGTTGTTTTCTTAAGTTCTTGGTTTGAAAAGAACTGCGCGTTACATCTCTTTTTTATGAAGTTTTATATTTTTTTAATAATTATAGGTAGATGGTGGTGGGGTAGCTATGTTTTTAGGGTCTCGGTTACATTTTTCTATGCTTATGATATTAACAAATTACGAATGCACTCATAAAAACATTCAACAACAAATAATAAAGTAATCAATAATAAGGAGTAAAATAAGTACAAAACTGCATTTGAATCCACAGTTATTTCTACCTAATAACCATGAAATAATCTGAAATATAACCGTTAGAATAATACAACAGACATCAATGTCTATTTTATGAGAACAATATTAAAATGTGTAAAGCATATTTATCTGCCTGAACATGAAACTCTTGAATAGCAGATTTTGTTTACAGTTATACCATATTTAAGCTTTGTCGGCTTTGGCATGGCATTGAGACAGTTTATTTTAATCTTTAGCTTATATTTGATATATATTTATACATATATATATAAAACCTCTAAAAACAGTTATTTCTGAAGAAAGATCGAGGTTGATCTGAAATATCAAATATAAATAAATACTTTCATAAAAAAACATTATTATTTTTTAATTTGCAGCTTTTTAGTTGTTTTTATATATATATATATATATATATATATATATATATATATATATATATATATATATATATATATTCAGTTCAACTCTTTTTTCATTATTCATAAAATAAATTAGCAATAAATATTCAGAGGCCAGTTATCATCATTACTTTCTGAGATTACTTTGGCATAGGTGTTTGTGGTAATATTCAATCCATGAAGAAATTGATAAGGTGTTTTCTAAATCGGTCTGTTTGTTATTACGTAGGAGGATAACTCCGTTGTCTCTGAACAGACCAGCGTTCTTGCTATCGAAAGTGTATATAGATATATATATATATATATATATATATATCACACAGCTTAATAAGAAAATAACTGGCTTGTTACTTTCAAACCATCACCGTTCAAAGCCCAAAATTTCTCGAGTCTCAATGCTTTAAACATCTACTGTTCACTCCCGACCCCAAGTAATATATACATTTAATTACTAAAAAAGCTGGAAAAATGATCGGCGCCCAATATTACTACAGGCACTGACTGCTATCATGTTGTGTGAGATTAACAAGACAAAGAGTAAACGAAAAATGGTGTTTTGTTGTCATATCGAGGCTGGAGCTGCTCAGTCATCACTTTCTCGTGTTAATAGTTCAGAATCCTTTACACAGTCTTGTGGGGATGGTATATTTTCTACTTTACAAAATCTTTCCCCCAGATGCAGTTTTGTAAGCATCCAATGCATCTGTTTGCATCTATCCCGTTCTTTAGTTCCACTTTAACATCGTCTGTCCTGAGTTAGGACAGACGATGTTATTTCCACGTAGTCGAAACCTCTTAATGTCCTCCATATTGCAAATGTAAAAAATTTCACTAGGACAGAATTTTACCAAAGCACATAAAAGACTCTCACATGAGTGCTTCTCAGAAATCTTTAAATTTGATCTCAACTCAAAGGTCAAGTTATCTATCCTCATCTTCACTTTCTACACATTTCTCTTCCATTCATATCACACACTTCATTCATCATTAACATTTCAAAGGTAACCGCCAAAATCGAGTGGCTCTGGAGCCTTTTATTTGTGGAAATCTTTTTAAAAAGAAATAATACTTCGGGCAATGTCTAATCCTGGCAAAATTACAACACGAAAGGAATAAAAACATGTATAAAATATTTTATGAGAAATAGCTATAAATATAGTAACAGCATCAAAAATAACATTAAAATACTGAGCATATAAAAAAAAGAAAGCAACGACGGACTAGAAAACTTAATCTATTGAGAAAAAAACTTAAATGTACGAAAACCCTCACTTACAAAAATGCTTAGTCAGTTATGTGAAATGCGTGATACACACTTAGGCGATCATGTATCTCAATCCGAGCCTCTATCCATTACTCCACCGCTATCATTTACTCCTACAAAAATGCCTACGAAAACCATTCACATTCGCAAAAATACCCTTGGGAAAGGAAACAGATTCATCTCTTCTTCTCTGGTTGAGTTGAGTTATCTCCCCGTGGTTGGCAATCGTTCTATAACAGTGTTTCCCAACCTTTGTTTAACTCTTTTGGGCACAAACTTTTTGTCAGCGCCCCCACTGTCAAATTAAATTTCGAATATTATACTGAATTCATCCCTCATAGCAAGATAACACTTAGGTATTAGTACAAAAATAATTTTAACATTGTTTTCATTTATATTATAAGTATCAATGATTAAAATGCTAAAAATTACATACGTGGTAGCTTATATCAATGTTTTCAATGCGATGGTTGACTTTGGTTCTTATTGGCTAAGGTTCATACTCTAGGTTCCATGCTGCTTAAAAGTAACTGCGTTGAAACCACATTCAGCCATATAGGAAGTTGGAAATGCAATGGAGAAAAGTTTGGTAAATTACCAATGCTTTAGATACCTTTCAGAAATTCCCTTTTGTAGCCAGTCTCCTGTTTGTTCTCGATAAACATACTGTAATCTTTGAATGTCGATGGATTATTTTTGTCTTCAGCATGTTTACATGTGAGATATCAAATCATCATTCATTTGCTATCACTCGAGATTTATTGGCGGTACGGTTCAGCTCTTTCTACCCCACCAACGGCATCCACCTTTGATGTCATGACTGAACATGATAAGGTAGGAGGGTTGAATTCGTACTTTCCCTTCTCTTGGACTGATTGTTTTACATTGCTAAATATTCAGATATCTTCTACCACATTATCTATAGCTGGGGTGAAGGGTCATAGAAGTATTCATGAAATTAAAGAAGGTAATGGTACGAAATGAAAACCTGTACACTAGGTCGAAATTTGAACTCTACATGTCGATTCTATTTTCCTGTAATCATTACACCAACAGCAATTATGCATTTTGTAAAGCGTACATGCATTTATCCAAACAGGCGGACATTTCTTAAGGTTTATAATGAGTGTAAAAACAGTTATTGATGTCCAAGAACGCGTACACACACAAACACACACAGACACATATCGCACACACTGCCTACATACTGTATATCGGTGATAATTTGCAGTGCACATTTATGATGTTGAATTATTTTAATGGCAAATGTCACGGTTACGGGAAATCTTCGCAGACTTAAACAAAACAATTATCATTAACTGTTAATAAATTTGGAAATGGACGTTTTTTTTTATCATAAACTTATTGTCTTGAAATTGTTCAAACCAAATAAAAGAGAAGACAAAAATGTTTCGATTCTTTTTAGAGACTGGTGAGCCCACAAAAGGAAATCTAGTTTTGCCTGCATTTCCCAAAAGCAAAATGAGAAACCAACATAAAGTGGCTGATTTACTCATCGAAAAAAAAACTTTTTTCTCCAAGAGAGCATTTATTGTGCACAGCAACCGACAAGTGGCGTTAAATATACTCCTTTCGAAATGAACTTATACAATATGACATTCTATGTCACAGATAATTTTATATTTGAGCTATAGGTCATTTTCTGGATGCTAGTTTTAGTGTACAAAATAGCAATTTCTACTCTTGACTTTCCGTCTTCCGAAATGTATGTAATCATGTAATTTTACACAGAAGCGGTAATTAAATAAAAATGGAATTATTGCACTTTCCGTTCTAATATCGGACCTATGCGAAATCAAATTACTTAGTTCATACTGTGAGGCTTGTAAAACAAATAATAAGCTCTAAGTGAGAGATTATAGGTAAACATAGTAATGTTCGCACTATTTTTGTCTATATCAAAATCATCTTTAAAGGTAATACTTTAATATTGCCAGAATATATTTGGTTGGAACACTCCGGTTCAAAATAATGTGCTTCTTTTTGAAATAGCCCAAATCAGCATGTCTATAACAACCTCTAACAAAGTAATCCATAGTAATATTTATAATTAATAGTAATCGTCTCGTTGTAAACTTGGTGATTCTCTCTTTCTACTTTTTGTCCTTATTTCTACCTTTTTCTTAATTTTTATAGATGAAAAATTTTATAGTGTATATCAACAAAGGTAGTAGCATTTTAATTGATAGGAATACTGCAGAGAACAATTAGACTTTATACGACTTGATTTACATAATTATGAATTAGGGAAGCATTTATTTTCACGTTACTCACGCCTCTTATGCTTTCACAAAACACATGACGATGAGATACTCGAAACGCTGGCTTTTTTCTCAATTATCTGTAATTTAGCAAAACATCTGCAGAGTTATCGTAGGCGAAAAACTTTCCTAATCTTCAATACGGTAAACTAAATCAATTAGAATCCCATTTGTTCTCTTATTTATTAAAATGGCTTCAAGCATATGAATTCCTATTTAGAATCAACAATTAGTTTTGTTTTTAATTCATTATGTAGAAAACAAATACAAATAATTAGTTCCAGAACAAGATATTTATAATGGTTTCACATAGGAAAATGAAACTTGCATAAAAATTGTGCAACGTGTACTTTCTCTTTGCTGTTCGTGATACCGATTCAATTGCAATCAGATACTGGATAATTATTGTATTATTGCATGTAATGGCATTGGATTTATGACTTTTCAAAGAAAAGAATCTATACAGTAAACTAAAGCAAAACATTTATCTGACATAAATATTAAACCCATTTAATTTAAATGTGTCTGTATAACAATATAAAGATGTTTAAATGCTGGCTGATACAATTTTTCATCACTAATCCTTAATGACTTTGGAAAAACTGGATTCCATCTTTTTCTATTTGTATGTCTAAATAGCAGCACGTAGCTTTTCTTTGGAAACAGTCTGGATAAAAAAAAACGGGAAAGTAATGATGCAATAAACTCCTCCTCCCAAAACATGGGATAAAATAGCAAAAACGTACATTGTAAGAGTTTGCATCTTTATTCGAATTAAACCAGTTAGCTAAAAAAACTGATCTGCATTTAAGATGAAGGACAATTTGCATCCAACATGTAACAAAGAGGCTGAAAAAATATAATAGGTTTCTTTTATTTGAATGAATCTACATAATCCCTGAGCTGAAAAAATATATTCATTGCTTGTTAAACTGAATTGGGAATAAAATACAGAAACTCAAACGTTGTCAAGTGTTATCAGATGAAACATGCGTTGTTGTCGCCTTACAGACTGGAACACATGTAGTTCTTTTTTAACAAATAAAATGAGGTATCAAATCAGACAGAGCAAAATCCATGTAAGAATAATTTTTATATCTTTTTACATATCTGAATGAAATGAAGAAGGAAATGACTGGAAAGTAATTGAATAAGTAATTTCCTTCTTTTATCATGGAGTTGAACTGTTATTAGCTAAGGGGTGATTGTAAAATAAGGCCAATGATGTAATATATTCTAATGGTCAAAGCAAAGCAATTTTTGACTACACTGATGTTAAAAGCAATGAGAAGAAAAGAGATCTTTAGAAAGGACTGATAGTTTTGATTAAACGAACTGATAAATTGGAAAATGGCGATCTGAAAATAACGTGCCAACGTTTCATGTCTAATTCGATATAATGGTATTGTCAGTGTATAAGTTATAAATTTAAAATCTGTGAATGTAACATTTAACGTGTTACCATGAATCAAAACCCTAAACACAAACGAGGTCCATCCATATCAGTCGGTACTAGCAAGTCTCTGGTAGACGTCAACATAATCCTGAAATATTTGTCAGATTTTGCCCGGGACCTTCAACCAATTTGAAGTTTGCTATTTTTATTTATTTCGTAACTGCGTCCCTCATCTAGCATCACATCGGCTCTCCAACAAACTTTACAAATAAAATGAGAATTCGGCAAACAAAACTAAATGTCTAGATGCATTATTACGCAAAATAAATAATTGGTCTACGAAGTTTGATCGAGTAGATTTCATTATGAAAGAAAGTAGTATTTTATCAAGTGATGTTTCGTATCTTGTTTAGTTGTAGGCACAACATTTATTTCCTTTGAAGACACAACGTAATTGCTTACACTAACTACGTTAATTTTCTTTTTTGCATAGGAGATTTTATATTTTGGGAGAACATATGAAGCAAAATATATGAAGCAAAATATATGAAGCAAAATAACGATAACTGTACAAATATGACGGAAAAAGTTGCTGAAAAGCAGCAAAATAAAAAAAGAACACTCAAAACTTTTAACGGCAGCTAACATAGTGAAGTAAATATTTATATAAATCAGAAAAGATGATGCTTAGCGATAAAGATTCCCGAAGATGGTAAGATATAAACGCTGCTAATATTTCGAAATCATATCTCATTGGATAATAAACACTAGCAGAACTATAATGAATCACTGAAGAAAAGGCTTTCAAGGAGAGCAAAAAATGTGGTGGAAGGAGAGCGAAAATTGAAATGTTATTGGAAATCCATTAGTTATTGCCCCTCCCGCTTGAATATGGAAAATTTGAAACAGATCTTTCAAAATAACATTAAAATCAGTAATAATACAAATCACAAGCACAAATGACAAGGCTAGATAAGAACTTCTGTCATTGCTCTCTGAAATATACCGTTGTAAGCAGATACCTACACATTCTTCCCTCTCAATATACGCGTTCAAATAAATGCTTCTCTCTCTCTCTCATATATATATATATATATATATATATATATATATATATATATATATATATATATATATATATTACATGTTTCATTAAATAATATAGACAAGTGTTGTCTATTTATTTTATGTAAATTCTTTTCATATCGTCTGATAAGCTTAATAACATTATCATTAGACGAAGAAAGAAAATCACAATATTGATACATATTTTTTAATTCAATCTAAGCTTTCGGCTAAGCTAAGCCATTATCAAAGATGACAATTACAGTACAATATATTAAGCAATACACGGACAACAATGTGATAATAGTCTGTTTCTGTTTACAAGGATGATTTCCAAGCAACGATAATCACGTGCATATAAGACGCTGGAAGCGAAAATCGCACCGTAGCTCATGACGTCACACATGACTTTGCGAGAGTGAATTCGAGAAGTATTAAGTATGGGAAGCCTTTCGTATAAACCAATGGCTTCTGTTACCAATTATAGACATTTAAGAATATTTGTGGAGATTTCATAGTTTATTTTGTTCAGGTTAGGTTTCCACTGTTTTATGTATATAGCTTCAAGAATTTTTAGCTTTTGTTTATTGTTTTCATGTTTAAGTATAATTGTGTTTTCAACAAGGATTTTACGGAATTGTGTATGCAGCTAGGCATGTTGTTTTAAATGCCTAAAAATGTTAGAGTTTTCATTCAAATGTAGTGTCAAGCGCCGTGAAACATGTATGAATTAAAAATTGCTGCCTAAATACACAGAATTTATATATATATATATATATATATATATATAGGCATCCACAGACAGACTGTTTCGCTGTATCACAGCTCATCAGTGTGGCTAGACATCCGGTTGCCTCTGTCTAGCTGAATTGGTGTCAGTCGGAGATTCTACCACTAAGCCATTGGCGCACGGCAGGGATGAAGGTGAATTTAAGTATATTTATTTTTAGATGAACACACAGAAACTGAGAGAACTCAATTCGATTTACCGAAGAGTCTTCCGGATATATATATATATATATATATATATATATATATATATATATATATGTATGTATGTATGTGTATGTGTGTGTGTGTGTGTGTGTGTGTGTGTGTGTGTGTGTGTGTGATCCATTAATAACTTGAAACCGTAGCTATATCTCCTGTATAGCGCATCAATTGAGCGCAAATGAGCAAATGCCGGGGGGCTTTCATGGGTGCAAGACTGAATTTTATTAGTCAGAGATCGATCTATGCAGCACGTTTCCTCACCGCCGAGGTAAAGAACAGGGGCTAATATTGCTTGAGACGGCGTCGTGACAGGACATGTCAAAACGAGATGCTTTTTGAATTCTGGTAATAGATTTTTACTATCAGGATTTATTTTCAAATGTTCCCAATTGAACGGAGTCTAAAAATCAGTCTTATAAAATTAACGCGTTCCATCTCCCTGATTTAACACGTTGATGAAGTCAGTTATTAACTTTAAACGCCAACTTAGACAATAACAACCAATCAAATCCTGCAGAGCTTGTCGAAAAAAGAAAAAGAAGAAAAAAAAAAAAACTAGGTACGACGGGAAACACGTTACTTTTGTGCTGTTTGTGAACCGCCTCTCTGAAATCATTTCCCAAAACCAACATTCATGCATCTAGATTGGGTACTGAACATTTCTGTTGCTTTTTAAATGCTTCGTTGTATTTATAATAAAATTTCCCCAAAAATGTTGCCAGTATGATTTTTCATTTCTATTTTAGACGCTAGGTACCTTTTTTTTGTTTTGTTAAAAAAACACTTGTGTTTATTGCCTTGTTGACAAGATAAAAACAAAACAAAACAAAAAAACGAAATATCTTATGGTTATCAGTCACTGTGATAAGTATTACCTCTACTACTGCATATCTATGATATACATTTAGTGTGCATCCATTAAAATGTGATCGTCATTTTTTAAAAGTAAATCATAATATATTGTCTTTTTCTAAAGAATTAATGGATTTATTTTTAATCCGACATTTTTTTTTTATTTCAAATATTTAATGGATACTCGTATTTGAAATATACACCCTATTTTTATTTTAAAGTGACATTACAACTATCGACCCTACGTCCCCCACATTGTAGGAAAAATGACCGTTTGATCCGGCCTCATATACATTTTGTTGTGATGTCACGATGAAATATTTCATGCTTGACACATATACACACGCACATATGTGCGTATGTATGTATCAAACACGAATTATTCATTTCCCTGTCAAATTCGTGATTAGATGATGTCCATTAAAGGTATGCTTATATAATAAAATAATAAATGTGTTAACAAAATACGAAATAACAATAAATGTACATTATTTATATTATTCGGACTATTGTCCTCATCTTTGTCGCCATATTTATTACAACGTTTCGGCCGTTGTACCCTCCGGCCTTCATTAGGTGGTTAGAATGTCGAAATGAACCCTTTATTTCACTCACTGGGGTAGACTGTTTTTAGTTCCACGTGCCATGTTTAATAGATGTCAGTTGTCATTTATCTTCTGTTAATTCCCCACTCCAAGTTCTCCACTGCCTTAACCGGGTATTGAACTCATACTCTTTGGGTCCTGTCACTGGATCTAATTAACACCTTTATCCACATCTGCATTGTACGAGGCTGTAAGTGTAATAAGAATATAATCAGCCTCTGCATCTAAATTGAAATTAACTTGCGGGAGAATTTAAGTGAATCTTACGCCTACTGATATTCAATCTCGACAGTGTTTTTAATCATTTCACCACAGGAAATGCAATAAAGTCACTAAGAGCAAAAAGTTAGAGATAGAATAGTAAGAAAATACAGAACAATAAAATAACGGGAATTGAGACAAAAGATAATGATTGATATTGCTTTTAATTTTTTGAAGATCGAAAGCAAGAAGCCACAAGCGAGAAGTACGAGAGGAGAAAGTGTTAACATCGACGTTACGGTCACTATTTAAACTGTAAAATGATGAAGGCCTTGTCACCAATTTAGCACTGCGCTTAGATTCATAAATTTTAGGTACCAAAAGGGAAAGGTCATTTGAAAAATTACCATGAAAGTATAGAAGACACAGGGAAGCTACATAACAGTTGTAGGGAAAAGACGGGAGCCGAGATTGCAGGTCAAGGCCAATATCATTGAAGATTCTTTTTAGGTGAGTTTTTTTGTAGGCTTTCTTCATAAATAGAAGCATCAACCAAGATGTGAAAGCAATATACAAAATTTAGAAATCCTGGTAAGAACCGGTGTTATATAAAAATCTCGTAAGTTAGACGAAGGAATGCATTTGACCAACACACAGTTCATCGATTCTTGCCGAGTATGGAACCTACCTGGCTGCAAGCCGCTCAGACTACCCATGCTAAGCAATATCTATGTTTGAAAGTCTTTAAAGTGCCAATGGAAGATCACTACTCACTAGGTTCGAAGAACGTCGCATCGCCCTGAATAAGGTGGACATCGGTCTATCATTGGGAGGTGATAACACCCAGATACGCTGTGAATGGAGATGGTTTGGGCGAATCTCTGCTGTAAAACGCTTGGTCACATCCATCATATGTAAATTAATTTCTCTACAAAGGATCTCAATATTATTGAAAATCAGATTCTACTCTTCAGGACAATAAATATATAGGATTTCACTTGCATTGTTTTAAACAGTACATCAGACATTAAAGCATGGAAAAATTTGTATGTGAATAGTTTAAAGAACAGGAAGACATGCTATTTGTTGTGGTAGGATCCACCTAATTGCATAGTGGAGTACCGACCATATAAATATGGTTGGTACCGGGAAGAGAGGGAGGAATCAAGAGATTTAACCAGAGACTCTACCCGACTGCGACTCAGTCAACACATTCTCCAGGAACGGTCTTACCAGGAATATACAAAAGACTATATGTAAATATTGTGTACACTTTCTTGTTTCAATACATTTTGTTCTAAGTACATTTTGTGTTGCATTATTATTCCATGCATTAGTCAAGTTTCAACACTATTGTTGTTCTGACCATCAAACACCACACTCTGAGCACTTATAAGTTGTGTTGGACGAAAACGTTCGTTTTGTAGAAATTGCACTGCATAACAGGCAGCAATTAAAGGCTTCTACTTCCAATAATCTGCAAAAAAGCCGTAGATATATTATCTAGTGGTAGAGACACACGGGCATTTAACTCAGTAAGTTGTCATAATATAAGCAAATATTCAAAGGACTTTTCATTGGGAAACGCCAGTTTTGCGTTACGCTAGTCAGGTTGAGAGGGTTTGAATGATTACTTTAGCATGTTTGAAAACAATTCTACCAGCTTTAAACATGTTACATTCTAGTCATTATTACATATTTTGATAAATTTAATGTAGCTGTATCTTATATATTCCCCAGTGTCATTTGTAACATTCATTCTTAGAAATATCTTGAAGTTACTTGAATAATGTTTGAATTGATAGATCTCCTTTTTAATGATTACTTAGAAAAAACACCTCACAAATAATTTGGAGGAAATTCGTTGTTGGCTACAGAATCACTTAACGTATGTTAAAGCTTTTGTAATTCTTGTTCAAAACGATTTGAGGTTTGAATAGCATAAATCATTTATAGTTTCTCATTAAATCTAGAATCTAAACTTTGTTCAAGCTTAACCAATTTCAGTTACTGACAAGGATGCATAGTGGTTTATGGAATCAAAATCCAAACTAATGTCTCCAGTTATAATTTTTATATATTTGGAGCAATTTTACTTTCGGTTGAATGAGAACTTATCAAGAAAACTGTATGCTTATTTTCTAAAGGGAAAAACCATTTCTGCTATAAGAAAAATAATTTAGCACAAAAATCTTAAACAGGCAAATTATTATATTCAAGAATAAAAGAACATTTAAAGAAAAAAATATTTTAATCTTTCAATGAATGAATGTTAACCGGATAATGAATTTGATATTCACTAAAAATTCATTCTGAAGGAAAAAGAAAAAAAAATGTTTTGCTGTAGTCTTATTTTGTCTAATCTATCACGAATATTTTATTTCGTATTTTTCTTCTAATACAAAAGCGACCGGTGATGTCTCTATTGATCTGCGTTTGTATCCCATTGATGTGCGTTAAACGAGAGAAAACCCATGAAAATAAAAGGAATAGACCATATTTGTTTTGTTTTCTTTCCAGTAGGTTTCATTAAATGTTAATTCAAAATAAATGAAATTAATATTTTCCTAGATTCAAGAAAAATCTTAGATATTTCGGTAATAAAACTGCATAATTTCTTAAACTGATCATTTTTCTTGATCTTACTCATTAAATCCACCTTATTTGTCCAGCTGGACATTTAAATTAGAGGAAAACGGTGGAAGAAAAACACCCCACTAAAAAGATTAGATATTCCGAATCAACACTATATCAAAACTACAATTGTTTCATTTCTTAAAGCGATCTTCAGACGAAGAATTGACGATTGCAGTTGGTAGTCACCATGAAGTGTTGATTCTTATGTTCACTTAGTACAGATTTAAACACACTCCGATTTTGAAACCTAGCCCCCCTATAAATATTGCCAATTTCAGATATATGTGAGCTTGTGCAGTTAATGCAGCTGAAAGATTGTTACATAATAGCGAAATAAACTGGGGCATTACTCAGATGACTGGTTGACGATGATTGATGGCAATAATGAAAACAAAATTGATTTAATAAGGAAGATACATTAAAATATTACAAGATATTGGCTTTGAAATTATGGTTGAGACTGGTTTGAAAACTGGAGCACCTTGATGTAAAGCTAATTTTCAACGATAGTAATGGCATACCTTATGGGAAATTAAACAGTTAAAATACATCAGTATTAAGTTAACTCTCCAAGAAAGGTTGTTGAGTTGTTACTAAGAGATATGAGGAAAAGTTGTCAAGAAATGTCCCCATCGCTAACATCTGACAACATTAAAGATTCAGTTGACCTTTTAAGAATTGACGGGTTTAATATTCTTTTGAAATTTCGTCACTGCAACAATTAGAACAAAAGATAATATGCATAAAATGAAAAGAATAATCTGGTTTACATCGCCAATTAATTTGCAAACGGAAACAAAAATGGTGAATTTTGTGAGCCAATGATATATATTGACATATTGTATATAATTTACAACGAGAATACTGTACAAAAATACTTTATAGCTGTATGTCTAATGTAGAATTGTACAAGAAACTAGTGAATAGGTTCTGGGTGGTGAACAGAGTAGTGGTGGGTGGAGTTATTAGATTTTTTAATACTGATTTTTTAAATAATTGTTCCTTACCAAAAAAATCTTGACATGAGGTCGGTTAAATTGTTTTAACAATCTTTTAATATTATAAATGCTATGGGCGTGCCTTAAAGTCTTTGTGTTCGTGTGTTTGACAGACAAACATCTAAACACATCGCTATTTTTCTTTCGGAGGCAAACTGAGATAGACATTTCAATATTTCTTTCCGAGACAGATAAACGGTTCTTTTTTTTCTGGATACCACAGTCGTTAAAATTACTTTTCACTTATTTTTGCATTTATAATTTTGTTTATCTTTGTCATTCATTTTTCACGAGTCATAGATCACAATGACAGACTTTGTGGACAATAATGTCTTCGTATTCTAAACCATATTTTTTTATTCTTTAAAGAAAGTATCTTAAAAACATGTTCCCAGGTGGAAACTAGCTCTTCGTTTGTCCTTCTCAGCCATAAATGAAATGAAACTAATGAGACAGAATGCACTAAGTAAATTGTATTTGTTTTGGGGATTATGCATGAATACATGAGATGAAGTTATCTTCTCTACCGAAAATATCAAGTTGTTGGGAACAATGTTTGTGCGAGCATGGTGCTATATTTGACCAGCGTTTACAAGCGCGAATCATCGCTGATTTGTGCTAGTGTAGAAACTGTGTCCCTGTCCATTTACCTTTGTGATATAAAGAAGGCGGACTAGTATGAAACGAGTTTGGAGAGAGGCGACATATAGTGTAGTAATATTTCCTAGATCTTGTCGGTTGTTCAATGAGAAATCGGAAGTTTTGTCTAGTATCACATACACTGTAATCTTGTCAGATTATGTCCTTCATTAGTTCGGAAAATATTTCAACTTTCAATTTCTCTTTCCTCGAGATTTTTTTTTTTTGATCTGCTATTATGATTTGTGAATCCCTTAAATCATTCTGCATCTCTGCCTTTTACAAATCTTTATACGTGGTAAAAATTGTTTATTATCATTTATTATTCATATATTTTCATCTTGCGATTTCTGTATCTCATCTTTAATTTGACTCTTAAGCAAGTCTTTTTTCTAAATCTGCCCTCCTCTATATTTTCTGATTTATTCTAAAAATCCCTTTAAAGTTTGAAGAAGATTTGAAGGCTATACTCAGTTGGACATTTCTAGTAAATTTTCTCGCAATAAAATTGTAATTAAAACTTGGACTGAAGAAGATATTAATTTGAATCCAGCATATGAGTACTTTACAAAGACCGATTTAAATACTGAACCTGTCTGTTAGGAGATTCTCTCTGTTGATAATTAAAAAAAATCAAAATATTATTGTAAAACGCCAACACTTCTCAGAGAAGATTGACCGCGATTTCCTAGTCATATAGCATGAACCTATATCCGTTTAAAATTTAAAAACCCCAACGGTACAAATACTATACTCTCTCACAAATTTCTATCTCGGAACACAACATTTAGATTCAACAGGTCCCTTGATAGTACTGCAAATGACATTAAAAGAATTATTCGACAAACGAAGAAATTTATCAGAATATTGATAAGCATTCACTGTCCGGTCTATTGCATCGAACATGTTTTAAAAAAAAATGCTGTCTGAAATATATATATATATATATATATATATATATATATATATATATATATATATATATATACACGTACACACGTTAAATCTATTCTAAGGATTTTCTTCTCTTCAACTTTTCTGTTTTAGACAAGATTTTCTCTAACCAGAAACATTCAAACCATCATAATTTATACTGTACAAATTTTCACAAGATCATAACCGTCAATATTTATGAACATAAAATTTGATTCGTCTAACAATATCAGATTTTATTGTTATTGGTGGCTGAATAAAAGATTCGATTTTATTGTCGGTGAAGATAGACATTTAAGTAGTTACAGTAAATACAATTAAGCACTCAAACTCTATTTTCTATATTGTGATAT
Source organism: Acanthosepion pharaonis (assembly GCA_903632075.3). Classification (NCBI taxonomy): domain Eukaryota; kingdom Metazoa; phylum Mollusca; class Cephalopoda; order Sepiida; family Sepiidae; genus Acanthosepion; species Acanthosepion pharaonis. The sequence goes on from CAHIKZ030004884.1 coordinate 2,586,843, forward strand.
TTGAATAATTTCGGAGTTCAAGGCGGTCAGACATGGTTGACGTTTCATTTGCTTTTATGTTTAAGCATTAAAACTGATCAACAATATTTCATGGGCATTTTGGTAGGGTCTTTACCATTTCTTGTTGGATAATGACTTCTAAAGTTTATATAAAAACATTATACGGAAATTATCAATATTACATTGAAGCTTTAAATTTTACAATTGGCTTGACCACTTGTGATCAACTGAAACAAATTTCCGCACACACACACACACACACAGACACACACACTCGTGCGCGCGCACGCGCACACACACGCACATGCACACACGCGCGCGGGCGCACACACACAGACACACACATGTGGGGTAGATATATAGATAGATAGATAGATAGATATAAGATATAAGGTGTATTATCGGGCGAGGAATTGCAAGAGTCTAACCTGGAAATGACATCGGAGCAGATCAACTCTTTGACCTGAAAATGACCCGAAATTAGACGTCATTCAAGATCAACTGTCAGGAAGCTCTAGCTCACACCATTATTCCATTTTTTGTCTTTTCCCTTTTAAAAATGACAGAAGTCTTATATTTTTCTGTCGCAAAACAAAGGTGATCACACACGCTCCTGCCCCTACCCTCACTTTTGTGAAATTATTTTTCCGATAAAAAAATGATTTTGTTGTTCCTCTGATTATGAAAATATTCGGATTCATTAATTCCAGACAATATACAAGATAAATCTGTAAAAAATTTGAATGGCTCAATGGCCAGTTTTTTTTAAAATCTCTCCCAACGAACGTTTAAATGTTAAATCCACTTAGTATTGTGAAAAACATTTTACAAAAATATTTAAATTTAAATCAAATTTCGTTCAAGACTATCAATTGAAAAGGATCAATCCCTATATCTCAGGAAACGAGTTGACATGGGCTCACATTGACATACATTTGTAAATATATATCTCATTGTATGTGTAACAATGTAATGAATACAATTATATAAAAAAAAAATTACTTGTCTATTCTAGGGTATCCTTAATCGGGTCGGACAAAAGGGTCTCAGGAAGGAAACAGTCTGAGAAATACACACATTACATACATATATATATATATATATATATATATATATATATATATATATGAAGCAACAATTTTCCCCAAAGAAAAGGTTGAAGAGAAAAAGATATACATAGGAATATCGGCGGGAGATTGGAAACACCGACTGTACAACCATCGCCAGTCCTTCAAAAATAAGTGTAAAAAGAACCAAACGGCACTATCAAAACATTATTGGGATTTGTTGGAGGGTGGCCTAACCCCACAAATAAAGTGGAAATTAATATCAAGAGCCAGAACTCAAAAAAAACTTCAGAGACAGATGCGACTTATGCTTAAAGGAGAAAATCATCATAATCAAACATAAATATCCAGACATACTACTAAATAGACACAATGAACTCGTCTTTAAATGCCGGCACAAAAACAACATAAACCTAAGCAAATACACTGAGAAATAATCATATAGGAAGAGCAATTTTGAATGTTTTGTATTCCCTTTGTTTTTAGAAATATTACTATGCACACATGAACGCTAACACATGACTATATGTATACGATTATGGTAATGTATTTGAACACTGAGACACCTGTTGATATGTACATGTATATGTTTTTATATGGAAAAAGAAGCATACCAGGGGGGGTTGTGAGTGTGGAGGTGTACAATTAGATAGGTACCTATATGTTTTGCCATAAATATGAAAGATCGGGTAATATTATATGTGTAAAGATATGGATAATGTAATTAAATACTGAGATAGTCTTCGAACGCAGGCATAAGTGGGTGCACGGGTGGACATGAGGATAGGGACATGTACGTGTGTAGATATGTGTAAGTGCAAATTAACGCATATGTGTGTATGTAGATATGCTGCATATTACGTATGTATATGCATGTATGTGTGTGTATGTATATGTATGTGTGTGTATGTATATGTATGTGTGTATGCATATATGTGTGTGTATGTGTATATGTGTATACATATATATGTGTGTAAATGTATATGTGCGTATGTATATGGATGTATATGGATATACAGGTGCCCTTATGTGTATATGTATATATGTAAGTATAAGTGTATATGGAGATATGTATGGAGATATATGGATATGCGTTTCTCTGCAGATGTATATGTGTAAATATGGAAATATACATATGGTTTTTTCGTGTGAATGTGTGTGCAGGTGTATATAGGAACTCATAGGCATATAAGAAAATATAGGTATGTGGATATAAATAGGGGTTTAAGACATGTGTAGATAAAAGATTGACCTAATTTTCTGCTAGTGACATCTCATCCAAATCTCTCCTCTAATATTCTCCAATTGGAAGTGAGTTTTAAATAGCACGAAGGTAAAGTTTAAATTGGTGTTTTAATTTAGATTGAAATATACTACCCCATTATTGATGATAAAATTATTTAAATGGGAATAACCGTTGATAATTAGGTACATAAAAACAATCACGAGTTTACTTAATGAACAAAAATCAAAAACAATCACGAGTTTACTTAATGAACAAAAATCAAACGAATAGATGTCAAGCAATAAGATAAAATTTTTAGTAGAATAAAAAAGATTACTAAATATAAAATGGATTACTCTTTCAATGTACTGTCTATGAATTTTTCCAATCGACTATTTCATAGAAAATACCCAAAACTCCACCGAATTTCAAATTAATTTCTTCGTAGATTGTTTAGACATTTGGATATTTATCAAACCTTAACCTCCCAAATATGCACGTTAAAGTAACGCGAATTAACAGCGTCTAAGAATTTGAATGAAACCTGTCGTGTAATTGTTTGGGGTTGTTGTAGCTTCTTCCTTTAATGTCGTTCTTATATCTAGAGACGAGACGCGTTAAATTTGAGCAACATCTAGCCGACACATTGGGGGGTTAAAATAGGAAATTGAAATGATACATATGACACACTCATATCCCTCTCCCACCTCACTTCCTCACTTCGTTAATTTTACGTATACTTGATGAGGTCCGCCAAAAACGTGTGAATTTCTTTTCATTTTTCATTTCAGCTTTTGGAAGTAAAGTCTGATGATCCAGAACCCTGTTAAAGGGGTTATGGTGAAATAGCTTATTACATGGAATCT
>CAHIKZ030004884.1:2595000-2622500 GCA_903632075.3 Acanthosepion pharaonis
GCGATCCCATCTGGAACGCGGCTTATGGCTCAAGGATTTGTACTCATGCAAGATAATGACTCAAAGCACACTAATAAACTCTGCCAGAGGTACATTAAAAGCAAAAAGGAACAGCACATCCTTCAACTGATGGCGCAATCGGCAGATTAAATCCCATTGAACTGGTGTGGGATGAACTTGACCGAAAATTCAGAGCTAAGCAACTCACAAATGCGACTCACCTCTGGCAACTCTTGTAGGAAAGCGGGACAGAACTATCTTCAGTCTACTTCCTGTCTTTGGTAGAAAGAATGCTGAGAATCTGTGAAGTAGTGATAGCGGACAAAGTTTAAAAAGTTTTTTTGTGTTGTTTTTTTCTTTTGCTTTAATTTGTATTTAATCTGGCTCAGGAAGTCTTATCTTTAGTATAATAAATAAAACCATTGTGGTACTTTACTTGTTTGATTGAAACTAACACTTTTAGGATGAGAAATAAATTTTTTGAGGGTATTATATATATATATATATATATATATATATATATATATATAAATCCAGCAAAATATATAATTTGATATGTTTGGCATATGTACCAACGTAATCAGTAAAATATAGAGAAAAAAATTGCAAATTGGACTACATATTGTTAGATTCTCCTCCAAAAAACACTCCCTTATATATATATATATATATATATATATATATATATATATATATATATATATATATATATATATATTTAAAGAAAGTGATTATCACTGTATAGAATTAATCATATTGAAGCGTGAAACTGCTAGCAATCATGCAATATATCAAAATATGTTGTATGAGAATCCTACGGAATCTCAAATATAGCATTTGGTGGAATATAGACCGTGAAATTGCCTTCCGGTCTAAATATCTACTAAAAACGTGCTTCCCTGCAGGAATCGAACCACTTTTAAGTGTTCATTACGAATTAGTCCAAGGGAAGCCATCAGGACCAAGGAAAGCCAACTTATTCTATTTAGGAAACGTGCAATCTCCTTTCAACATTTTTGAAGGCGACATCTGCTAGATTCGTTTTCATATCGAAACCGTAAAGAAAGTAATTTTATGCAATTAATGTTTTTGTTTATTGTCATTATTTCTTATTACTGTGTTATATTTAGTGGATAAATGAATTTGAGAGAAAGGGAAAGATAGAAAGATTTTAGGAAGGACAGAACAATCTAACATTAGCTTGCTATTTAATATTATTAGTTATACTTTTTAAAAAGCATACAATCTAAAATTACTTTGGAGTAATACGTTAAACGAATTTCAATCTGCTACTCCAATAATTATCGCATAGTGTCTACTGAAGGAGCTCATTTCTTTAATTTAAATCTTTTATAAATCAAAATTGAGATTATCTACGCAGCATGTATTAGGTAATATAATTTCTAGAGAAATTTTGTTGCTTGTATTAATGCTTACTATGACTTTGCTAGAATACTGAAAATTGTTACGGTTGTTCTACCCACATAACGTATCAGAATATTTTTTCCGAAACATTTTTTTCTTGAGATCTGCTTAGTTTCATGTAGATCTCTCTCAAAACTTAATACACAAAGACTGTAATGAATTTTACGAGAGTTGACTTTTAATATATTCTCAAAGAACATTTTACTTGCCTAAGTTAAAGACTCCGATAAGCGCCATATATTAAAAACACCGAAACTACATATCCTGATCTTTAATCAGTCTCTGGTCATTTAAGCCTTGTTTGAATACCTCACGATGCATATGACAGTGTGAATACTGCATCCCTGTCATTTTAGAACGAACTTAACTAATTAAGCTAGGAAAGTGATGAAAAAGACTCAATTCTATGAAATAATGTAGAGACTAACATATGAAGACGTAAAAAGATTATAACGAATATTAAATGCAGTGTCCAGTAATTATCCTGTTTAGGGCAGTGATGTCTATTTGCATTCATCATTTCACCATCAGAGGAAAAATCAACAAGCGTTCTTAAAAAACACAAAGCCGGAAATCAACGCTTCTCTTTTCTCAGACTAAGTTTAATAAGTACAGTTCTGTTTCATTAATGCCACTTGATTCTGTTCTGACTGATAAATGGATTTTTCAGTTGATTCCTGTTAGTTATTTTGGCAAACGAATGCTCTACCGAATATTGTATGTTTGTAAATATCTACACTATTATTTTCCGTGAAATAATACTGATTAAAACGATTATTGTCGACAAGCATTTAAGACGTATTTGATATTCTTATAAAAAGACACGCATATTGAGAACTCGCTTTTATATGGTCAGATTACATAAATATAAAATCATTTTTATACAATTCAAGTAATTAAGATATACTTACAGATCGTTTGTTGTAATCACCCAATGTAAATGTAGAATCCAAGTAAGGTTATTATTTTTCCCGCAGTATAATAAAGACACTAGGTCTGGTTTGACGTTAAAATCCAAAACTTCTGACTTACCTAGAAAAGAAACAAAGAAAATAATAGTGAATTCATTAAGTAAATGTCAAAAAGAAAATGTTCTCTTCATTTATTGATAATTAAATGAAACCGACTGAACATTTATTGCAAGTTTACTATCTCGAGCAAATATAGAGAACATATAGTGTCAAGTGCGTTACAAATTATCTAACTTAAAATGGTGATTATATATTCAATACCCAATGTAAATAGGTGTAATGGTTAATTTAAATATTAATCTAATTGTTCTATATGTTTGGAGTATATATTTTGTAATAGAAATTTTAACAAAAAACTAAATTTTGGTTAGCAATACTGTGAATACAATTAAAACAAAAACTGACATAATCTTTCGGTTTTGACGATTATTCTGAATCACAATGATCACTAAATTCTAATAGTCTTCGTAATCTAAAAATTATAATTACTCTCTAGACATTTACTTTTATCTTTACCTTTAGTAAATTCCGACAATGTTTCCTAAATATTCACGTCAAAAATTGTGGCTTATCCATTTTTCGAAATATACGATAACCTTTTTTTAAGTAATATATGGTCGACTTTAGAAGTACGAACAACTCTGTTGAAAGTTTTACAACTTTCCATTTATTTCTGTTAGCATAGTTCGTTCGAATTTACATAATGGTTACACACTTTCTTACTGTAGTTTAATTACTCCCATTACTGTAATTATTGCTAAATCATTAATTAGCTCGCGGGGAGAGGTTAACATAATCCTGGAATTGGAAAAAGTTCATTTCGACATTTGTCTAAAATTTTTCAATCTGTGACTTCGTATTTCTGTTTTAAAGAACATCAAATATTTTTCATTTTATTTATTTTGCCGTCAGCTTAGGTTTTCATGCTGAAATGCGAACAAATCTTTTCATAGACAACCTTTGATAGTATCTACCTTCATGATATTTTTCAAATTCAAGTAATTTTGAATTTGTTTGTTTTTTGTTTTGTTTTTTTCCTCTTGGATATGACGATAAACTACATTCGGCAGCAAGGCCTCTGATCGGGAGATTGGAGGTTTTGACGAGCATGGAGCTACCACTTGATGGCTGTTGTTACCAGGACCATCCTGACCCGAGGTGGTAGCACCTGTTAAGGTCCAGCGTATGAGCAAATAGTGAACTCTTAAACAAAAAAAAAACACTATGAAAATATAAAAATAATTTTTATAGTAAAAATACCAACAATACATTTTATTTATAAAAAATAATTATCAAAAAGATATAGTAAAATTACCAAAAATACATTTTAAAGCAAAATAACCAGCAATAAATTTTATCCGTCATTAAAGACATTCAATTGCATTCAAAATATATTTAGCTGATGCCATAAAATCGTGTCATTGAATATTTCTCTTGTCATATTGAGATAATTTGCATTTATGACTAGACTTTTGGTCTCCTAAGAATATTGAAAACTTGCTGCACATTAGATCGTTATATTTATAGGGTAGAGGTAATTTCTATATATGATGCCCCCACCTTCTCACAGATAAACATTTTTGGTATTTTTTCTTTGAAACCTGGGCTATTTATCAATAAATTATGTAAAACATAAAATATTAATACTGTTTCTATTTACTAAATGTAAATTCAGTTGAACAAGGCTCATTTCATATATTTAAGGACCTAAAACATTTCTCGCTAAACGTTTAATTCTTAGTAAATCTCAACAGATTATATAATAACTCACATGCTTAATGGCTAACAAAACACGTCGATCAGTAAACTCTCGGAGTTTAACAGTTTTCAAAGTAGGCATATTTTTGAAAACTTTTCAGTAATAAAAGAAATATAGCAGTAATAGTTAATCTTCTATCTATCTATATAAATAATGCGCAGTGTACGTATGTCCGTCCGTCCGTTTTTCGATTTCGGCGAATCCTAAACAACCTGAAGTAACTACTCCAGTTACATGCCATTAAAAATTAAATAAATAACTCATTTAAAGTTAAATTTAAATATCGAACAGAGTTAAATGTTTTAAAAAAAATTCTTTATTAAAGGTTTAATTTTCGCTTTTCATTACAATTGGTATCGTCTAATCAAACCATAATTAAAACTTAAACGGGGCACGGTACATTGCTCATATGTTTTCTTTTTCTTTTTCTAGCACGTGTACTGTGATGTATTCGAAAATAAATATTTCATGTTCCCTAATGTCTTTTAAGAGTGACTTTATGTGAACGGATCATAAAGAATGGTGGTTTTAAAAGAAAAAAACATTGCGCGCAAAATAAATGGAAACAAACTACGCAGATCGGGTTGCGTATACGAAGAAAGTTTATGCCGAATTAAGGTGTCGAATAAAGATAAAATAATTTAATTATTTCTAAATTCTTATAACTTTTGCATACATAGGACACTGAAGGACCAAAAGCCCTCCACAGGAGCTAGCCTAAAGTCCATCCGATTGGCAGCTTCTAGGCTAATAGATAAATTAAATTTCAAAAGATTTTTTCCGATTTCAAATTTCGCAGATATTCAGATAAATGTATTTTAGCTTTAACGAGATAGATTTAACTGACGAACGACGTATCTTAGAAAATGAAATCGCAAGATAAGTCTAAAGTCTTATTTATCAATTAACCCATTATAGTCAAAATAGACAATATTTATTTATTTCCTCCCAAATTTGTTAGATTTAATATCACAATTTTCATTTTAATGCGCTGTGCCTCAATTGATTTGGCCGAAACTATAAGAGAAACAATATCTGGAAGAATAAATTATGAAATAATTCCCTGCTCATGAATTAAAAAAAAAGGACTAGAATCTGATTACAAAATGTTTGAATTTTTGTGCTTATTTATGTCTGTTTATAATAAAGGGAGAAGTTTCATTAACTGATCTCAAATTTAATTCGTCAATCTATAATTTTGAAACATGTTTGTTCTTGTCTAGATACATTTTAGAAACAGTGATACGTAGGCTAATGCATTTTTTACTAACCGTTGTTTAATTTTATATTCGTAATTGTGTTATACATGTACAATACATTGTTGAAAAATCCATAGTTATTATAATACAGGATTCCTGTTATTATTTAAAATTACAATAATCATCGGGAATGTATTTAACTATGTTTATATAGCGTCAGTGTGAAACCACCTTAACTGGTTAGTGGACAGCAGCTCTACGTGGCGGATTCGTGTATTATTGTTTTACTCACTAGAGTACAGGATGCATGAACGGTGTCCATATATGTTTACCACATAGACTAACATAGAAATACACGTTATTAAAAATGGTATATAATAATTTTTATGCAGAGGCTCTCTGTGACATTGAAACTACTTCAAGGATAAAGAAGTTGAAAAACGCCGCCTTAGATTATTTCTCAGAAACATTTATAATTACATAATGACTTTTTTTTATATCAAAAACATTTCTGGCAGTTTATGAACTACATTGTAGATTAGAAAAAAAATTGAATTAGTGGAAATAATCTATTAGACTGGACGGCGGCACACATTAAAATATCTCCACACGATCAAATATTCTGATGTCGACCAGGTTCCTGAATTGAATTGAAGTTTACTGAGTTTAGGCTGGTGCAAAAGAAAGCTGAATTAGGAATGGGTATGGAAGATTGTTACGTTATATATTTATATTATATATATATATATATATATATATATATATATATATATATATATATATATATATATATATATATATATATATATATATATATATATAACACAGTACCGCTTTTGCAATTAATGTAGGTCATAAATACCAATATATAAAAAAATGTATCCCATTATTTTTCTATTTGATAGTGGTTTCTAAATGTAGAGCTTTCTGTATTCCTTATAAACAGAAAAAATGTCTTAATTTCTAAGGGTTCACAATAGACAATGCCAATCCTTTCTTTCTACTTTTCTTCTTTTTAATTCTGACTATTTTTTGAGTCTTACATTTTCACTTCCTTTGGCCATGCAACAGTATTACCGTAATTAAATTTGTTACCCCAATTACAAAAGTACGACAAAAATTATATAGCTTGAAATCGTAGATATTAGTTGTATACTTATTTTTAGAAATGGATATTCAATTATTTTAATTTATTGCTTCTGTAGATAATGCTTTCAGTGTATAATAATTTTCGATATAAAGTATTAATAGTGATGCTTGAATTAAGTGTATGTACAAAGGAGATTGTTGAAAATGCATACGTAATTTATGCATATTTACTGGTATACACTGATTTTAAATTTTTATTGTTTCTATGCAATATAGTTGCTATTCCCACAGAATCATAAATAGAGGCACAAGTATCATGCTAATTTTTGACAATATTTGTTTTAGCAAAGATGATACAATTTATAAACAGATAACATTAAACCACTTCATTCTTCAAATAGTTATAATTTCAAAAGGGAAATAACCCATGAAAATTGAAAATATTCCGTTCTGCTGAGTTTTCATTAAATTATTAAAAAAAAAAGGTTACGATGTGAATTTTCTCATCATTTTTTAAAGAATTTCCTTCATTTTTTTAGCTCTTTTTTTTTTCTTTCGTCCTTCATTTTGCCAAATATGTCAGAAAAAGAATCACGGTAAGCATGCATGATTTAATAAAGTGTCATGCTCCGCTGCCTTCAACGAATAAATTTGCCATATCACCAAAAGGAGGTCACGCCCTTGGACAGAATTCATTTTCACCATGTTGAATGCACACATTAAATAGAATAATCATTCAGAAGTTTTGCAGTAGAAAAATTACGCTAAATAATTCTTCTTCCGAGTTCTATTCTTCTTTTGCTTTTCACAGTTTTTATAAAAACACCTTCTATTGATTAACCTATTCCTCATTCATTTTTTCCTTGTTCCTCTATTTGCATTTCATATTTTCTCTTTCTCATTCTGTTTCACTCTCATTTCTATTTCAATCTAATTTTCATTTTCTTTTTTTCATTTCTACTTTTGCTCAAAATTCATTGTTATTTATATTTTTCTTCCTTATCTTTGTTTGACATAGTTTTTTCTCTTCTTCTCCATCTAGTTCTTATTCATAATCCCTCTCCCACAAATGATTCTTTGTGACATTTCGGACAATTCTTTACTAGAATAATCTGAAGTGAGTTCTTAATGTCTGTATATCAGTCTATCTGCCACTTGGAAATTATGTTTTGTCCTGGAATATGTCGGTTCAACTTGAAGGAAATTGTTATTGTGATATATTTGAGAACAACGTGACCCAGTATCTCCTCCTACTCACTTAAAAAAAATATTCTATCCTTTACTTTTGAGTAATCGACTCAGATTGCTCGTCTATATTAATTTTATGCTCCTCAATATCGTTTTCTTTTCTTCGTTTTCTTGCTTCCTTTATAACTTCATATTTCTTCATATTTTTATACTCTCCCGGCCACTTTTTCTCCGTCAGTGGCCGTCTCTTCGATATTTTCCAGAAAAATCGAAGAACCCTGCCGCTATGAATAAAAGAAGGGGAATTTTGAAGAACCTCAATGGAAAGTGTTCAGCTAGCCAAGTTAACATTATGCATGCGTGCTTATAGATCTTCTGATACAAAGTGCCAAATTTTATGATCTTTGATTGTCGAGCGAGCCAAGAATATCAACTGCAAAAACTGTCCCTTTCGTTGTGTGTCAAAGAATTTTTTCATTACATTTAGCAGGAAGAAAATAAAACGAAAATACAGATGAACACAAAAGAAAAATGATTGAATAGAAAAGTAAAAATAAATAGAGCAGAAGACATTTCTGAAGGGAAAAGATAGGGATGAACAAGATTATTTTTAATGTTATGACTCTACATAAATTCCTTTGTCTTATCTGTAAATTGTTATACATTTTGGGGAAGATAGCAGAGTAGTTTCTCATTGCCTTCTACATAATTTAGAACTTATTTTTCCTTCTCTTAAACCGGCTGCTATCCAAGCTTATAGGGCAGGGTCAAATCTTCTATTCATTATTTACCTATTCACGGTAATTCGTGCAAAAGTGAATGCAATAATAGGCTGGAGTTTGAATTCGGATTTCAGATTCTACTTTAGGTGCCGTTATCAATTGCACAAGATACAAAAGAATCCCATCCTTATGAAGAAAATAGAAAAATTAGATTTAATTTTTTATAGGGCATCCAGTGAGGATCAAGCTCAGAACTAATGTAAAAAAAAAGTAGATTTAGTAATCAAGATTTCACGCCGAGGTGCTGAAAGCTAAAAGAGAATTTTTATTTAAGGAGAATGAAAAAATAAGCCGGAAAACGAAGATAAAATGTTGATAACTTTAAGCTTGTATATCTAACACAAGAATAACTAAATAAATCCAATTAAAATTACTTTCAAAACGAAAGATATGTATTATTATTTTATTAATAATCAAGCAATGCTAAAAGAGTTTAGCAAGAAAACATTTATTCTGAAAAAAAATTATGAATAAATAAATTAATTAAAATAGAATGGAACTGACGAAAAAATGTTTTATAAAATGTTGCGTTGACAACGTATAATTTTGTGAAAAACAAGTCCTAAGAAAAACCATCATTATATGATTAATATAATAAAAGATCAGGATATGAAATAAGTTGGTATATAGATGGAAATTAAATAGATGTAAGAATGGCTGGCAAATGTCAACATTGTATATAACTGAAACGAAAGTTTTGGTCCTGTTTAACCGCCAATTTCTTAAAACCCCAAACTTCATTTTACTGTCTCTTTTTAATCAGTTTTATGTATGAGTCTTCTCAGAGTTTTTCTACAAGAGATTAAAGACAGGACGTTACAGAGCAAATCATACCTCAAAGATTCAAATTTCTGATTCACAAAAATGATTTCGAACATATCCAAACATGAATAATAAGCCGGAAGCCTTATAAATAGCCATGACCTTACTAGTAGAGCATAAAGAATTAAAATAATAAAAGAAACAGAATCATAAAAAGACACCATATCGTTATGATATAACATTTTAGAAACTGCGTGGTTGTTATATTTGAACATTTCAAAGTATTCGCTTTGAACCTCCTTAAGAATAAGGATTCTATCACTCACCTTCATCATGAAAATTGAAATAGGACTCATATTCTGTTATTATATATTTTCTATTAACACTTGGTTCGTTTCAGAATTATGGAATTACATTCGATTTGTTGTATTTTGACTATAAATTTGACTAATGGCAATTATTTATGAAGGATATTGTGTAAGTAGACAAATTAAAGGTGGCGTCCTGATTAGTAAAAAGAAATACAGTTCTTTGGTATTAAAACTAGAGTGACCTTCCCAGGGCGCAGGCCTGGCCGATGGTTATATGGAAGCCGTGCGCTGCCCAGATGACATGCCCCCTCCTTTTATCCGTACCGACAAAATCCAAATTAATTCAGGACATTAGATTTACGGCCGGCTTAACTGCAGTAGTTGCCTGAAAGTTATCAGTGTTAACAATTAACCCGTCTTCGGGGCTCTGCTCTGAATTTGCTGCTTAGCGTTTTCCGTGTTTGGATATGACCGCAAAGCAGCGGATATTTAAAATCAGGGTTTTCCTCCCTCTAGATGGACTGCCTTCATGGGCGACATCTACCCAACGCAGCTGGTTATGAGCCGCCAGTTGCCCACCTTCGCTGTCCAACTGTTATCAGAGGCTATTTGAAATACATACCATGAAAGGATTTTATAGACAGTTAGAGCTTGTCACAAGTTATATTGCATAATGATCAAATACACAGCACGCACATACCAGCTTGCGTTTTCCTAATGGTGATAACATTTTTAAATTGAACATTTTGAAATAAAATGTTAAATATAACTGTTTATTCATTTCGACTTTTGTCTTTTATCTTTGTGAAGAAACCAGTGAGTGGTTGTTAGATTTTTAATCTATCAAATATTATAAATTATACTATTTAAATATGCGGTATATGAAAAAAACGATAACTATTGTTTGAATCTATCAAAGTGCTTAAATGACGAAAATTTAGCTAACATAATTTTAAGACATCTGAAATGACCTTGCAGCACAGTCCAGGCAAAGAACACAGCTATCATTGTCATTAATGTGGCGCACTTGGTTGCATCACTGTATATTCTGATGATATACAATATTACAGTGTTTATCATTTTGACTATGATCAATAGTCTCTTCTTTCATGGCATATGTGAAGAGTACTGTCACACAGGAAGGACCTCTTCATTGCACTATGGGGAGGGTAGTTTTATTGGTTTCAACCAGACTAATGTAAGAAGTAATTGAATTTTGAGCTGTAATATTCATTGTATAGTATTCAATCTGCGTGAATAATATTCACCATTGACCGAAGTAAAAGTAGAAGGAAAGCGTGTCAAAAATAACTTGTGTAAAATGGTTATTGCATCATTAGACAGCAAATGTATGACGTACCGACATATATCCTTATAGAAACCAACTTTAGTCTTTTGTGTCTCTTTTGCCATTGTGGAAGAAACGAGTAATTAAAATCCTAATAATTGAATATGTGTATTGCAGATGATAAAAAAACCTCTGTTCATGTGACTGATAATATCTTGCAGATATTTATTTGCAGTTAAATTGTATGGTTTTGTTACATGCAGGGAAGACAAGCAAGTAATCATCGGTGTAATTCTGGTGTCTATTTGGCTTTTGACAAATTGGTTTCGTTCTGATATTAGCCAGTTGGCAGACAATTTTCATCACAAGGATTTTATGAAGTATTACAATGGAAGTTTATTAATAGCAGAAAACTAAGAATTTCTCTTAACACTGAATACTTCATAAAATCCATGTGATGAAAATTGTCTGCCAGCTGGCTAATATCAGAACGAAACCAATTTGTCAAAAACCAAGGATATTAAAGACTTTTATCTTTCTATTACAAAAAATTACAAAGATGGTAACTTCGACGTCCCACAAGGATCATACGATGGTGCGAGTGTCGGAACAAATTGACATCTTACTGAGTAAAATTAACGAAATTGTGCACATTGACTATTATAGTTTATACTGGGATAATGGACTGATGGTGATAACGAATAACAGACAAAAGAAAGACAAAATCAGAAAGTTATTTAAATTATTTAAAAGTCTGGAATTTGACATTACAGTAGAAGTTAATAAGAAATTCGTCCAATTTTTGTACTGTGAACTTAACTTAATTAACAACGCGGTTTCACCGTTTGTAAAGCCCAACGCGACTTTAAAATATGTTACCATCCAACCACCCGGAAAACGTTATAAAACAAATCCTATTTGGGATACAAATCTGTCTATATTACTGAGATGAGGTATTATGTACACTATTTACATTATTCAGACTATTGTCTCTAATACATCGCACAGTGGTTAAAGGCGTTAGTTAGATCCAGTGACCCGGTTAAGGTAGGGGAGAACTTGGAGAGGGGAATTAACAGGAGATAACTGATAACTAACAGCCATTAAATATGGCACGTGGAACTAGAACAGTCTACCCCAGTGAGCGAAATAAATGGTTCAGTTCGATATTCTAACCACCTGAAGAAGGCCGAAGCTGTACAACGGCCGAAACGTTGTAATAAATATGGCGACAAAGATGAGTATAATTGTCCGACTAATGTAAATAAAACAGATTATGTACAGATACTTCTAATGAAGAAATATTTAATACAAAGAAAAAGATATGTGAAAGTGCATTGTGGGAGGAAGGACTTAAAGCTGATTTGGAATTTGTGAACCAACAAAATCCAAGGCATAACAATAACAAAAGAAGACGTAACGTTATTTGATTCAATCCACCATTTAACATTCACGTAAAGACAAATAACAGAAAAATGCTCTTCACTCTTTTAAGAAAACAGCGGTTAAGGAAATTATTTAACAGAAACACAATAAAAATGGGCTACGTTTGCACTAGCAACGTTAGTAATATAATTAAAGGTCTTAATAGAAGAAATTACGCAGAGGCAGAAGAACAAGGAGGTGGAAATACAACTTTGTGCAATTGCAGAAATAAAGAAAATTGTGCTTTAAATGGGGCTTGTTGTAAGCTAGGGGTGGTGTACTGCGCTAATGTAGAGAGCGATAAGAAATATACCTGGTTGTACAAAGGGCTACTTCCTCGTTTAGGGCCCAACACTAACGATTCAAAACAAGGCTTGAAGACCATTATCAGAAGTTTAAAGAAATATACAGTAAAAGTCATAATATCAAATGGAGGGTTCTACGACGAGTACGAATATAAAAAAATAAATAGTGGATCTTGCAATTTATGTCAAAAAGAGAAACTAGCCATTGTAACTCATACTGATAACAGTGAATTGCTGAACGAAAGATTGGAAATAATGGTAAAATGCAGACACTTGCGAATATGTTGGAGAATTATGAGATAGGCAGATTTTCCTCATACCCTTCCTCTTTCTAAGTAGTCACTATATATATATATATATATATATATATATATATATATATATATATATATAGCAGCATTACCCGTAGTTGCCTGGCTTTATTAAAAGAAAAGATCACTATTTTTCAAGATTTTTCTATAGTGCCTCTTATCTATATGGCGAACAATTCTAATGACATTAAGTGTGAAGACATTTATAACAGAAGAAAGTTGTTTTTTACAGAAGCACAGAAGATACAAAAAAATTGTCAGCAAATGAAGAGTACATTAATCGCAATCAATCTTCGAAAATTGTTGCGAAGAAATGCTTTGTTGACAGCTTTTGCTCAAACTACATCGAATGAACAACATGCATTAGAAGGGGAAGAAATTCAACAAAGACTTCTCCTAGCAGCCATGTCAAGGCTGAAAACCAACGTTCACAAAGACTGTATAGAATTGTTCTTTGCCTCTCAGTTCCGACAGCTCGAGTAGCAGTAGTTCTGGCAGCGTTCCTTCCTCGTCTAGTTAACCGTTGCTCATTAGTTTCTGCTGACCTTGCATTTGCTGTACGAATATCATTTTGTGTCAGCCTAATCTGAGTTTCTTGTTGCGAAGCGTTTCTTCACCGTGCTTTCATGCGTTTGGCTGTAGTAGTAGCACGTCAAAATGAAGGATTTCGCTTTCTTGACATTACTGTCAGGCTGTAGTTGGAGGGGCTT
Source organism: Acanthosepion pharaonis (assembly GCA_903632075.3). Lineage (NCBI taxonomy): Eukaryota > Metazoa > Mollusca > Cephalopoda > Sepiida > Sepiidae > Acanthosepion > Acanthosepion pharaonis. The sequence continues at coordinate 2,608,526 of CAHIKZ030004884.1, forward strand.
GGCTAAGCTTTTTGAATAACAATGAAGTAATCAATTAAAAAGCAAGAATATTATAAACATTAATGGAAATATAGTCATAATAAATTAAATGCAAGTTTATAAGGGAGACCACGAGAACGTGGTAAACAATTATAAGCGAGCTCGCAAAGTTTGGATTTACCTAAAAATAGAGTACCAAAAAAAAGTTCTAGTGATAAAAATAAAAATTAATGTGCAGCTAGAAACCTACTCACTCTGAACGTTAAAACCTACACGCTAAATTTAGCATAATTATAAATGAATCGAAAAAGGATCTTTACATTATTATAAGTGCATTTTTCAGAATTAAAACTGTCAAAATTTTAAGTCTCAAGTTTCCAAATATGAGTTAGTAAGCATTATTTAAACGCTGATTAGAAGATGATAAATACATAATTAAAAATTGGCATTTACGCTTAAACTTTTTTAATAATATGATTTTCATAAATTAAAATTTAAAGTATCAAAAATTCAAAATATACATGCATGAAGGCAGCCTATCTTTTTACTGGATGACAACTTTGATGCGAATGAGATTGTTTGCATTTATTTCATCACTAATGAACACTAAACGTGAAGCAAAATCGATAGTACGCACTACAAATCTCGATCGATCATTGCACGTGGAGCAAAATCAATTGTACACACTACACATCTCGATCGATCTCTCACACGCGTTTTATACCTACGTCCACTTCTCTCATCGGTGCACATTTTCGTTTGCACTTATTCTTTTTTCCTGAAGGAAGGATATAAATTTTGCCGTCAAGTTAATGCAAACTAAATTATTTCAATACCAAAACGGGAAATCCATGGGAAAAACTGATATTTTTCGTAATGTATTCATGACACATGGGATGTCAGTTTTGATTTTGTGTTCATTGATCTGAACACAAATTATGTGCAAATTTTCATCGGAATGCTGCTAACCACTACAATTGAAAAACTAATGGGGCAGCAAGGTGTTCATGGGTCATCTTGGGGGTCCCTTATTTTCAAAATTTGATAATAGTTTTTGATTCTTTTTAAGATTGTAACATACATGTAAAATTCCGTCGAAATTGAAGCAATTTGAAAATTTCAAGCCAAAGGACAGGTTTAAGAAAAATAGCAATTGAAATAATAAAACACATATTTTTTAAGTTTTCTATTTAATCGACTTTATGGCCATGGCTGTAGACTTAATTGAAAATTTCGGGGTTCCCTGCTGGTCCCCTTACTCGTGGGAGTTCCGGTGTTGATTTTCAGTGAATTCCAAGTGACTACTTCAGTTACTCGATATAATCTCATATATGTACTGAAATTTTCGTTGAAATTGGGGAATACTGCTACAAAATACACTTGAAAAGCAACTGAGGCATCAAGGCGTTTATAGGGTCATCCTGGGGGCCCCCTCATGCATTTTTAAAAATCTGACAATCGATTTCTATCTCATTGTAAGAGCGTATCAAACATGCAAAATTTCATCAAAATCAATTTGACACTGATCAATTTGGACACTGAGACCTCAGGGTCACTTTAGGGCACCCTGGGGTCTCAGTGTCCAAAAAACGAAAATCAATATAGCGTATAATAAGCGTGACAGTAAGTTGCATACACTTATCAAGTTACATTAAAATAGGCCAAATGGTTTAGACTTAAAATCTGAAAGATTAAAAACAACCAAACTAATGGAAATTCCCATTTATACATTATATTTATCGATTATTGATTTTTGAAAAATGCCTAAAGTTTTTGCCCAGACACACCCAGTATCGAGTACAATCTATGTTCCAAATTTGGTGGCAATATGCCTTATGGTTCTCGAGTAGTTCGCGAACACACACACACATACACACGCACACATAGTTTTATATATATATATATATATATATATATATATATATATATATATATATATATATAGGTTGTCAACAGCCAATACCCTGAAGGAGGTACTGCCTGATGTTACCTATTATGATTGAAATCACGGTGGCATTCTTTTAGCGTCTTAGTTTGATATATATATATATATATATATATATATATATATATATATATATATATATATATATATCGTGTGGATGGAATCCGACAACATGATAGGATAAAGAACAAGTAGGGAACCGTTCTTAATCTAATATGTTTATTAAAGCTTCATTAGAGATCAAGTTAGAAATGATAAAAGATGATAAAAAGCAAAGACATGCAAATTAATCGTATGTTGTGTTTGGTTAGTTTTTATTGGTTAGATACGTGTCACGTGTAATGAAGTAACAGATAATATTCAAATTAGTGTAAGAAAACATTTTTGGTGCTAAAATGTGTAAAAGATGGTGAGATACTGAAGGAAAAAGTTTGTTTGGTTTAATTTTTCATTAAAGTATATCACGTGCATATTTTTATGTATATTGATTTTTATGTATTCGGAAGAGATAAGTTAGATTCATGAATTTTCTGTAGAATAATGGTGATGTAATATAATTTTTTAAAGTTGTGTTAATAGTTGGTAATCTTGCTTTAAATATATTTTCGTAATATTTCCTCTTTAAAGGGTTGTTTTTTTATAAGGCTGGCATTGGTGAAATTAAAGTTATGGTTTACGTCGTGACCTTGCATGACGAGAGAATTTGAATGTTTATCTAAACGCAAATCTCTTTTGTGTTCCTGGATGAGGTTCTTTACGTCGCGTGAAGTCTATCCAAGGTACATATTATGGTACTGTAGACATTGGATTTTTTTTATTTGATTTTTCTTCCTGATTATATATACGATAGTTTTGGTGGTGGTTGTATCAATCCCCGTATGAGGGATGACTCATTTGCGTGTTTAGTTGAAGTGTTCGTGTTGTATAGCTTCTTCGCGCTGGGCTTAGTCTTGGGGCAACAGTCTGATTTACTCATATGTTGTTTTCTTTCTGTCTGTCATCTTCCGGCCGGGTGATCGCTAGTTTTTGGTTCGGAGGTAAAATGAGAACTTCAACAAAAGAGATTTTGACTTACTACTTTATTAAACATGTCGACACGTACATTTTTTAACTAGCCAGTGGGGTCGTACTATCACCCAATTGGGGAGCAAGTTCCTCGAGACAAAAAAAAAAACAACCGCGTCTACTCTGTATGACGTGTCAAACTTCACTCCCTGACAACACTTTCTAACTTTAATATTCCCACATTCGTCTCAGCCAATCAAAATCGACATCCCTATTTTGTCTACCAGCTGATCCCAAGGTCACCCTTTTAGTGTAGGTGTTGTCATTGTTGAGGAGGGATTAAAATTTTTCAATGTAAATGTTGGTGTCCATAATAACATAAACGCCCCCTTTATCGGATGGGGTTATAATAATGTTTTTTTGTTTATAGATAGGTTTTCAGTGCTTGTATGTATCTCTTGGGTAGTGTAGTCTAGAGGGCATTTGTTATATATATAACGCACGTGTGTGTGTGCGTGTGAAGAGAAAGTAACTCTTAATGGCGGAAAGTTCTTGAATGTCATTATCGAATTTTACCAAAATATAAATTTGCGGCCGGGTTTTTTTCAACGTACAAGTCTTCAAAAATGAACAAAAACAAACAAAAATGGTCAAGAGTTTGTCTATATTTCTGAGATGAGGTATTATGTACATTATTTACATTATTCGGACTATTGTCCTCATCTTTGTCGCCATATTTATCACAACGTTTCTTCCGTTGTACGCTCCGGCCTTCTTCAGGGGGTTGGTTTTTCGAACTGAACCCTTTATTTCGTTTCACTGAGGTAGACTGTTCTAGTTCCACATGCCATGTTTGATGGATGTCAGTTACCAGCCATCTCCTGTTAATTTCCCTCTGAAAGTTCTCCACTGCCTTAACCGGGTATTGAACTCACACTCTTTGGGTCCTGTCACTGGATCTAACCAACGCTTTTATCCACTGTGCCATGTGTCCTTGAGGTGAAATGATTAAATTCATAACGTTCTTTTTAAAATATGATACATCCATTAATGGAACTAAAATAATATAAATTACATCACAAAAAATATTTACTCACTTTATTTTATTAGATATTAAATTGCATCACTTAGCATCCGCCATAATTTAGTTTGACTTTCAGTTAGCCTGAATACATCCATGTGCAAATTAATTGAAACAACGGATTTAGTTTACTTTCTTTCACCATACGATCAGTTTTAAACACACTGGAGTGTCAGGGTGTAATCAATTTCTATTTTTTTATTCAGATTATGTAATTTGCAGTGATGTGCAGTAATATGAATCTATTTTCGGGGTGTATGATGAAATTTTTTTGGTCTTGAAAAATACTGCGAAATTGTAACACTGCATGAACACACTGACAAGCATTATCAGTGAGCAAATGAAAGTATTATAGACTGTCCCGGAAACTCTCCTGTTTTAAATCCAATGGAGAATCTGTGATCAGTCTGCAAGGAACGATTTCGTGGAATGGACATACCAAGTAATAACATACGCACTAGGTCATGTTTCATTGGAAAAATACGAAAAATGTAAATAAGAACGGAATTTGTTTTGTTTCAATTAATTTGCACAAGAGTGTATATTCAAATTCTGAAAAGCTAAAATTTTTACTTCTCTTAATAAATAGTTGTTGCAAAATAAAATTCTTACATTTGCATTGATAATGTCCCTCAGAAGACGAAACGTTTTTCTTTTGTTTTTATTCACGCACACACACAAACACAGTAAAAAAAAATGCATGCGTGACTGAAACTATTATTGAATTCATGAAATCCCTTCACCTGCACGCCTAATCGAAATAGGTGTTTATATGTGTCGCCAAGTCACGAAGCATTAAATTAGAATAGTTTATTTCATCATATATTCTAAAAAATGTATTCTACTGTAAATCTAATATTATAGAATTATCAAATTATTAGGAATGATAAAACCTTAAATATTAGTGATCAATACGAAATTTGTGCACTTCCTTCCAGGTGGCACAATTCCAAAGTGTCTTCAAACAGTTAAAAATGTTGACTTTATGGGAATGTAGGCATAAATCAAACTAAAAATAATAGATGTCCAACGTCATTTAAAAAAAAAAGTCAACGATATTGGAATGAGGGCACGTAAAGAGGAACTATTCATTAGTCGATATTTGCTTCACCAATGAGAAATTCATGTACAATGCGCAAATTTTCAGCCAAGATTTACTGAAAGTTCACAAGGTCTACTATTACATCAACACTTGAAGAACAATGAAGTATTAACTTTTCTTTTTCAATTTCCAATTTCCTTTTCTTTTTGAAATCGCCCACCGTATTCTAATTGAAAATTTTGTTACTAGTTTATGTTTGTACTTTTCAACAAGTAATGATAAAAGATTCAGAAAATTAATGTGATAAAATAAAATTCGTTCAAGAAAGTTAGATTGTTCAGACTGTTTTCTCATCTTTGTCGTATTCACTACGTTTTGGCCGTTATACGTTCCGGCCTTCATTAGGTGATATACATTGGAATTTCGAACTCAATCCTTTATTTCCTCTACCAGTCCCAAGGGCACATGGACCAGTGGATAAAAGCGCTAGATGAAGTAATCCAGTGACTTGACTCGAAGAGCTGTGAGTTAAAATCCTGTCCACAGCCGAGATGAACAACAACTCGGAGAGTTGAATTAGTTAATAGGAATAAATGAAACAGAGATATCCGAAAAAGGTGTGGAACGAGAAAAATTTGCCCCAGTAAACGAAATAAAGGGTCGGTTCGAAATTTCAAAGTATATCACCAGAAGAATGCCGAAGTGTACAACGACCGAAACGTCGTGAATATGACAATAAAGATAAGGACAACAATCCGAACAATGTAAAAAAATGTATATAATTACAATACAGCATCTCAGAAATATAGACAGATATTTTGGTTACTTTTTCATCGGAGATATAAATATTATTAAATCGAAGTTGTGGGCTGTAGAAAAGTGAAGCTGAATATATTTAATGATTCTAAAATGCACCACTTATTTAATGAAACTAAAAAAAGGAGTGTATTATTGAATTTTCCCAATATTTAATAATTTTCTTCTGTTTCTGATTTGCTGACGCAATATAGAACACATTTGAAATGTAGTTAATTTCATTTAAAGTCAGAGTTTCGTTCTACATGAAATGACCTTACAAGAGTAACTTCATGTGTTAAAGCATATCAGCTAATGATAGTTTAAAAGAATAAGCCTACTTTCTTTCCTAATCTTCAATCGAGTCTATTTATGTCAGTGATGGACGATGTGAACGATTTCGGCATTTTATTTGATGACAAAATACAAAATTGATCTTTTGACAGAAAAGGCACATGGCACTGATTAAGCTTTGAAAATATTAAAATTTTTAGGCAAGACATTTCCTTTTATAAAACTTCTACTTCAAAAGAGCATCCGAAGTAATCTCAAATTACAAAGAACTGCGTATTTCAGAAATAGAAAATTCAATATTTAAAATAACCAAATACGAGATTTGATAACATGACGCAAGTCAACTTTCACAATAAAGAAGATATTAACCAAATTATGTTGGCACATTTTTCAGAATATACTTATATTTATGTCACACATATCAAGACATTCAGCTTAGAATATATATCCTTATTTACAATATCGATAAGATATTTTCGAGGTTTCAGGTGCAACCCAGGGAAAATATTTATTTACAAATAAATGAAAAGGATTTCAGTACTCGAAACATATTCTATATACATGATTAAGTGTTATTTTATGTTCATATAGCCTTGATTATTTAATACTGATCGGTCATTCCACCATTAATTTAAATTATTTTCTTTAATACTAATTGCGCTAGTATTTACTGCTTTTTATTTAAATATAGCTTTCCATTTACATAGATCTGTTTTAATGATAGTTTTCTGTTGAAGAGTTTTGGAACTATTCATTAAATTTAGTGTTTTTGAAAATTATTTGTCAAAGTGAATTCCATTCATCTTCTGGAACATTAAGAATTGTTCTACATGAATATAATCTTAAGCATAAAGAAAATTTATCCCACTGGAATTAAAATGTATGTAGCTTTCTTGCCACCATTGATTTTGAAAGGACCGATAATGTTAATGCCAACAATATTAGTCCGAAACAATCTCTTCTCCTTTATGCTGCTTGACTATTTCTATGAAAAACTGAATGATTAGTCATCTAATATAACCCGAAATCATTAGTCATCCAATATAGCCCGAAATTTATCACTAAAACGTATCGTTGGCGAAAACGGTTTTTCACGTCTTTCGACCAACTAACATTATTATCTTTGTGCTGTATACTTTTGTGATGGTTTGATTTGATGTTTTAGGGCACTTAATATTCTGCATGTTTTCAGCTAGTATACATACATCTGTAAATATACAAATATTTTCATTTTAATCATTCCACTTTCTAATTTTAGATTTTTATCAAATATTTTCTGCAAACATATATACGATAATTAAAATTATCTTGCAACTGTTTGAAATATCTTTTTTAATTTTTTGTCTTTTGATTTACATTCAACATATTCTCAAATGTTTTCTTCAATTTTATTATATACAATCTTTTCCTATTATGAGCTGAAATCTTTCTTGCGATTTATTCAGATCATTATATATCTGAATTGAAAAATAGCAACAACTATATATTTATATACTCTTATTATAATATGACTAGCCAGACTTGAGTTGCATGATTAAATTTCAGATGTTTAAATAATTCTTACAAAAGATGTTATATGCCAAAATTCATGACATATTTATAATCTATACTAAAATGTTCTCCAACAATGTTTGGTTGGAAATATTTTTTGTGTAAACATTAACTTTCATAATAAAATCCGACACGGTTTACTGGCAGAAGTAGGAAAATAACTGTTCACATATTTTTTTTATATAAAATATTTTGATTTCTGTTAAAGTTTTATGAAGAGAATTTGAAACCAGATTCAGTTTTTACAAATATTAAGAAAGAAAGTTATTGAAACACTGTAATTAAAATAAATTTGTAAGGACAAATCATTGAGACCTTCATGAAAGATAATGTGTTCTTCGAATAATTTGACTTTATGTTGAGCTCAACCGCATTTGAAAATTCTAATGAAAGCTAAACAAATCAATTATGTTCCTACAATGTTATGCAGCAATGCTCAGTCAAGGCTTTTCTCAATACCGGTTTGGTTGGTTCGATCACAGGAACTTTTTACGCCGTAGAGGCATATATTTTATAAGCCACTGCGTTTAGATTATATAATCAATTAACCTAAATTAACCAAAGAAATGAAAGCACGTTAGAATAACAATACAACACCTACACCAATTACCCCGCGCTAGCAATGTCATAGTAGATTTTTCCCGGGGAAGCGTTTTGGCATTAGGCATATTATATTATTTAGACAAAATATTATGTAACACGTGCAAGAAAGCTACCAGGCATTTCGAGTTGCATATTATATTAAATTTTATAACCGTGGTTCCAGAAAAATATAAGAATTTATTGTGGGAATTAACAAAGTCGTTCAGTGATGTCAAAAGCGAATTTCACCGGGACGAACTTAATGCGATGAAATACTGATTAGCAAAGGAATTTACATAATATTGTTTGTTCGAATTTTCAGTAAAATTCGGAATGCTAGAGTAGATGACCATTGGTTGCCTTCGGCATACTGGGATGTCATAACGAAGCTGTATGCAGATTGTGCCCAGGGCTTCGATCGGACATTTTTCGGTTCTCAGCACTTTGTGGCTAGAGAGTAAAACAAATGTTTGCATCACCTTTGAGAAAAGAGAAGATATCTTCTGTCCTCCTAACGAATAAAAAAAAGAAAAGTGTTTTACATGAGAATTAGAATGAGAGAGAGAGAGGTGGGAAGAAAAAGAGAGAGAGAGAGAAAGAGAGAGAGAGGGGTGCAAAAATGTCACGGATCGAAAGAAAAGAATGAAAGGTGAGAGAGAAAAAGTAAGAAAAACAGAAGAAAGAAATGATAAAATTAATATAAACTCTTTATTTTTGTTCGATGTGAGTCAAAGAAAAATAGGAAAATGAAAATATACATACATTTTACCCCCAAAAGTTAAAACCTTAATTCTATAACCAATCTGTATTCCAGAGTAGCTGTTACCACTTTCTAAAAGCCGCTAAACGATTCTTAACTTTGTACATTGAAACATTTTGAGATATTATGAAAAAAATATTTTAAATCTACAGTAACTTTTGCATTGAAGTTGGTTCTATTCTTGAACTATTTTCTTTGCCAAGGCATATTAAAATATTGTAGTTTCAAGATATTCAGTAGATAACAAGATAATTTCTCTTCATCTTAGTTCATCAAATAAACAGGGGAGATCCTAGCAACAGTGTTCGCTACTAGAACAACATGGACTCTTCCATTTTACAATTCATGTTTGTCAAATCATTAACTAATAGGTGTTTGGTAATAGTATCATTACCAGAAGACAAATAAAAAAAAATCCCTAACATATGATATTATTATTGCAATAGTTATCATTATGATTACTATCATAGTGCAGAAACGAATTGATAATATAAAAAAAAAACTGCAAAATTGATTACCAAATTAAAACTTTAATTATAATGACATACGTTCTAACATGATGTCATTCTACTTAATTTACAGTCATTGTAAATATATAACAGAAAATCATGTAATCTTATTTGAAACAATGTTGATAAACAAAAAACAGGAAACCTGATTTGACCCAATGTAATATTCTGCAAATTCCGATTCTGTCAGATTGGATGTGGCAACAAGTTCTCGACTTCTAAACATCAGCAATGTGTGTTCTTAGTATTGTGAATTTTAACCTGACACTGTATTCATTTACTTTCATTACAGCGACGAAATTTTAATTTGTCATCAGCCAACTATGTACAAATATTTATTTAAAAGGACAGAGAAAAATCTACATACTTTCTTACTTTAATTATATAAAGATTTATTACAGGCATGGCACTTTAGTAATAAGACTGGAAAGATAAAACGAAATTTAGAAAAGCAGCAAAATAAATCTAATCTAAAATTAGGACTTCGTCTTTCGCTTAGGTAAACCTTACAGACAGGCACTTAAGAAATGACGACTTAAATAAGACAGCTAAGGATTATTTTATCACACGCATATGTAGTTGTTCTTGTTTAGCATTAGCTTCTAAAATCTGGCTGGAGAGTTAGTCCAGTAAAGAAAAAAAAAAGATTTAGGCTTATTTTGTTTTACGGATTATCAACCGCAATGGGTTATATAAAGCCGACTTGAGTTTTAGGATAGATTCGTATGAATATATTTTATTCTTAAGAAATCAATTTGTAGATCAGGTTTCATTGACGTATTTTTGTAAAGAGGATTTTTGTCGAGAGTCAAATGTATTGCTGGTAATATTTTTGTTTTTTCAGAAATGTATTGCTAGTAATTTCTTTTTCAAAAATGTATTGCTGCTATTTTTAATATAAAAATCTTTTTATAGTGTATTGACCCCAGTTTTGGAGTTAACTATTTGTCCGTGCTACAACCTAGGAACAACAGCAATTAATAGATAGTTACATGCTCCTCAAAACTTCCCGATCAGAGGTCTTGCTGCTGGATGTAGTTTATTGTCATACCCAGGACGCAAAACTCTAAAGAAAAAAAGAAATGAAATATGAAGTGAGTACTTTGAAACTGTCAGAAAAATATCGTCGTATTTATGTTCAACACTATAGTGAAGAAAACGGCGACTTACCTCGTCAAACCAAGGGATAGCGCGTCGCGTGTATGCTATGACGGAAAATGTGGAGAAAAAGAAAATTACTTACCAGAAAAAAGGGGGGCACGTATTCCGCATGACATGCTGAAGACGGAATATTTAAATTAAAAAAAATCCGCCACAGGAGTCGCTATAAAAGTATTTTGATATTTGCAAAAATTGGGCGTTCTCTCCCAGTTGTCGACGAATAGAAAAAAATGCTCGGCCGATAAAAGCAGTTGATGTTCTCGAATCATTTTTTTGAGTTTAAAGAAAGTTTACGGTAGATGGCGCTCTGTTGCCATGTAGACCAGGTTACAATTGACATTCATGTACATATGTATCTAGTCGGTCTTCAACCTTTAATTGAGTAGTGAATTAACTGAGAAGTGTTCCGTTTAACAATGGCAGGATATCGTGAACAGGCAGATTAGCCATCCACCTTTTGCTGCTGCTTATCGTCGCATTGCTAAGACAGGATCCGTTGTACCACAAACTATGGTAATAAGTATTTTTAATCGTATCTTGGACTGGGCATTTACCGTAAACTTTAAACGTAATAACTCAAAAACGGAGGATTTACCGACATATGTTTATATGGACTTTTGTCCTTGTTTTGATGTGAGGAAGCCGGACATAAAATTTGTAAAATTATTTTTGATACACCCTGTACATTTTATTCAATTTATATTTTGGAATGTATATTGAAATGTAGAATTATTATATGAAAGAAACATGATGGATTAAATTAAAACGAAAAAAAAGTGGTTTCATATTTTGGCGGGAGCAAATATTTGATTATACGATTGCATTGGATAGAGACACATTAGTGTTGTAAACAATGATAGCTGTATTGTGACTAAAAGCTGCTGTCTTTTCTGGGCCAGTAATTAAACTGCAGTCCTAGCTGTCTCTATTCAAATATTCTCGCCAGCAAACAAATGTTCGGCATCGTGCCCAAGTGACATCAAATATAGATTATCAGAAGGCCTCATCAGTTACGGGAAAATGTTGCCAAATTCGGGTGATCCATTTCGTAGCCAGAAAACAAGTAAACCAAAGATCAAAAGAGCAATTGGTCCGTTATTTATGGAACACGAGACAGTGTGGCTCACTTTCCATTAACAACTTGAACCACTGGTCAATTATTCGGCCATGATGTTACTATTAATTCATTGCCGTGAAAGCAAATAAGATGGGTTGGAAGAGTTCACGCATAATAATCTGTCTTCGTATTTGATTTTATAAAAAAAATCGGAAATATCTACAGCCACTTCATTCACCGGCAGCGCTATTTCATTGGATACGCATTTCTAGTTAAAAAGTTAGTTTTAGTGGATAATTAAGCACATTATTTGATTAGCCATTATAAATATTCATACGCAAAAATAATTAATTTCGGCCAGGAAGAAATACCAATAGATGTTTCTAGTCTTATATCTACACACACAGTAAGAATAAAAGATAATGCTTTAAAATATAAAATAAACTGAGGGCTCAATGCCCAAGTTGTTGTTTTTTTTTGTATTTCGCATATATATATATATATATATATATATATATATATATATATATATATCAAAAACAATTTAAAAGAGGCCGTTTGACCAATACAAAGACTGACCAAAATTAACGATAAAAACAAATGAAATCTACAGATAAAGTCCATTTTCTTCAGAAAGTCATTCGTTCCTGTATTTTACTGCTACTAACAAGCAACATTTTTTTTCTCTCGATGATAGCCCTGCTGGCCGAAACTAGTCGAGGAACCTAACTGAAATAATAAAAGAAAAAAAACATTAATATACGACCCAGTGTGTCTGTAAATTTTAATTTTTTAATATATTTTTTTATTATTCAAAACATAATTATGGATAATACACCCGGGATTGAACCAAAGGCCGAAGGCATAACAGCAACAGAACCGATAAACAGCGAATTATTCACTATCCGTATGAATAGAAGAAGTAACAAATTAACCAGGTATGAATTACACCAGGAATATATAAGGATATACCTGAAGCATCAACTTATACTGACCCAGGATTGATTTGGAACCATCAATAGGTAACCATAATGATGCGTTTCTAGCATTATGTTACCGAAAAATACAAGACCTCTCCAGAGAAATCATGCAGGATACGATACAGTTCTGCCAGGAAATTATAACGGTAACAACAGCAGAAACCAACCTGCTTGATGTTTAAATAAATTAAAAAAAAAGACTCGAGGATATGCTAACATAAAGAATGCTATAAAAGCTCACACGGACCAAACAATGAAGGAACTGCGATAAACAAGAATGGAATATTTCCCCCAGCCAGAAGAATAAAAGAGAACTCAGACCTCACCCAGAAAAAAAAAAAAAAATGAACGACTATACCACAAAAGAAAACACAGCGAAACCGCACCGACTACAACACAACAAATACAAACAAAAGAATGCAGACAACATACACCAATAGATGACCATCAGCATCACAACCAAAGATAACGACACCATCACCATCAACAATAGGTAGAACCTCAAAACGAACATACGCACACAAAACAAACCACGAACTTACGCGGACATCCTTAAGGTGCCGTACAAACATACATAAACACAGCAGCCCTCAGACAAAATACATAACCCCACTAAACATCCCAGACTACCTAGATTAGCCCCTAGTAGACAATCGACAGCAAACACACTAAACTTTAAAAAAAAAAAAACTGGGTACCCACCCCAACCATAACACTCAGAAGTGGGTATAGCACCCCTAATAGGTTTGATATTGACACCTTGGCAAAGGACATTTTTTCATTAGCAAAATTTATACCTATTCTTTCTTCCAATGAAATTGAAAGTATTCAATGTAAGGATATGTCCTATGAGCTTTATAACTTCTGTAGGTGGGGTCTTGTTTTTTTCTTTAAGTAAGTGCTTCTTTAAGGGCTGTTAGTCTTTCGATGTGTTAGATGTTTGTATAAAGTGATCTTACGTCCATAGTTACTAGAGTCGCATTTTTTTATATGATTAATTCTGTTTAGAAGGCCTGTTGTGTTTCTGATGTAGGATTTTACTTCCTTAGCTAGGGGCTGTATGTAATGGTCTACTTAATCGTATATTTTGGTCGTGTGGCAGTTGAATGATGAAATGACCGGCCTTCCTGGGTTGGTGTTTTTGTCTATTTTGGAAAGGAGATAGAAGTGGGTAGGTGTGATGCTTGTGAATGTAATTGTTGTGCATGGTTCCTTGTCAATTTTTTTTTTTTTG
>CAHIKZ030004884.1:2627500-2647500 GCA_903632075.3 Acanthosepion pharaonis
ATATATATATATATAGCTACAAGTTCTCGTGCCAGAGACAGTCAACTCTGACATCAAATCCCATTATGTATATTGTGGTTCACCATGCTCTACCCAATGTAGGTCCCGGGGAGGTCAAACTCCGTGATAATATAACAGGCAATCATCACAAACACCTAACGCGTGGCCCACAGCGTACCTGTATGGGGTTATGTTGTTTTGATGGAGAGAGTGTGCTTTGTGCCGCACAAGCAACTGACCACTTGGTGAGAGGTAGATGGCCGTTGTGCAGCACAAAATCGGACATTGTTACACTTCGTACCCTCCTCTCATAACAAAGCAGCCCTATTTAGGGATGACACTGCTTTCCTCTTATGAGGAAGGTTCAATAAAAGCTGACCTAAAAATTGCATGTCTGAGCGTGACCCTGTCATAAGGTGCGTATGACTGGGCATCCAAATAAGAACAATAGAAAAGCCCTGAACGCAGAACAGCAATTATTGCACGGGTACTTAAACAGAACAACGTCAGTATTACGGCTCTCTCAGAAAAAACAGACTTTCAGACAAATAGCAACTCAAAGAAGTGGAAGGTGGCTGCACTTTCTTCTGTGTAGGACGACTTGAATCTGCGAAAAGAGAATCTGGCGTAGGATTTTCTATCAGAAACGATCTTGTGTTATCATTTCCAGTTGGTATTTCTGCGAGGCTAATATCTCTTACCTATCGGTAGGAATAAGCATGCCAATTTACTTAGTTGTTATGCGGAGGTAAAAGAATACTTTTACTGCAACCTTGGGGGACCTCTAAGGCGGCCGTCATTTCGTGACAAAATTCATGCGATCGGAGACTTCAATGCTCGTGTTGGATGTGACACAATATCCTGGGTAAAGTCATTGGAAAACATGGCGTCGGTAAACCAAATTCTAATGTTGTATTGCTGCTGTCACTTTGCAGTGAATTCGGTCTTGTAATCACCAACACAATTTTCAAACAACCAACTAGTTTCAAAACTACATGGCGACATCCTAGATAATTGCACAACCATTTCATTGACTACATTGTAGTCGTGATCGCCACAACATAAACTTACGCGATCCCTAGCAATCGGTCAATGTTGGTCAGATCACAAAATTGGTTGCTCACATTCCGCAATGTATTTGAAGAAACCTGTTAGAAACAATCGAGCAAAACCACTAAAGAAGGTAGACAACAAAGCTGAAAGACAGGGAAGCATTAGACTCTAAGTTGAAGCGGCATGGTCTGCCTTACAATACATACTGTATGACTCGGCAAAAGAAACACTTGGGTATGTTTAGCGAAAACATCAAGTGTGGTTTGATTCGGACCATCCTGAAATTAAATCTCTCCTTGAAAACATACATAAATGTCATCAGGTCTGGATGGCAGCCAAAGCTTGCCTAACAAAGAAACGGGCCTTTAAATTAGCCAAGGGAAAACTGAGGGAGATAAAGGAGGGCTGGTAGAGAGCAAAGGCTAAAGTTTTGCAGGAGCCTACTGACATTCTACTAAAACTTGAAGGGTGTTTTTGGTCCCATTTCCAGCAATCTATCACCAATCTTTTCTCCAGATAACATCCTTTTGACATATAAAAACCACATTATCAAACGCTGGACAGAACACTTCTCCACGGTCCTCAATCAGGATTTGTCTGTTGATGCTTAAAGTAATAAACAATCTTCCTTAGAGACCTGTTGTACAAAGCTTCTGCTAACCCTTCAACCACCGAGCTCAAAAAAGCCATGAAACAGCTTTCGAATAGAAAAGCCACCGGCGAAGATGAAAATCCCGCTGAAATATACAAATGTGGCACAAATCTTTTGATTCGCAACCGTTTTTGAACTTTTCAACCTTGTGTAGGAAAAGGGAGAAGTGCCTCATAAGGATACTTGTCCAATTGTATAAGCGAAAATCGAATAGGTGTAAATGTGACAACCATAGAGGAATATCTCTTCTTTTGGTTGCTGGCAAAGTCCTTGCTCGTATCATTCTGAATAAGCTTAATGAATTTGTCTCAGATTCAGTAGAAGAACCGTGGATATGATCTTTTTGTCTCCAACAGTCTCGGGAGAAAGCACGAAAACAAAACATTTGCTGTTTTTGTAGACTACACAAAGGCTTTCGATATTGTATCTCGAACTGCTGATTGGAAAGTTTGTCAAAACTAGGTGTTCCAGAAAAATGCTCCATATTATTATCTCCTTAAGTAGAAGAGTCAATGGTGAATTCAAAACAAGTGGAGGTCTATACAATCAGCAACATTTTAAAGCACAATTGAAACTTGGTCTGCAGCTGGTACACGATCATCACTTTGCAAATGATGTTGCTCTATTAGCACACATTCTAGAAGACATTCAAATTATCCTTGATAAATTCTCTGAAACAGCAAAACTCACTATCAACATAAAGAAGACAGAACTAATTTACCAGTCAGGCAATCCATCTCTCATAAATCCTTCCATATTCATTGATGGTCCAGCATTAAAAACTGTTCAGGCGTTCACATATCTTGGATCAACAGTCTCTTCTGATGGAAAAATGAACAGAGAAATCCAATTCAGAATAACCAAAGCCAGCACAGCATTTGGTAAACTTAAACATAGTCTATAGAACACTAAAGATGTGTCTCTAAAGATCGACATATACAGTTCAGTCGTTCTCTCAACCCTTCTCTAAGATGATGAAACTTGGACCCTCTACCGCAAGCAGATAAATCAATTTGACGCCTTTAATCAATTGTGTATAATTGAGAAAATAACACATTTTACAACAAACATTTCTTGTAAAATTATTCTCAACTTTCTGTTTACTTCGTTTTTCACGATTGCTTAACTGGTGTCAAGAATCTATTGCTCTGGAATATATGATGAATTATTTCCTTTTGCATATTTCAATTACTGTCAATTATTCGTTTTGCATGTCAGAAATGCCATTTCCATCGTCAGAATCCTAAAAATAAATATATTATTGAAAATATTTTCATCTGTATTTTCTCATTTACAAACAACATGAAACTCTTGCAATTTCAGAACAATTTCACAAACGTGAATTTAAACATTAATTCTGAGCAGAAATGGTTAACCTGGCAAGAAATATAAAGTGGAAGAGAGAGAGCTCGAGTGAATGGAAGACATTTTATCTGGTAATGTGGAAGTGAAGAAGGTGCCATCTGGATTGCATCATCCTTACAAATTGGAACGATGCTCTGAGAGTTTACTCTTGTTATTTTTCGAAGACCCGGCATGCAGGTAAAGGAAATTGGGAAATGGCTTTATATATTTCTTTGTAAATTAGGAAAACACATGTCACTGGTGAACCGAAAGCAAGCGGGAATCATATTTTTTCGCAAGAAAGTATTATTAAATAAAAACAGTGAATAAACCTGCTGTGAATGCTAAGATTATGAAAATCGTTCCGGCATAACAGGCAGGTGATCTGGCCGATGTTTTAGCTGAGTCTGCGACCGGCACAGGGATGGAAAACTACCTCACTTTGTTGAGAGTGTAGGTAAAATATATTTTCATTGACGAAAACAAATTGCGTAATCATTTTTTCACTTTTGAGAAATTAGGAAAGCACATAATATTAATGCGAGAAAGAGACGAGAATTATATTTTCGTTGACGAAAATGAAAACAAGGAACGGACCCTTTTTCTTAAAGTTGAGATCATGAAGATCAATCATGTCGGGCGTAGAAGGTAATCCAGTTTGTGTGAAAGGAGTCAGAGAATGAAAATTAACGAGGACAATAAACCACGCCCTTTCTCCTATGCACTTTAAAAGTTAGATTTGTCATAAAGACAGATATACCACCCTGAGAAATGTAAAAAAAACCTGAGTTAAAATACCGAGAAGGAAGGAGGGGGTCGCAGAATTTAGCTCCGTCTGTGCGAAGTAGCAGTGTGAGATGTGACGTGAAGAAGGATGGAGTTAGGGGAGAGCAACCCCTGTAAATATTCCCGACAAGGTGTTTACTTCTTCAAATTTGGAAAGTTGATTAAGAACGCAGAAATAGGGAACAAATACTTTAATGCAATTAATGGAAATTGGGGGATCACCGAACCCCCAGAGCCATTCATCGACGTGCCAGTTTTGGGCTTAAGTGCATATAATTAGATGCCACTGGGTGCTCATAAACTTGTGCGGAGTAGTCACATCGAGTGCCTATGGAATCCACGTCAGCTGCTACTAGAATTCCTGGTTCCAAATCTTTGAACCCACCCTCTAGAAGTTTAGACAAGGCCCAGTGTTACTATAAAGATTGATGCGGAAAGAGTTAATTTTTGTTGTACCAAGAACTATATATAGCAATTGAAGATTAACTCCACGAATCCCTCGTTTTAATTTTTGTTGTGAAGATATTTTTCCTTTAATATAGCACCCGCCACGCCTTGACCAGATCTACGAAACTACGACTTTCGATTTTCAACTGCTGGCAGAGTTAATGTGGATCGAAGCGACCAACAACCAGCTTGGACCAGTGTTAGCATTGACCAGAGCAGAGTTCTAAGGATAGCACCACTAAACGTGGTTATAACTCCGAGTGTAGGAAGTAGCGAAAGGTGTTACATATATGCTAACAGTTATAATTATCATTAAAAAAACATATTTTTGACCTAAATTTGTTTAAGTACCAATTTCCTTTCTATTTACATCTCCAGGTTTTTGCATTTGCTTAGTTTTTCAAAATAACTTCGCAGGAATGTTTTTCCCACTTGGTACGCTCATGGGAATAAATGTACACACTTTTTCGTTTTTTTTTTTTGATGATAATGCCCGATCGATTTGCTTTTGTTTTTCTATCTGTGTTAGAAAATTCCCGGAGGATGGTAACACCTGCTCCTACAACTATAGATTCAGGATAATATGCATACCTTTTTGAAACTGTTCTATCCCGTAGTGATGACATATCTTTCTATGCAGATAAACATATTATGACTGTCTTCATACTCATTGATTGGGTGTATTAAGCATCTTGAGATAAGGTGATCAATAGTTTCAATTTATTTGTCATAGAACCTACATTTCGGGACTGTGCAAGTTATTAGCTTTGTAGTTGCGTGTAAGTAGGTTATGGTCCTTTGCTGCCATAATAAACCCTTCAGTTTCACTCTTAATTTCTGAACTCCTTACTCTCCGATTGTGTTCTTAAGTATCTGGATGTGACTCCCAAGTCGCTTTCATTGACTGCTCTTTCTAAATTAAAACAATTCTCTTAATACGTAGGCCTGATGCGTCTGTACTACTTTCAGTCTTGAAAAGACATACACAACGCATTAGTCAGTATGGGACACGCTCAACAAATTTAGATCAGGCAACTAATAACCAAATCTGTGCTACTCGACAGTGTATCTTAATAAATAGAATGGATTTGTTCGGCAAGTCGAAACCCGTTAAGATCTCCAGTCAATTAGAATCAGAAAACACGACAACCGTACTTGCTGTGTTATTACTGTTTGTCATTTTAGCCGAATATCAAGCGCAGCCTCTCGTCTCGGCGTGCCACTTCAGTGTCATTCTCATCCTTGCATTCAATTCCAGGAGATAATGGCAGCAAAGAGCACAAGATAGCTGTCTGTAATTTTCCGATGATCACCTTGTAATCGAAACGGAAGTTAGTCTCTTTGAATTTTTATCAAAATGTCACAAGTATTGTAAGTGGACAACAACAAATTAAATCGTCAACATTTTCTCAACAGAAAAATGACTCGATTAAGAATGTGTTTAAACAATACCGCAAGCTTACTCAGCAAAATCTGGAAACACAAAATAAGAACAAAAATGAAAAATAAATGATACCATTTTCGGCTTCAGGGAAGTTGCGTGCAAAATTAACTTGCAGAAAGTTCCAAGAGCTTATTTTAATCATTATGAACATTTAAATATAATGAATATATATAATCCCGAAGTTTCGACCACCACTAAAGCTCCATTTCTTCAGCATCATAAATGTAACGAAGCCACTTGCTTTTTGTTCGCCGTGGATAATTCAACTCCGAGATTAAAGGTATCGTTATACGCCGACCTACATCAAACTTAGTGCAAAAGAAATCTTGGCCTAAATATTTCACAAATAAATACTCACGCACGTAAACTATAATCAATTTTCAATTCAAAGTCATAACCAACTTCCTTTTTAATTTCTTTTCCTTTTACAGAAATATCTTTAAATAATTATTTTTAAAGTTTAACGTAAAAACTTTGTCAAAATACATTGAAATCAAATTAAAAAAAAGACAAGCTCGGCTTATGAAGTTGATCATCATAAACCCTGTGCCAGTATTCATCGAAATACTCCTCAATGGATTTACAAGTGAGCTTTAAATCTGATAAGTGTAATATCTATTTTTTCTGTTACAGTCTTTGCGCTAAGGAGTATTTGATTTTAGAATATTTTCCAAATATACATTTAGTCTTTTTCTCAACTATTCCAGCAAGCTCGTGATGAGAAGTTTGTGAAAACACCGGGCGTTAGGACAGTACGATGAACCCTGGCTGCATACAAATCAATTGAAGTATGATTAACAGTTTCAACCCGAAATCGAACATATCCGGCCCTATGGTTTTCCGCTCTTTCGAGTTTTCTTTTCCTGGATTGTATGATTATATTTGATATTGAAAAAAGCCGAATTCAGTTTACTCTTTTGTTACAACATTCGCCAGGAGCAAACAAAGATTCTCATAACATGTTTCATGAGATATGAGTTTTATATCTGAATAAAGCAAAGAGTATTCATAATTCCATCTGTATTGTCTGACAAATTAGTATTGCAACCAATCTAAAAAGCAGAAGAGTAAGAAATAATATAGCTATTCTAAAAGCTCTGAAAGAATTATAGCTGAGGGGAGAGTAAGAGTGAAGGAAGAAAAAGAAAATCATAACAACGAACTCAGCTAAACTAAAAAGAAAAGGGAAAGACAATGAAGAAAAGGAAACATTGTAAAAAAGACAAAAATAGAAATTTGAAGAAAAAAGTAAAAAAGAAAGTTGGGAAATGACGAAGTTTGAGTTTAATAAAAGAAACAAATCTGAAGAAATCCAGAGAATTAATTCAAAAACTAAAGTAAATACGAAAATAGAAAAATATGTAATTCGAGAGATTAACAGAATCTAAATATTTTTAAAATGAAAGAAACTAAAACGAAAATGATTAGAAAAAATATGTAAGAGAAGAATGAAAGAAAAGTATTTAATCAGAAAAATGTTGAAAAGAAGAAAAATGTTGAAAAAGATAGAAAAAAATACTGCTTCTTCTGCATTTGTTATTTATATGCCCAACCGAGACTGTGCTGTTGTTATTTTCGTTTAAAATAGAAGAAAGTCTATAGAATATAAACATTGTGGATCGCGCTCCATTAGTTATTAGGACTGTATAAATGACCGTTGAACTCTTATTGAATAGACCTCTAAGTCGTTATTGGTTCGACTTAAGCTATTTAATATAAAAAAGAATTGTATTGCACAGTTTGTAACCTGGTTCTTGCACTAAATTTACGTATTGTAATCTGTTGTGGGCTTTAGTTGAATTTGGAATCCACCGGCAATAACTAGGAACCTTTACTGTCTTTTATGAATATAATGCCCGTGTTCCTTTCTAATTTTAATATTTTCTTTTTCTTTATTGATTTAATTGTTAGCTTAATGTTAGTTTCAACTGCGTTTGTTTAACAGAGAGTAAACGGACTTACAGTAAGTTAAAACTTTGAAATGATTTCTCTTCTCCCGCCTTACCAATCTTCTGCCTCCTGACTTACTCTGTGCGTGTGTGTGTGAGGGGGCTTCTTCTCCCCTGCCCTGTGTGCATTTATGTATTCATATCTGCTTGTGAGACGCACACATACACGCATATATATATATATATATATATTGATAGATAGATAAATCGATAGATAGATTAAGTATTTAACTGTCGGAATGTCGGCGACTAAAGCGGCTACCCCACTACATGTTCTTGCAAGTCAGGCAGGTAGTTAACAAGTCAGCAGGATGAAAATTAAGATCTAACAAAGGGCGGAAGAAGTTTTGATAAGTCAACGGTTAGCTAACTAGAGGTGGTGTCTCTATAAAGCAGTGTGGAGAAGGCAACGGGAAAACACTCCACTATTAATCCCAAGACACATCATGGCTAATAACGCATACATTACGGCGTGAAGTGAATGGGGATTAACCTCTTGCCCAGTAAGAACCGACATGCGCAAACAGGTATCAAGTGACCCTCATCCAGCGACGGCTACCATAAACACTGTAAATGGGATAAAATTTCTTGGAACTTATACCTCTCCTGGAAAGGTCTGAAATGAGCAACAAGTTTCACCGGACCGTCATCTAGCGACTACTTCCATCAAACAAAAAAATAACTCCTAGGACATGGAACGTTTGGACGTTGAACAACTGTGGCCAGGTGGAAGGTGGAAAATGTGAAACAGGAGATGAGTAGACTTAATATCAACATCTTAGGTGTATGTGAAACTAGGTGACCAGACAAAGGAGATTTTGTAAGTGGCCAGACAACGGGATGATTTCTGGAGACGGGGAGAATATAAAGAATGGGATTGATATTAGATCAAGAATTCAAGAAATACATTCTAGGATACAATCAATTATCCGAAAGAATTTTGCTATTAAAACTGAAAGGAAAATATTTCAACATAGCTATCATAATAGAATATGCACCGACGACAGAAAGGAAGAATAAATCGAATCTTTCTACTCCAGGCTAGACAACGCCAAGGCTCATTGCAAATCACAAGAAATCATGATTATCATGGGAGACATAAACGCCAAAGTAGCTAGGGAGAATGCAGGAGATAAAGAAATTCGAACTGGGAACCCGCAAGGAACGCGGTGAAAAATGGGTCCAAAGTTGCACAGCCGATGACCAGGTAATAACCAACACATGTTTCCAAGAACATCTGAGGTGATTATGGACACGAGGAAAAACTAAAAACCAAATTGACTACATAGCTGTCACCAAAAGATTCAGGAATGCAATGGTTCACTGCAAAACCTATCCAAGTGCCGACTGCAGAAGCGACCATCGTCCTGTTATATATAAACTAAAAGTGAAAATAAAGAAACTGAAGAAGCCCAAGGCAGCACTTAAACTGCAATGCAGTAAACTCCTGGGAGACTCGGACCTGAAGGAATAAGATATGGACAGTGTGAAAAGAATATACGAGGGACAAAATGAAAATGGAAACTCGAAATGGGTCATACTAAGAGAAGATTTAGTGACGTCATCAAACGAGATCATCCCAAAGGGGCCGATGAAAAAAAAAACGAATGTATCACAGATGAGATTCTGGGCATGATGCAGTGGAGACAGAAAATTCGTCAAGATACGGAACGAAATACAAAAATCTACACAACGAAATAAGGACCAATTGCAGGTAGGCGAAAGAGAGTGGCTAAACAATTGTGCAGAAATAGAGATTGAGTACCACTGACAAAGGAGATATGCATAAAGAAATAAGGGAACTAACAGGACAGAAGACATGCTCATCAATAAGCTGCATAAAATCTAAGATCATATTATAGAACGAAAAATTCTCCAGCACATAAACTAATGTATTGGAGAACACTTCCACGACGAAAGAGAACAACCGGCAATACACAGATTTACTGACGGACCTGAAATTCTAAAAACCGTATTAGAAGCTGCAATGGCCAAACTGAACAAAAACAAGGCGGCAGGGTCAAACGGAACAGTAACAGAGATGTTGATCGTCTTAGATGATTTTGTAATATACAAGATTACGGAAATAATAAATGAAATCTACAACAGCAGTGATATATCTAAGGAGATTTATTTTCATAGCACTGTCTAAGAAACCAGGCACGAACGAATGTGAACACCACCGAACAATCTGCCTAATGAGCCACATAATAAAACCAATCATCCGTATTCTGATGAATAGTGCGTGCAGCAGAATCAGGCCAGAAATAGGACAAGAACAGTGCGGGTTCGTTAAAGAACAGGGAACGCGGTATTCATGCTCTGTATGTTATCAGAAAAAGCAATACAAATGCAGAAGAACGTGTACCTGTGTTTTATAGACTAGACAAATGCGTTCGAAGTACGCCACAAAGATCTGTTGGAGCTGCTCAGTAACTTTGACATATTCAGGAAAGACATTAGAATAATCAAAAACCTCTACTGGCAGCAAATCACTTGAAGAAAGATAAAAGTAAAACGAGTTCAGCAGATATACACAAAACAGAAAGGTGTGTAAGGCAAGGATGTGTCTTCTCACCGGACTTGTTCAACCTATACAGCGAGGTAATTCTGCGAGAACTGGAGGTCCTACCAGGATTTATCCTTGGCGGTCACAATCTTAACAACATAAGGTAAGCAGACGACACAGTGTTAATAGCAGACAGGAGGATTTCATTGGCAACAAAGAAAAGAGTACTGAGCTGCTATGTGATGTCTGTTCTCCTTTACGGTAGAGAACGTTGGACAGTCTCCTCAAAGATTAAGAAGAGACTCGAGGCAACAGAGGTATGGTTCTACAGAAGAGTGCCAAGGATACCATGAACTGAACATCTGAGCAACGATGAGGTTTTCGAGAGGATGCAAACAAAGATGAAACTTATACTTAACATCAGGAAGAAGCAGTCGGAGTTTCTGGCATACGTAACGATAAAGGAGGACTTGGAAAATATAATACTCCCAGGGCGGATAGAGAGAAAGACAGACAAAAGAAAGCAACGCGTCACATACTTAAAGGGATTAAGAAAGTGGATGACAGAACAGGATCTGGGAGAAAAGCCGAAAAGAAAAATCATATTGAGAGCTACAAGGGTCAGGAGGAGAGCCATGATTGCCTACGTCCTGAAGGGATACGGCAGATAAAAGTATTTGTGTTATAATGAATGTAACGAACCCGGACGAAATTCGAACTCTATTCGCCGGTTAACCTTTTTGAGTCGCTAACCCTTACAGTACCCGCATATTCACGTGAAAGAAAAGCGTAATAGAATTGTCATCAGCACTCCGAGGAATCAGCGAGCCGAGTTCAAATTTTGGGCCATCGATAGGTGTTGCTTTCACCTGCGTGCTTTGGAACATCATTTATCATTTTTCAGTCAGCCTCTTTCTATTACCTTTCGTACTCTCCTCATCATCAATACCTTACTATAATAGAGTTCACATCGATTTTATCCCCTTTCTATCAAACCCTCTCTTCGTACCTAATTAGCAAATTTTATGCATAACTTCTTTAATCGATATTTAATTAAACCTAAAGTCTCATAATGTACTTACTTAACAACCTTCTACTGAATTACATACAGCATCGGAAATAGATTAATGTTATTGATTAGGAAATGTGATGGAAATTCGTCTCTGCTATCAAAGTAAGTAAGCTTTTAATATACACGTAATAGAGCATGTGTTTTGTCGAAATGTTGGACAGACGAATAATAAAAATGATCCTCAAGAGTATTACAAAACAGATTTTGACGGATGAATTTTCTCGCTGTATCTTTGCAGTTTACGAACAGAAACGAAAGAATTCAGAGATTGAAAAAATATTTGGAAAATATTAAAGGTTTATCTATTTAAACATTTATATACAGTTGAGAAATTTTTCTTTTCGAGAACTTCATGAACCTTGTTCTTCCTTACGATGAATAAATATATCACCATTCTTCTCTTAATGTTAACTAGAAAATGCTGGTATTAGAAAAGACTTGAGAATACAATTTACCGAACATGTAAGTCCAACGTGCAAATTAAAAATTGTAGATGCCAAAAATAAACAAGTATAATAATTTAAATATCTGGGAAGCATTTTAATAGAGGACAGAAATTGCGATCATCAAATCTGAAGGTTCATTAGGTTAACGAAGACGCCTTCTAAAATCTAAACAAAGTTTTGAGAGACAGGTGAATTTTCTTAGATACAAGAGTGCGGAACTGTTATGTAATATCAGTCTTCCTATATGGCAATGAATCTGTTTTATTGTTTTTTTTGTGAAATGTTTGATACACACTGAATGATGAGAAGATGAGTATGTGTCTTCATACAGTAGCAGCAAGCTGAAATCCAGGATTTTAACTGTAAAAGGTTTTTGCGCATTTTTAAAATGGTTGTGATGAAGGAAAAAGAATCCAAAGGCAACCAATGAAATATGCTTTTAATGAAATGTCTCTATAAAAAACATTCAATGTTTCAAAATTTTAAATATCTTCATAATCTTTAGAGTGGCATTAAAATTTGTTTGAAATGAGATATCCTGCTAAAATTTTCAGGAACAACTCCTCTCATGACTAACAAACTGTGAAAATTTGGATGAAATCTGTGAACATTCACAACAGACTCTCATTGAATCTGGCAGGAATGACCCGTCTACAACCTGTGAATCCAATAAAACTTTCAGGTGCCTGAAAATAACTTGGATTAACAAATTCTAAAAGACGATCAGGTTTGGATACTTGGTCTTTCAAGGTCCGACTGTCGTTGGCATCATCCACCAGTTCGGCCGTTCAGATCATATAGATTTTTGCCTTGTCCAGTGTTAGAGTCTTCGGTGGTTGGTAGCATTCAGTCAGGTCCCTCCTCATCAACCTTACGTCCATGGGTAGCTAGTCTACAGGAGTTGGAACTTCAGACAGCTTCGCTCTTGGGATCACTGAACATGCTAGCCCTCTACCATGACAACAAATGATCAAATATACTTTAGACTGGATGTAGGAGTGAACAGTTCGTTATCAAATATACCACTTTTGACTTAATTTAATGGCAATAAAAGAAGCAAATTTATAAATAAAAGCATAAAATTGTCATTAAATATAAGAACATTTTTTATTATTATTGTTTCTAAAAATAAATTTACGAAATAACTAATAAAAAAGATATTCATTACTGAACCGATTGTAAAAAAAGAAAATATCGTTACGACTCGAAACACATTTCCTACAAATTTGAAAATACGTCCTCGTCCATAAAAATCTTGTTATATTACTACAATCAATAAATAAGAAAAAGGATAAATGAATATTATCGACAAATGTTAAAAATGTTTGAATGATACGAAAAAATCGACGATACTGAAGCAATAGAGATAAACAAAACAAATATTACAACACGAAATGCACCGAAAGTAATTTTTGAGATTAAAGATAGAATAAAGGGTGTTTTTTATTTTGTAAAAAAACTACGAAAAAATAGTTCAAAGAAATGTTTGATGTAAAATTTATTTCATTTAGGTACCCAACAAAAACGACACGATAAGGGTTTAAAAACGGATAATAAAATTATTAACACGCAAAAAATGAATGAAATACACAAATTATTTGCATTTTGTACGAAATGATGACCAACAACATGTATTTAAATTATCAATGAAAATAAAACAAGCTTTTTTTACAATAAAAATTATAATCCTGCATAAGGTAAACTACCGAAAAATGAAGAAAGAGAATATTTCTCAGTGCCAATTCTTTGAAAGCTATTCAATTTTCGAAGCAAAGTTCGTGGTAACAGCGACGAATAGAACAAGTACACCGGCCGGAAACCTTTGGTTGCTGTGGGAGAGACTTTCATGTTTATTTCAGTTGTCGTCTGGTGATTGTCAGATTTCTTCTCTATTGTTTTTCTTCCTGGACCTTGGGGACCTCGGTTCCTGCACTAATTGTTCGTCGACTCCGAAAATTAAATCCCCGAACCAGTTAAATAACCTACGGGTGGGATCTGAATAGACTTCTCGGAATTCGGAAGGTAACCCTTTTAATGGTTTTTCATGAAAAACAAACGCAGCTGTTTCCCCACAAATCGAAATGTACTAAAAATATTTTCGAAATTCAAAAATTAAGCAAGAACCCAACGCAGCTTCTGCTTTCTCTCTGAAAGACAGACGATGCACACCGAAGCAGCTTAAATTCCATATATAGCATGCATACGTAGTCAGCTGTGACCCGACGAGTAAAAAATCTGCCACTGTGGGTAATGAAGTCTTATCAATGTAGCCAAGTGAAATTATTGTTTCCTGGCAAATAAGAACAGAACTGTAATTCTGGAACAAGTTTCAATTAGATTTAAGCAAAATTCAATGCGTTAAAATACAAAGTCTGTCTATTTTCGTTGCGTTCGGAATTGTATAGAAGTAGGCTTTTCATGTTAGCTAATAGCTATTACTGAAATTGCACTAAAACATAATATCGAAAAGTCATGGTACACATGAACTGTTATCCTAGGATAGCGACGTTACCAGAATGAGATGTGGGAGAACAAAATGTTGCTGGAAGCATGTTGATAAAAACCATTCCGCTGAAAACAGTGGGTTCTATGTTTCATGTAGAAAGGAAATCGTTATCTTCCAGTTATCTAAACATCTCTGAAAAAGGTAAACCTCTTCATGGTAACAGCTCTCTAAGATGGAAATGGCATATTTCAGAAAGACTAGCAGCACCCTTTCTGTAGGAATCCTTTCAATTGGTTTTCTTGGTCAGAAAACACAACGTATCTCAGCCCCATTCTGTATTTATGGCATGTAGTGGATGAAGGCGATTTCTCTATTGAAGCTCAATCTCATAACTGCAACAGATGAAATTCTTCTGTTAATATCGTGCGCCAGACCCCACAGAGATAAACTTTTTAATCTGATCGGTTAGGACCTGCTTTGTAAAGCAAGTGACCATGCTTTGAGTTATCGCTGTATAAGCTAATATATATATATATATATATATATATATATATATATATGTGTGTATGTATGTATTTAAGCAGTAATCCTTCTTTCATGCACATTTCATTGAATAAGACAGACAAGGTGCTTTAATTTAGTTTTTATACAATTTCTCATGTTATCTAATATTTCTTTTCTATTCAGATGATAAATTATATAAAAACTGTCCGAATGTTCTTTTTATACGAGTGCTTTCGGCTATACATTTAGCCATTTCCTAGGATTAAATATATTAACTGTTAACAAGAAATAGTTTGTTGCATGTTTGTATTTACATCATGTTTTCCTTTTCAAAACACTGTCAAGATATTGTGTCCATGTTCATAGCTGTTTTTTGTTTTATTAATATGGCTTAATAACACCTATGTTATATCTAAAAGGACATTCACTAGAGAAATTAAGATGGCAAGAGTCATTATTAGATGTTTTAAAAGTATTATTACTAAAATCGACGAGAACAACTAAGAAAGGAAGTTTATTTTTTTCACTAAGTTCATAAGTAAATAAATTATTAGATGGCGAGAGAAATTGTATAAAGAACTAAATCAAAACACTTCGTCTGTCTTATTCAATGAAATATATATATATATATATATATATATATATATATATATATATATATATATATATATATATACAAACTCATATATTTCGATTTAATAAAGCTTAACAAGTTTAAGTATGGAGAAAATTTTACATTTTCTAAGATTTATACTGTCCAGTTTATGATACAACTATAGAATCTCTTTCCACTAATACAATACCAATATAAGAATTCACTTGGAAATGTTCGACATCCAATATTAAATGCATTAAAATACACAAATAATTGTCAATAATGATAAATTATATGCCGCTCTTGTCTTCATATAGATTAGTGTATATAAATTAATGTTGTATGCTACAAATGTTCGGTCATTATCCATTATAGAACATGTTATATTTACTCATTCTTTAAACTAATTCTACTCTGTAACTCCTTCATCGAATAATAGGTGGAATAATGCTCTTTTTTTGTCATTTTTTCTCTTCTGGGCGTTTGAATATAATGTATAAAAAATAATTAATATTTTGTACGGCTAGCATAAGTTTTCTTCGCAAAGTGGATTCTCCGAGCCGAGTGCAAATTCCGTCTTAGTCTGCTATGTTCAATTTCATATAAATGTATTTAAAAAAAGCAAACAACCACTTCTTCTTCAGCTATATATTAAATGACAGGGTAGATTGTTCTCTCTTTTGAATGCAAAATCGTGGAGAAGGAAATAGGAAACCTACCAAACATCTTCGGCAAGAAACGATAACAATTCAGAGAAAATAAAGTAAATGCTTCTGGAGAACCATAATCAACTTTATCGGGTAGGGATATGGCATTTTAAAAATTTACATTATTTATATCCAAACTATTGTTTTCATTTTTGTTGCTATCACAATATTTAGGCCGTTGCCATCCAACCATCATCAGGTATATATTAAGCCATATAACGTAATGGGAATTTCCATAAGAAATCATTTATTAATCTATGGATGTAGATCATTACCATTCCGCAATACCCTAGTAGATGAAATCGTTGGTTAAGGGATTTTGTGACATAGACATTGTGAGTACAATCACTGTACTTGGATTCATTTGAAACGTAGCGAACAATAACCGATCAGTACAAAATAAAGAATAAAATGAGATATGTACCTATTTTGTTCTTCCATTGTTCAAACTTAGTAAACCCATTGCGTCTTAGTGGCTTTATGACTTTGCTGGGGTGTGAAAAAATTGTTACCATCCTATTTGTGTGAAACGTTTATTTTATTCCTCAAATGTAAAACAAAACGAAACAAAAAAATAACGTTTGGTGACGTCAAAGTGACGTTGAAGTTGCTATTTAATCTTCCTTGATTGGATTCCTATTTTCTTGCTTCCTGCTTACATGAAATGAAACGTGGGTCATTACAAAGATCGCTTAAAGGAGTATTTAATATTCACGAACATTTCTTAGAATAAGAGAGCATTTCAACCTCGAACTCTTCGTAATATCGAAATTCGAAGATAGAAAAAGGCGTCTAGCAGAAGAGTAACTAATTGAAAGCTTACAAACCTCAAAAAACCTTTCTCTTAAATTTTATGATTACTTAATATTTGTATTATTTTGTAAAAATATTATCTAGATTTTTACCTAGAATATTTCTGTTGGTTAATTCACAAATGTTATTTTGAGGTGAACTAACATCTAATGATTACTTTTAATTTATTTATTTTTACAGTTTATCAACCATTTTTGGTTTATTTAAAACTGAAATATATTTTGGATTGTAAGTAATTTTTTCGAGAGTGAATACTGCATTAAGATATTTGAAGAACAATAATTTATACGGAGACAAACCTTAATATTTAACCCATAGCTGGAGGGAGATGGATTAATATCTGAAGCAGCAAAGCAAATGTATCACTTAAAAATTAGAACGTCATTGTCTTGTGCAAAAATGTTTTGAAATTAAAATGTCATAGTTTGCATCAAGAAATTTACCTACATCGGTTAACAGAAAGGCCTTATCGTTTTGCAAGTAATATAAGACTAATGTATTGTTATTAAAGAATAAGTATGGATATTATTTAAAGCTCATGAGCTGTTTTTCTTTGGAATGCAGACAGTGACATTTTGGCTTTGTGCCATAATAAACTAAGCTTAATAAATAGGAAGACGCTTTACAGCAAAGTCAAAATTGACAGCGAGGAACAGAAGTTTGATAGATGATCATTCCTATTACAAACGGTAATTGCTTTGTTTCTAGTAATTGAATTAGTAAGTCAATAATGACCAACGCAGTAGCTTTTGTCTTATAATTCGACTTCTTTCCTGCTTTCTGCTTCGTACGTATTGCCAATTAGTAAAATAAATTTCACTTCTGAACCTTTAAAACATTATTTCTCAATCAAATATTCCTTGGAAATATGGCAAAGCCTTAAGAGAAGAATATATAACTATTGTGAGTTGAAAATGTTTCTCTGAACGACAATTTACGTAAAAGCCAGTCAACTGCAGAGCTCAAGTCAGGAAAATGATTCGCTTCAGCAATCTTTATTGTTATTGTTTCTAAAATGTCCATATTAGAAATGCTAAATTAGGAAGGACATTAGATATACTGAATTTCCTTTCAAATATGTGCATAGAAAAGACAATGAGGTAAAGTGATGTAATCATAGAAAAGAAAGGGTTCATTTTCAGAAACTGAACTTAGCAACGCCATGTATACCATTCTATGTATTGTCTTCATTCAGAACGTGGGCGATCATGGCTTTACAAAATTTCCCGATCTTTGTAACTCTTAGTAAATCTTAACTTTTTACTCTCTATCCTAGTCCCTATTTTGTCAACCATTTAGGCATTTACCCCTTCTCCCCACTGAGACGTGAAGTGATACAAGGTGTGGTTTAATGGTTGTGGGGCCAGGGTCAAAAATTGCCCACCCCCACAACCGTCCGCGGATAGACACACAGATGAGTTGCACTCTGCCCGGAGACATAGATGCAACCGAGAAATGATTTTGTTTTGCCTTCAAACTGACCTTATGAGTGTCAAATATTCTAAGTCTCTTTCCGTATGGAAATTTCAACTTTATCTTTTGGTTTTAATTTTTGCTCAGTCCATGGCATTATCAGTATCTTTCTGTAGAACCACATTTCTGTTACCTCATGTCTCTTTATCTGTGAGGAGATTGGCTAGCACTCACTACCATATAGAAGGGCCAATATTACATAAGTTAAGCACTATTTTCCTGGTTTCTGCCTTTTTCTTGTTGGAATTCATCTTTTGCTATCCAAATGCGCCCTCGGATTTCAGTTTCCCACTTTTCGTCCTCCCTTAAAACACTTGCTAAGCATTTAAATTGTTGTACTTTATTGTGACCTCTCCAATTCGCAATTCGCATGTTGAGCCCTTCTTGCTAACAACCTTTGTCTTACTGTATTTTTCTTTCCGTATCTGCTATCGATACTATTAACTTCATATCTAATGTTACAATGGGGGGGGGGGTGGCAATAACTACCCCTAGCGCCTACTTTTCAAGAGATTAAATTCATGAAGCAACTATTAAGAAAGACATTGATTTACTTACTAAAAATAAGAAAATGCTAGACATAGTTTAAAGGAAGAAATAAGCTTAAAAATGAAATTTCTCTTCAAATGTTGGTATTTTTATTGATTAGCTCGTGTAGATATTGAATACACCTCTCAGTGTTCATTGCAATACTCTTTCTTCCTGTTGTATCATGTTTCAAGTATATCCATTTCATCTATCAAACATAATAAAAAAAATGATTCCAGAACAGACTTGTCACTTTCTGACATCTTTCCCAACCGAGATATAATATTGTCCACATCGTAAATACCCATTCGATCGATTTAGTAGATTTTTTTTTTGTTTTCATATATTTTTTTTTTATTTTCGGGATGAGAAAGTCAACCCGAGAGACGCTTTGACGACAGTTGTAAGCAAAATATTTTTAGAAGTGCACGGTAAGAGTGAATAACACACCTGCGTCTTTCGTAACTTGCGTCGCGCCACGTCAGAACGAATGTAATGGATAAACACTTCAACATGTCAAGACGGAAGAACGCCGCTTGCATGCAACAAGCTTGGGGTTTGTGTCACTTTTTATAATATTGTTTTCGTCTCTTTATGTTTCACTACACGGATATTCTGTATTCCATTCCACAAAATTCTAATCCTAATATTTTTTTTTCATCTCGGTGCAACATATTTTCAGAAAAAAACAGTTTACTTAATATTTCGGTCTGAATTTAATTCTATAAGACATTTAAGCTGCTTGAGCATGTATCGTCTGCCAGTGAAAGAGAAAGCAGAGGCTCTTGCTTAATTTTTTAATTTCGAAAATACTCTTAGTACGTTTCGCTTTGTGGGAAAACAGCTGCGTTTGTTTTTCATCAAAAACCAATAAAAGCGTTTCCCTCCAAATTCCAAGAAGTTTATTTGGAGCCTACCTATAGGTTATTAAAGTGCTAATGTTGATCAAACGTCATGTATACATATGCAATATACAAATAATTCGGATTTAAATCGTGTAAGGAGTGGACAAAGACAATTCAAATAACTCTTTCTGACTGAATAAGTTTTGATTAGTAGTATAAATCAAATAGGGTAAATTAAAGAAACATTAAGAAAAAAATAAACTAGAGTCTAACCACTTTTCAGAAAATAGTTGTTGTCTAATACGTCTTTTTATCTACCTTTTACGTACCTTTTTACAATGTAAATATTAGGATGTAATTACGTTTACCAGAAAGGGTATAAAGCCA
>CAHIKZ030004884.1:2652500-2660000 GCA_903632075.3 Acanthosepion pharaonis
AGAACAGGAATTAAGAAAACAAAAGATAAAGATTGACATTGCCTTTTAAAGTTTTGAAGATCAAAATAAGAAGCAGGACGAGAGTTCCACAAGCGAGAAGTGCGAGTGAAGAAACTGTTAGCATAGAACTTTTGATTACATCTAACAATTTAAACTATAAAATGATGAGACCTAACTGCCAATCTATTACTGAATCTAAATTCGTAAAGACTAAGTACCAAAGAATAAAGCTCATCAAAACAGTTACCATGAAAATATTTATAGAAAAGGCAGAGGGAAGCCACGTTTCGGCAGTGGGTATCGTAACCTTAGTGTCAGACATCACTAGATGTTGCACGATATTTAAATCATTAATTTTGACTTTTCACATTTGAATGCACACGTTTAATTGCTTAGCTCATCAAAATGGAACGTTATTATTATTTGATCGGATTCGATGTAGGACGCGTTTGATCTGTTTGGACTTAACGCATTTAAAGCGTAGGAACAAAGTCATGATTAATAACAAGACTCGAAATAAAGAAAATTGAAGTTACTAAACATAATTTGCGATCTTTCAAATAGCACCACTAGTAATATAACTATTCTATTCGGGCAACGATGAAAAAATTTAAACGTAGAAAACATTTATATTCAAAGTTAGTTTTACGACAATATTAATCTCTGCCGATATTTTAGACTAAAGGTATTTAATAATTCTGAGATTACTACTAATCAATAGCGTTTCCTTTCATATAGAAATGCCTTTAGAGTACTAGCTTAAAATCCGCATTCCCTGCGGGCCTTTAAAGTAGTTCCTGTGCAGGGCTAATTAGGCTTCCGGCCCAAATCTAAAGAGACCACTGCTCCAACTTAAAAAACAGCAATGATAATTTTGAAGAAATAAGTTTGAATTCGTCAACTGACTCCGTGGAACTTCAAAGCCTCACGTTAGCTCTACGGGCGATAAGTCCATTTACGACCAATTTGAGCCGAAATTCCAATTAGGCTGAAAATTGAGTTTTTCAAATCAAAATCCATGGAACTTCATTTGAAATGAGTTCTTCACATCAGAAATTCTGCAGAAATTCAAAACCTCACGTCGCAAAACCATTCCCTTTAACTCTGATTTGTTGGCATTTTAAAGAAATAAAATTGATTTCCTGAATTTGCAATGTTTTTGATATTCTAAACTGAATTTAAGACAAAAAAAAATTAATTCACAAAGTTTGTGTCTTAGATTAAACTTAATATAAATTAAAACTTTTAAAATAATATTTTTTTTTAGTTATTTTAAATTTTAAATGTACCATCTTCATCTGGAGACAAATCTCAATGCTCGATGTTCAACCACCAGCCGAAAAGCAAATTTTCAATTCCCGGATCATTCTGATTCCAAAAAGATATAATATGTCTATGTAGAGCAAGCATGACCAGATTTAGAGAGGTTTCAGTCACCTGGACGGACAGACAGAACTCGCTGTTTAATTATTTAGAAAATAGATTGCAGACTACATACATTTCCTCTATGAATCACTTTCGTAACAGCAACGTTCAGACAAACTATGGAGATTTTTTGAGAAAACTAAGCTTGAATAAGGATAGATGATAACTGACAGAGCGAAGAAGACATAGTTATATGAAAATATTAACAAGTATGCAGTGCCCAATGTTTTAAATATATTGCTTTTTACTTCGATTTATTGCTCTTAACCTTATTGAGTTTCGACGATATTGCGCTTTTTACCAGAAGTTTTGTACTGACACTGTATCAAATTAGTCGATCAGCATTTGCTGTGTGTCTGTCAATATATTTATGTTAAGGTAGGTACATTGCTTTTAGATCTAATGTTATTGCAATATGAATAGACTAGACTGTAGTGAAACCATATGCACTGAAAAATAAAAATAAAATCTTATATGCAATATTGGATTTATTACATTGGTGAGAAAACGAAGGCGCAATACCTGCAAGATATGATTATATATTAATAGGAAATTATTTAAAAAGCTTGTACCGGGTGAAAAATGTCTTCAGATATGTTTAACTTTCTTTCTACACTTGCTTGTAAGGGTTTTTTACAATATCAAATATGATATTACAATATCAAAAATGAAAATAAAGCATATATATATATATATATATATATATATATATATATATATATATATATATATATATATATAATTATTTACACAAGTTTGCTTAAATACCAAAAAAATTCACGTTTTTCATATTTTGAATCATTTTCCTGGTTTCCAATGGGAGTGTAAATACCATCAATCCAATGTCTGAGTATTTACAAGCCTCGTTAACCATCCATATATCTATAATTCTCAAAATGTGTGTGTGTGTATATATATATATGTGTGTGTGATCGGATGTTGTTTATGCGTTTCCACAGTTTTCATCCGATTTCGATGAAAGATTTTTGTTTGATAGATAATCTTCAGTGCCAGTTTTGAGTCCAAATTACACATTCCCCTTCTCTTGGCCAAGCTTCATTCTCTCTCAAGTGAGATTACCCTTTTTCGTTGCATAAAGCCTACTACTACAGTTTTAAGGCGTTGCTTTCATTGTTGTTTATAGCTGTTCGCATTTTTTTTTTAGTGTCCTGCCAGTTTTTGCATTGCATTCACCGTAGTAATAAGTAAGCTTGCTTTTTTTTTTACTCAACACTTATTTTTCCAAACTTTCCTAAATTTTTTAAGCTTAGTGATCCCTGTAGCTTTACAGCGTTCTCTTCCGGTATTTACACACGCATTCCATTTCGTAATTCATACTTGCTTAAGACATGCCACCAAAGAAAAGAACTCAGAGTCACTGAGTCCGAAGATCAACGTAGCCATCGGCTTTCCAGAAGAGCATACCCGATCGCTTCTGCGCACGAGGCTGAAAATGATGATCAAAGTACTTAACGGCTGAGGAGAAACGTCTCTTCAACCGCTGCTGTGCGTGAGTCTGAAACAAGATTGACAATGCAAAAACGTCCCTTTTAAGGGCACCCCTCATTCAAATTGTTAACCCCCATTTGGGCATGTGCCTCAGTTGCACCCAATTGTTGTTACTAATATTGTTTTTTGGTGGTCTGATGTTGAACTTAAACTGCTCCAATTGAACGGTAAAAAGACCCGGTCGAAGATCGATTATACAACTATTATCAAATATGTTCTGTTTCAATTTCAAATGTGTTATATTGGTTTTCGGTGACCGTAAACCCTGTCAAAGTGTTGGATATTATCGTAATTAAGAAAAGTATTTTTTTAAATTTATGGATACTTTCAAAATCAACTTGATAGCATTGGTGTGATATGCTAACATTAAACTCAAATCGACATCCAAGCAAAGTTTCTCTGTGGAGTCAAAACACATCTCATTAGTCAAACTGAACATCCTAATGTACTACAATGAAAGAAATATGTTCGATATATATATATATATATATATATATATATATATATATATATATATATAACGACATTTTTATGTTTATACATTCTTTTTTATAAATACAAATATTTAAGTATTTTATTTATAATAAACAGTATTAACAACATTTACCGGCCTGAATGTCCGAGAAATTGTCATATAGACAGGAATCGAACCTGTATCCTATACGGAACTGTCATATAATCTGATGTACTTTTACCGATTTCGCCACTTTGGTGGTGTGCGGGCGATTGGTTAGAATGTTAGCATTCCAACCATAAGAATCAATTTTCAATTTTACCGTAGTCGATTGGCCTGCACGAAGATACAAGTCACTGTGACTGAGGGCTGGAGCGTCCTGGTCTCGTTCAAATTGATGGTCACCCCAGAGTATATACTCTCTCCCAGAAATTGTAATACCTCCTCAACATATATGCAGTATAAACCAAAGTTTGGCTCTGTTGGTACTGAACAAACACGAATGTGCTTTAGCCGGAGTCTGAAACATCAATACTTGGTTACGAGAGGCTGCTTATATGTTACTAAACTAGAACACACATTTTGTCATGGTTTAATAGTTTTTCTTCCTCACTAAGAAATAAATATATACGCACACTTATGGAAAAGTCAGAATCTTTTTTGTCGTACAAGTATCCATTCTGTTTACCAATTTATTGTTTATTTTCGCTTCAGTTTGAAATAATTGATGTAAAACGATTTCACCCGAGGAAATTTATAGCCTCAGCTATAATTAGTTTTCGAATGAGACATGGGTTTATTGCACTGTGTGAAAGGTGATGGAGTTTTGCCTTGATCTCCAAACCAATAATGTTTATTTCATTAAAGAATAACTTTTATTT
The DNA here is from genome assembly GCA_903632075.3 of Acanthosepion pharaonis. Taxonomy (NCBI): domain Eukaryota; kingdom Metazoa; phylum Mollusca; class Cephalopoda; order Sepiida; family Sepiidae; genus Acanthosepion; species Acanthosepion pharaonis. Next base: position 2,656,770 of record CAHIKZ030004884.1, read on the forward strand.
TTACCAGGAGATTCACATGTCAAATTACGTGAAATCCCATGCAATTTCTAAATTGACTTTGGGAGATGCTTAAGTCAAATTTCGCGGGTACTCAAATAGCATATTTGCTGCTAAAGAAGAGTATAAAATAATTTATTTCATCTGCAGTCTTTTCAGTTTGTTTGCAATCTTCTGTATCTTAGTTGCTTGAGATAACTGTTTACCCTTTCCTTTTGTGGGTTTCTTTTTGCCAACCATTCGCTCAAAATAGGCATGCAGGTTACATGCTGTTGTCCCTGTTGATGTCACTATTAAATTCTCTACGCTCTTTTCCTTCATATATTCCATCTCTATGATTGTTAACTGTAGTTTTTTGTGGAAGAAATTCTCCTACATTAACTGCCAGAAAAGAGATGGGGATATTATATATTATGCCAAATCATTGAATTGGATTCATTTTACCTTAATGACGTTCTGAATATGTGAAAGGCATTAATCATTATTATGTTCAACATGAATCCACTAGAATAAAAAAATTACAACTTCAGTTCAGCGGTCGATCATCAAATAAAGAGATGAAGGAAATAGATTGAAAATAATACTCCAGTACAAGAACAATATAAATGGTTCAAAATCTGTACTAGAAACTTAAATAAATAGTTAGAGTTCATTGCGATGATACTTTGAATAGAAAAGAGTGATTAAGAAACATTCGATCAAGACAAAATAATCATTGGTTCAAAAGAAAAATATCTATGACAAGAAAGCGAAAAAGGAATGCACATCAAAGACTGAGTTGACTCCACAATATAAATAACCGAAGAGTAAATTCGACACACAAATCAAAGAAATGCTACTAACCGAACAGAAGACTGAAAAAACCCTGGCAACAATAAGAACTCAAGAATGGTAGGAAAGCAATGTGAAAAGTTGTGAAGACATTTTGAGAGAATGGCAGACAAATCAAGATGGAATTAAAGATAGAATTCGGGATGATCTCGACAGCGATTCAGAAATTTCTAAAGCATTGGAAACTAGCGACTTTGGAAATAAGGATGAGACAATCAGAAACATAATCAGCGAATGTAGGAAATGAATCTATAATGAATATGAAAAGCAGAACGACTTTGTGGGAAATGGGACCTGGGGTCGTTTCTTACTAGGCATTGAATGCAGTCATGTGACGAAATTCAGTCTAACCCATACATAATGAACAATGAGGTCCTTTGAATAGCAAAGAGGAAACTCTCACTCAGATGTTTGGCGCCACAGATTTAATGGCGTGTCGAGTGCATACGTATATCTAACACTTTTACAAGAATATAGCCAGTCTGCTGACAGTTTTGGCACTATTCACCACAAATTATATTATCTGCGTAATCAACACGAACATGGTGTTTTAGAGAGATTTTTATGCATGAGGTCAGCCATTCTATTGTCTACCATTTGCTGAATATATATCCAAGTTAAATATAGCATCTCCTATCAAGAAAAAATATTCATTTTGGTCACATATTCAATTTTGGAATGTAGGCAGGGAGGAACGTTTTTAGTATCGCTTTGTGTGTGTGTATACACACACACACACACACACACACACACACACACACACATATATATATATATATATATATATATTTTGTGTGTGTGTGTATATATATATATGTGTGTGTGTGTATATATATATATATTTGTGTGTGTGTGTGTGTGTGTGTGTGTGTGTGTGTGTGTGTGTGTGTGTGTGTGTGTGTGTGTGTGTGTGAAATAGGTGGTTTTAATTAATATCGAATGGGAAATCGTTGAGCCCACTTCAAATTCAATTCGAGTTCATTTCATTCACTTCAATATATTCGAGGAAGTGATGCATCCATATCTTCTCCCTGGAGAAATGTGTTAAATAGCATAGCATGATATCCGACCCTAACCAATGAGGATGGGAAGGAGCAAAAAGCTGTCTATAATATATATATATATATATATATATATATATATATATATATATGCATGTTTCATTAACGACGACAGACAAGGTACTACGGTTAAGCTTTTTATTTAATTTTTCTTGTGTCGAACAAGAGCTTTCTTTTCTGGACAATGGGTGTGTAAGAACTGTCCAAATCTTTTTTATTTCCGAGCGGAAAGGATTGCTGCCTAAATAGAATAATATATATATATATATATATATATATATATATATATATATAGAGAGAGAGAGAGAGAGAGAGAGATTGTAGTAAGAAGTTGGAAGGACTTCCACTTGCTTAAAGAAAGTTAGCATAAAACTTACGGTTACATTTTGCCGTTTCAACTGTAAAATCCTGAGACCTTACCGACAATCTACTACTTTGCTTAAATTCATAAAATCTACGATCGGAACTATTACGATCAAAGTATTTATTAAAAAGACGCAGGGAAGCTAGGTCACAACATGAACCGATGGTAAAATTTTAAATATGTAAGATTCACGAGAAAAAAAACTGTGTAGAACAAGACAATGGCCTTTCCTGTCAGCAGATATATAGCAATTGATTTAATATAATCTTTCCATATTATGCCTTTGGAATACGATCGCCCGACAAGTGGCAATGAATCACTCACCTAGATGTTAGCATCAGCCACGATGATGGAAGTTTAAATGGGTTCTCCCAGACAATAAAGAGAGCAGTTTCGTTTTAGAGGCTTTAACTAGCTACCAATTTGAACACATATAAGAATGTTCGTAACCTAAAAATGAAATTAAGTAAATATTTTTCTGGATTAGAGTGGTTCAATGTAACTATAGAGAAACGTGTATAATACATAGATGTAATTTAATTACTTCCAACTCTTAGAATAGTTCCCCTAACATTCGAAAATGTAATGTTTACAGTTATGCCTATGTTGTCCTACCCTGTGGATTCTCAGCATAAGAAAATTTTGATACATTGACATTTAACAAGTCAAGATGATTGGAGACTGTAACGCATACGACTTGAGTAGCCTGATTATGTTGTTAATACCTGAATTATGTCATTGTCATATGACATATCATTAATGATTGAAATAACCTTCTTTTTTTTTTTGCTTTTTCTGCAACGGCAAACCAGCATGCAAGACATCTTATGATAGCAAGCAACGCCCGTGCTTGAAATTCTAAAGGGGAAATAACAGCATTTACTAAAAAGAAAAAAAAATCAACATCACTGGATGATGTCAAGCATCAGTCTTCTTTCTCATAGTTTTATGCCGTTACAAAGACTTAATGTGTTTACC
>CAHIKZ030004884.1:2665000-2667500 GCA_903632075.3 Acanthosepion pharaonis
TATTTAAGCGATTTGAAGTTGTAGTGCCTTTGTGACGTATATCTACTTTTCCACATTCCCATGCTATATTTGAGGAAATTTACTATCACCGAAGAAGCCTTGTATAATTCCAATGCCTTAAGAATCCAAGACTGCGTGACACTATCAAAGACTTTACGGTAAATTATTATTATTATTATTATTGAGATAACGTCAATAAACTGAAACCAGGGTAGAAATCCAGTCTGATAGCTGGCGTATACAGCACAGTCAAATATTCGCCATATGATGACAGGATAAAAACATTATATCACCTTGCCGATGGGCCCAATTAAAAATACCTTTAGTGTCTGCTTAGACGGTCTCCGATGCACGGGTTTTCACAATATTTTTGTAAATGTAACTCACAAATTGCTTTAGCCGCCACATCCTTCAAACTTAAAAAAAATATCTCTTCGGCAATGATGCTAGTCTAGCTCATGAACAAGAAAAGTATGCCATCAAGGGAAATGCACAACAAATCTGTGCTACTGAAAAGGATATTTACTGAAGCCCATCTTAATTCACCCCGGAAAATGTGTACGTGTTAACACCTCCATTCATTTCATACATTCAGCTTTAACACTGTTAACAGTGCTAATTTTAATCAAAATAATTGAGATATGAATTTAGCATAGCGTTGTTTTTTTCTTATATATATATATATATATATATATATATATATATATATATATATAATATTTTTTGTTTAAAAATATGATTCCTTCGCTACATAAGGGTTCTCATGTTTCAGAAACGAGAGCCGAAACCATCCAAAAAATTATTAAAATTAAGTTGAATTGAGGTGTTTAGTCCAGTTTCATCTTCAAGCGAAATTTTAGGAATAAACTATCTCTCGGTTTACGTGTGTTTTTAGGCATGGTCCGTTACAGAATTCGTTATTGTGGGAGTGGCTAGACTATTTTCTTCGTTAAGATAAAAAAAAAATCTTCAACATCATCACTTGATAAGACACCGAGTGTGTTGAAACAAAATGGCTATTTTTGTAGTGATTTTATAACATACTTATGTTATAATTTTTTGTAAATAATAATTATATCTGCTGTACTTTGTATTGAGCACTCTTTTAAGAATAGTAATTGTTGGTTATTGGAATTCATTACATATATACCAATTATATATAGTTATATATATATATATATATATATATATATATATATATATATATATATATATATATGATAAGCAAATATAAATGGATATAAATCCGACAGAATGAAGAAAATATCTGGAAAAACAAAACAAAAATCCTTAAAATGCGATTATGTTGTTTTAATATGAATGAAATGTCGACGTCTGACGTTTCAGTTTAATAACCTTCTTCAGGACAATATTCATTAAAAATACAATTAACATAATCAGTATAACACGACGAAAACGATGGACATAAAAACAAGTCTTATCCAAAACAGATAAATGAAAATTTTAAATGATCAGCTTTCCGTTTGAGCGTGGTCACGTTGTCGTCAAATGGGCGATGCTTTCACAACGTATTCTTAAAAATTTTATAAATTTGATTCCGATGGAAAGATTTTTCATATATACAGTTCGTTAGAAAATCTTTTCTGTTCATGTAGGAATACGCGGAAACTAGTAGATTCCTGTATCTTCGGATAAGCATGCAGTCCTCCATGTAATAAAATGAATTCAGGTTTGTATTTCCAGTGGACAGTATGAAAATTTTTAAATTGTCAGACGTCGACATTTCATTCATATTAAAACAACATAATCGCATTTTAAGGATTTTTGTTTTGTTTTTCCAGATATTTTCTTCATATATATATATATATATATATATATATATATATTTAGTTGGATAGATGTGAGTTTGTGACCCTGGGTTTCACGCTTTAGCGATCGTCAGACAAACTGATTAATGTTTTAAAAAATTTGGGTTTATGTAGATTGCGTGTATTGGTGTTATTGTGGAAGTGGTGGGGAAATTTCGTCGTTTTGTCATTCATCGTACTAACGCAAACATCGATGTATGCAGACACATATACATATACATACTACTTGGTCGTCCGTCGGGACTCATACATATATATAAACATATGTAGACAGTTTCGGCTATGACACATGTATGTATACGGGTGGTGTTATGTCTATACATACGCATTTGTATGTTGAAATGTTGAAATTTAAACATTGGAAGTGTGGCGGAAATGTCTCGTTATTGTCTCGTGAATGTATCCATGTCATATTATGAAATTTTTTTTTTTTTTTTTTTTTCCGTTGAAAATATTTGAAAAATATTTTCTCGCATGTATGTATATATGTGTGGTGGGGTTTGTGTAAAATTATGATAGGTAAAAATTATTATTATAATTATTTAGATTTATTTTTAAATTTTTGAAAAAAATGGGGGTTTATTTGTTATATTTAAAGCTGGTTATTTGTTTGTTTTTGGTGACTGTGTATATGTAGCAGGTAAAAAATTGTAATAGCTCTATCTCTGATA
>CAHIKZ030004884.1:2670000-2792500 GCA_903632075.3 Acanthosepion pharaonis
CAAAACGGTGTTTTTGTTTTGAATCGTTTCTTATGTCTACATTTAGAAAATATCTCATTACGAAGATTCAGCAGTTCATCTTGATTCTTGTTTTTGATAATAAAATTTGTATCCGCCATGCACAGATCACAGCGATCGCAGAAGTTATTAGGTGTTCTAGCTCTTGAGAGGTAACTCCATTTCAAAATTGGGGTTAATCCCTTATCCACCAGATCCCAGTAGTGTTTGGATAAGGAAATTTTACTTCTGAGGCATCTATATCTAAATGAGCGTCTATTGTTGTACAGACGCTGCTTCCAATCACCGGCGGATATACCTATATATCTTTTTATCTCGTTTATATTTTCCTCAGGAAAGATTGTTGTCTCATATATTACATTTTCATATTTACATTTACCCCTGATTGGACAATGGTCTTTATTCCTACAATTGCAGATAAGGTTACTAGAAAGTATATATATATATATATATATATATATATATATATATATATATATATATATGTAGGTGTAATTATTTGTATATTATATGCGCGGTACTTATAGAAAGCGCTCAGTATCAGAGATAGAGCTAACATATTGAATCAGATATATGTATGTGTGTATATGTATATATATGTATATGTGTATGTATGTGTATGTGTGTATTTGTGTGGATATATGTGTATGTGTTTACATGGCTATATGTATGTGTGTATGTGGGTACACGCCTATGTGTATGTATGTACGTGTATATGTTATTGTGTATGTGTGTATTCGCATGTGTTTTTGAACATAAAAATATAGGTCCTTGCTAGATAATCGTTATATTTATTCTTTTATATGTTTTTATTCTTTATATGTTTATATTTGATTTGTCAAATTTTCTCAATTACACATCGGGCCTTTCAGTAAATATCCTTCAATTTTTGTTTCCTCCGCCCCATCTCTCTCCTCCACCTTTTCTCTCCCACCCTCTTATTCTGATCTTTAACATTAGATCGTCTATGGTGTGTGTATGTCACCACGAAATGTATCTTTAAACATCCGACAACATTCATATTTCTCCTTCTACTAACCTCTATTAAAAAAAAACCCTCTCTGTTAAGTTTTAATCTCTCACCTTCTCTCGTCTGTTACCCTTCTCTTTAACTCTAACATTCGTCCCACACTCTCATACTTACACTTTCTCTAAATTCTATTTTTATTTCCGGAGTTGTTCTTTTCTGTTTTCTTTTTGAATTTGTAGGTCTGATGAATTGGATCGTATTTCCGATTCCAATGGAATGAATTATGACCATGGATTATTAGTGCTTAAGCATTTTTTTTTTATATATATATATATATATATATATATATATATATATATATATATATATATATATATATATATAAATGCGAACTGAAAAGTTTCAGGTGCGACTAAGAAAGGATTTTACAAAATCCGATATTTCATCATTTGGTTTGATTTTTGGATAGACACGCATTTTTTTCAACGCCACATCGTATATATCTAAAGTATTTTATTTATAGATTTGTTGCTAATGTTTATATTTTCTTTGTGACTGATTTTTGTCTTAAGTATTATTCTGGAAACGAAGCAGGAAACAGATTTTTGAAACAGTATCTTATGAAATACTACAATCTGGATAAACCATCAATAGAGATATTTATTGCTAGTAACATATGATGCTTTGTTTTTTCAAATGGCAATTCAGGAGCAAACTCTGTAAAATAAGCACACGAAAATAAGATAGGATGGGAGGTTCTATATTCACTAGATTTAACACCTACATATTTACATTTGTTTTGATCAATAGAACATTTTATAAGTGGAAGAACGAAGAATTGAAAAGACTTTCAAACATCATTCAGGAAAAAAAAATAAACTCATTTGTCATTAAATGTGAAATCGAAATTTTGTTTCCCCATTGCGATGCAGTCGTTGAAAATGAATACGATTACATTTAAAATGTAAATTTGTTTTATATCCTTTCTGGTAAAATCTAATTACTTTCCTAAAACCATAATGCTTATTTTCGAGGTCACTAGTAAATATATATTAGATATTCGGTTTGAGTTAAGCAAGATCTCGTTTCTGTTACGATTAACCTCCTGAAAAACAAAGAAATATAAAGGTCGTATTTATAGAACATCCCGTAAGAAACCAATTGATAAGCAAATGAATCCCAATTCAACAAGTTAACTGCAAGTTCACTGTACGTGTATATAAGTAAGATGCTGCTAGTAGATATATGATCGATCATTCATAAGAAAGCTATCGTTTACCGTCAACATTTCAAACTAATTTTATGAATGTTTATTGATTACCCAACCAACATATTTAATTAAAATTATTTTTAAATTGTAAATGCCAATAATTTGAATCTATTAAGTTGAAGCCAATCAACCACTAAAAGGTGTAATTATCTTAACTTAAAAGCAAAGATAACATACATAATGACTGTCTCTCAAATTAGCAATCATCACATCAATTATATAAACACACGCTAACAAGTGTGAGAACAATTTTGAAACTTGCTAATTATTCATACTGAAAATGTTCATAATGACGCCATGTTACATAAACCATCAGTTGTATATCTTCAATGAATGGTAGTTTCAGTAACACAGTCATTATTAAACAGAAGAAATAGGACGATGCTATGTCACTAGCATCATATATCGAATGTAAATAATTATACCAGAGAGATGATTTTTCTTAATTTTTATGTGAAGTAATTCGCGAAATACGTGTAGCAAAATATATATATATATATATATATATATATATATATAAAATTCATTATAACCAAAAAAGTATTTTTTTCTCTCGTTGGAACAACTATAACCTCTTCCCGATATGATGGACGATCGACTCTCCCGTCATTTTGGATGTAATCAGTATCTTTCAGTTCAGTTTTATGTTTATGTTTCGTTTAAGACAACAATCTTGCACGGGATTTGCATGCAATTCCACACAAGGGACATGATGAAGGGTTGACCGTCGTATCACTCATGCTGATGACATGACCAGCCCACCTGAACTATGATTGCATCAGAAAGGATTCTTTACAACCGATGTCACATTTTATGAAAAGATCAAGGGTAGAGATTTTGTCCTGCCATGTATAACTGCATATTGAATGAAGACAGCGTTTATGAAAAGCATCAAGTTGATTGATGCGCGTCCTGTATGGCGTCCACTATACTGACCCATAAAGAAGTGTGATGGGAATGATTGCGCGATAGACACTGATGATCGTTTTCAGTGAAATCCCTCGAACATCTCATAGGCTATACTTAAGCTTCTCAAGAACATTGGTTGCCTTTAACTATCTCGTCATCCAAAGAGACACTGCAATTGAATTTGCTTCCTATATACGAGAATGATTTTACATACTTTACGTTGTTGTTGCCAACAAAAACTTCCCTCTCTCTCTCTCTCTATATATATATATATATATATATATATATGTGTGTGTGTGTGTGTGTGTGTGTGTGTGTGTGTAACCGCAACAAAATCCCCGATAAAGAGTCCCACTTCATTGTTTATTTCTCGTCTCGTTGATAAAGTGTCCAAAAATCCCGACTTCAAAACTCTTCTGAATATGCTCCTATACAGATAAAAGGACCACTAATATAAAATAAATACTATTCTTATTAACAATATTATCATTTGCATTGTTTTTTATCTCTCGAATTTCATAAAACGGCCTATTAAAATATATATATATATATATATATAAATATAAACACATATATCTAGAATGCGACACTATTTATTATAGTAATATAACAGAAAATAATCTTTGAAAATGGCTAACAATTTAGACGAAAACACTCGAAACAACAAACATTTGGAGAATTTTTACCTTCCCTAAATCCTGTAATAAAAAAACACTTGTTGAAGAAGAAACAAGAAAAAAAACTAAGAAAAACGTATATTTGTGGGTTTTGTGCAACGAAAATGTATTAAAATAAGATTGCTGTCCAAATATATAATTATATACATAGGTGTAAACACTGTATAAAGCCATCAGTCACGGAAGTATAGGGCCATGTGTCTGGAGAGTTCTTATTAATCCGAAGTTAGCAGCATTGAATATTAGGCAAGTGTACATCGGTGTCTAATATTATTTACAACTTTACTCTTAGAAACTTGATGAGCTCACATTTTGTTAAAATGCTAGGTATTTTGTTTTTTAATCAGAAATGGTCCCTGTAAACAAAAATTTCCTCGAAAAGCAAATACATTCCTTCCTTTTAACGATCTGTTATGCTGGCAGTGAAACCATTGAGCAATTTCCCCCATTATGTGGCATGAATTATAGAGAAATTGTTTCAGAAAGATGTAGATTCACTCTATACTTGGCTCGTAAACTCCTCATATTGCAATCAAATCGAGTACTCTTGGGAAGTGTTCAACCAATAAATTCATTCTGTCAAATCTCCAGTTAACAGTAAATATTTAGGCTATTTTAGAGACATCTGACCGAATTACCATGTTTCAGTTACACATATTAGGTAAGTAGTCATAATGTTTTTGGTTTATTACTTGATATATACGATGCATTGTTGAAATGTTTATTGTTTTAAGCTCTTTCAAAATATATATTATATTTATTCACGCACGAAACAAATATATATATATATATATATATGTGTGTGTGTGTGTGTGTGTGTGTGTGTGTGTGTGTGGCGGCAAAAATGTATTCATTGTTAGCTAATGCAATCTAAGCAAATAAAGCAACCATTCGCAAAGTCAAAATAAAATTAATAAGATTTAACAGACCAACTGGATATCATCGGAAAATATTTTGCGGATGTAACTACACCGTTAACGTTAAAGGAAAATGATTCACTTTTTTCACAATAAAGTTAATCCTCTACAATGCCCGGGAGCCACTCGAGGCAGAGGGATAAGTTAGGAGGTAGTTTGAACATATAGGAGAGGAAATTAATGATTAACCATGGGTTAATGATTAACCACAGGTTAAGGATGTAGTGATTGGGGAAAGACCCTCTTGGTTGTCGGTTCTACACTGCAGCGGTTCAAAAGAAAGAGTGGTTCGAGTAGAACTGCTAACCGATAGACTATGAAGTGAAAGTGAGTGGTTTGTTACAATGTAGGTGGCATTGGTGGCTCTTTGCTCTGAAGGTTAGGCATCGAGAAAGCAAAGAATGTAGTTCTTCTGAGCACTTTCCGTGAAAATAGCGATAGAGCAGCAAGAAGCTTGCCACATTCAACCTGCCAGAGATTTTGGAGTGTTGAAAATAAGTCGTCACCCACAAGGACTCTGAGACGCTTTGGGGTTCTATCACGGCTAGCAAGCGTGGTTCTTGGCCAGATCTGGTTCTTATAAAAGTAGAGGAATTGCACGTCGAGTCAGGTACAGAGAGCCGACCATTTTACCATCTTTAGCGATGACTCGTGTGTATGTGTTCCAATTGTCTCTTACTACACATCTATCTGAAGGAATATCCCCTCTTCGTGACAGGCGGTAATTCGTGGTTTGATCGACGATGGTGGAATGTGTTTTGATTCTTTATAATTATCTGACTTTATTTCGATTTCCTTTTCATCTAAAATGTTAAATGACTTTTCCAACAAAGTAACTTTTATTTAAGCCATTAACTCCTGATCTTTTTAAAACAAGAAAAGTAATTCGCACAAATTTGATCGGGAAAACATATTAGCAAATCCCTTCAAATAAAAAAATAAATAAATTTATCAAAGCTAATATATATTACAGGATAATTCCTCAGAGATTTTGATTGTGACCCCCTAATTTTATTTATACTGAGAAAATAAAAACTCCATCGTACCATAACAGTTTTATGTTAGTAGATACCGTATACTCATTTCAACAATTTAAATCCAACATGAGGATTTTAACAGATTACTGAATAAATAATGTAATTATGCAATATTATTTTCCTCCCCGATATAATATTTTTAGCCTAAAAATTCATATTTTATCGCATGGGTTTTATTCTATTCAAAAAAAGTTCTTTTTTTAAAAAAAAATATACATATAACGAAATATTCATTCCGACTTTACAATGGCACCAGATAAAAACAAAATTCTGCCTGAGTCAGTTTTGTCAGCTATATTTCTAGCTAAGAGGAAAGTAACATTACTTGGCGCTTTTTCTAGCATTCTACTGACGGCGTCACATGTAACAGTTAAAGGTGATACTCTGTAATGAGGGTGAGAGAAAGATCTTTTCATTGACACCTGACTAAACTTTTGCGAATTAGTTTTCACACCTTCAAATATTCACTCCACTTGTTTGTTTACATCTTTATTCACTAACGCTTAAATTTTTTCTAAATAAGTTTCCTTTAGATAACTACAAAATATTGTCAGATGATTTACAATTTGGTACTTTAACGATCACGCAATATCAGTTTTCCAGATTATTCTAACGTCTGATGACAGATAAAAATATGTACACTTAAGCTATCTCTCTAGTGAGGCCGAGTAGATAATTTAGAAGCGAATTTGCTTAGTTTATTATTCTCTTCAAGTTCAGATAGAATACATTGTCGCTGTAAAATCTCGCAAGCAAATTTGGCAACATTCTGCTAAACATTCCACATTCTTCGAAACGCAATATCTTGGCCAAATCATGATATTCGATATAAATAAAAACATTCCATAATCACTACAACAAATTTTATATTAAATAATTTTAATCACCAAATCATTTTATGTTCACACACACACACACACACACACACACACACACACACACACACACACACACACACACACACAAATATCATCACTGATGGAAGAAGATCAGTAATGAAGACACGAATTGTGGAATATGCTGGATAATTATTTACACTATTTATATTTGGATTATTGTCTTCGTCTTTTATGCTTTCATCACAACGTTTCGACCGTTGTGTCCTCCGACCTCCTTCAGGAGTATATCGATCTGGTTAACCTACAGGGAAGTTCGAACTGAATCATTTGTTTAATCTCTCCGGAGTTAAACTGTTCTCCTTCCTTTTCTCGTTGTCTGGTGATATCTCCAGACATGAGGGTTTGGTTCGGCGCTCCTTGTAGATTATCCAGATCGATATAAAGCTGAGAAAATTCGGAGAGCACAACAACCGAAACCTTGTGATAAAAACAGATGAGAAAAACAGTCTGAGGATAAATAATGTAAATAATAACTTCTCATCCCAGAATTTCAGACAAAACTGCTTATTTGATTTGCTATTTTCTAATTTTCATTACTTATATTCGAACTATTATCCTCACCGTTGTTGTTTTTATTCCGCTTCGATCGCTGTGCCTTCCAACTTTTTTAATCCGGTTAACTATCAGGGAATTTCAAATCAAGACCATTTATTCTACGAAAGAAGATTGTTCTCGTCCATGTCTATTGGTTGATCTTTTTATTGTTGATCTTCCTATTTGCTTTGAATCCTAGTGTGAACTATCTGACCCAGTCAAATCACAAACTAAGATTAACTTGATCAACATTCTTCTTTAAACAAGGCAGAGACCAAAATCTTGTGAGAATAACAAAAAAGATGAAGATATTAGTCCGAATATGAATAATGGAAATAACTGATCATGCAAGAAAATCAGAAAGAAATTTATTATTTTTTATCACTAAAAAGTTCACAAAAAAGCATTTCTATTGAAAATCGCTTTCTTAGATCTCAGTTAAAAAAAGTTATTTACCTTAGCTTTTAATTTTTATAGCCACTGAAACCAGTAGCTTTTGAATATCACACACCCCACAAAAATATTGATGTGATGAGAAGCAAACATTCTCATAGAATTATAACTAAAATCTTGTAAAATAGAAGGAACAGAAAATAGTTTGCTATGAATGGAAATTACCACAGAGACGCTCTTGCAATGAATGAACACAAATAAGGTAAATATTTTCTTTTAATATGCGTGTTTGATTGCAACGTTCTTATCACAACAGTAAGCCTCAACGGTTTGGCATCAAATAAGCAGATAGAATATTTCCAGTGTTATGAAATCAAAACAAAACTTAAGAAACATAAATGGGAAAATGAAAGACAGCTTCACTGAAAGAGGAGAAGGATGTTGTCACCGACTTGTAAAGAACAAAAAAAGGAAATATTTAAACGTAAAATAAAATTGATGAATTAATGAAATCTGATTAGGACGTGCGCAAAAAGTGAAGTCGGCGTGTCGATTTCAAATTCAGATCCACTTCGTTGCATTCAAGTAGCCTCGGGAAATGTATAAATCCATCTTTTTTTTCCCCAGCTATGGATAAAATAATAGTAGACGAACTTCTAGATTTGATTGATAATAAGTCTAAAAGTTGGATAGCGGGAGCTGATTCCATATGTAGTGGTTATTGGGAGGTGGGAAAGCTGAAGAAAACTTTATAACATTATTACTACGGTAACAGTTATTCACCTCCAAGGACTTATGACGTGTCCCAGCTATAAATGTCTAAACTGATGAAACTTCAACTGAACATTTGCCATGGAAATGTTAATAAGTCTATTAGAACCTCTGAACAAGATTACTTAATTGATTTTGAACTCTTTCAAGGCTTGAACGTGAAGTTTGAACAGCTCCAAACATATGTCGGTAAAATTCTATATTTTGGGTCTATTTTGACTCCTATTTGCTTATAATCAGTTCGAAAAATTCTGGCTGAAAAAGATCCAGGAATTAAACAAAATAATCTGCAATGTTGGGTTGCATTGGTTTAGATCATTGAAACTAAGAAAAATCATCATAGCAAATGAATCGTTAGTAGACTAAAAATTAATCAGAGGAGAATTAGTAAAACGATTTCTATCAAAGTATGCTTCATCCCAAAACGCTGCAACGCTCTAAGATAGCAGATCCATATACAGTGAATGTAACACAAAAATAACCAAATGTAAATGCAAGTGAAAGATTCTTGAAGTTTTAATGTAATTTCAATATTAAAACGGCATTATAGGCTGAATACTTTTTTATACAAATAAAATATGTATTTAGTTTGCATAAACAAAGATCAACAGAAAGTAAAGACAACAAAAGCTGTCAAAGTATTAACTACTCAAGACTAATTGTATACAATGTCTTTAGAAACAGTAAAATGAGAGTCTATTGAATAAAAGAAAGATTATTTAAAATATACAAGTTACATATATGCAAGCAGTTACATTTTAAAAAATGAAACTCCCGATGAAAAAAGTATCTTTTTTTTACACAAGAAGCCTTTACTTTTAAACATATCTTTTTTAGTGCAATTGTGATTATTAATAAAAGAAACAAATTCATTTCGTTTTGAAAATTGTCAAGATACAAGAAATATGTTTATGCAACATGACTGAAAGATAGAAAAAAAAACTCCTTTAGAAAACAAAATCTTTTCTCTTTACCGTGTCCCTTCAGGATATCAGTGATCATGGCTTTTCATAATATTCTGTTCTATGTAGCTCTTAATAAATTTCGTCATTTAATCTCTCCTAAACTTTTTTCCGACATCCATTTACTCAAACTCGCTAGATAGATTATGGCTGCTTTCCTCTGTCGCCTCTGTCCTGTGAATATCAAATTTTCATATCCTTATTTCCTCATGATGTACACTTTCAATTTCTACTCTCTCTTCCTGATGTTAAGTATAACCACCCCTTTCGTTTTCTCTAATTTTTTCGATGCTCACATGTTTGGCCCATGGTATTCTCGGTATCATTCTTTAGAACCACATTTCTGTTGCTTCATGTCTCTTCATCTTAGAATTTCAGTATCGTACGTTCCGTCCTTTGTTAAAACATTTCTCTTTAAATTATTGAACTCGCTTGACATTGGTATTTCTAATTTGTAATTTACATATTGGGCTGTCGCTTTTGTAGTGATTCCAAATCACCCGAAGAAAGACAGTGTAGTGTTTTATTATTTTAATGAAGTTAAGCGGTAGTGACGAATTGAATCTATTGAACGACAAAACAGTGAGCAGTTGAAATGATGCACGGGGCTTTGCCCTCAGTACCCTCTTTCCAAATGAATCCTCATTCATTCATTATCTGAATTGTCTACATGTATGAGCCCAGATGCTGTTCAAACGTTTTCACCCTGCACCTAGAGCATTTTATTTTTAAATATAGGGTTAGAAATAATTTGAGGAAAGCAAATTGAAATTCGAACTGTGAAAGAGTGTGACTTTAAAATCCGCTCAAAACACGACCGATAGCTTTTAATTTGTATAATGAAATATACTTGAATTGGTTTTCTGATTATAAGTCTTTCTTTCAAAAAGGCGAAATATATATTTACATTCGTTTTGTCGCTGTAAACGTCAATATACTAGAGTTACTTTTAAGATAAGAACATTTTAATTGTTTAAAATGGTTAGCATAAATTTAAGAAATGATTTATAGTTCAAGGAATCAAATTTTAAGATAAATTGGACTTCCATGCAATTGTTTGCCCTCCAAAATTATATTTTCAATTTTCATAAAGAGTTGTTAATAGTAAAATATCTAGAAAACAGTTTACACATTTCTTTCTTAATAATTAATATATTTGCATTTGTCAAATTTCCTTCCGAAATTTATCGTGATTCTGTGTCCTATTTTAAAAACATATTGTCGACACAGAAAACACATGGATAGACCAAAAACAAATCTTAGTTTCAACCGATTCTGAAGGATTCAGGGAGGATTTGCATTGGATTCATTTCAGAAAAGGCTAGACGAATGTCTTGCTTTCGAGCCATTCTGAAAATGAGATGAGGACTTAACTTTAACTTGAAACAAAAAAAGCTGGGAAAATATATTATCAACTCTCAACATGAACTAAGAATTATAAAGAAAAGATATAGAATAAATTTTAATGTATTATTTAAAAGTCACTCATTTTCTTTCTTGTTTAATCAAGATACACACCAGAAAAAGTACTATGATTCATTATTTAAGTATAAACATAAATAAACATACATGCATTTCTTTCTTTCGTTGTTGGATCTGATAAAGCCTTGAAAGGCGAAAGACGTAATCAAATCTAGTTTCAATGAAACATTTTCCATTTGTCAAATTTATTAAAAACTATTTTAAAACATATAATTAAAGTCTAAATAATTTGCTTTTTTAGGTTTTTTATCTCCGATCATTTACTCTTCAAATCTCAATTCTCATTATTTCGTTAAACGTTTCAACTATATTTCTTTTTTGAAACCATATGGATTGCTAACAAGTGTTTTTCGGAATTACGTTTATTTCTATGTCTTAAAATTGCATGTTCGACAAATTTAACGTATAGACTGATAGTTTCGAATTGTCTTATAGATTTCACAGTCAACTTTAAGCTTCTACAACCCGATTTATGTAACAACATAACTATCTTTATGAGATTAAAGTAAATAAAGCACTCCATATATCTTTCTATCGTGTCTTGTTTATAAAATGCTTTTATGGTAACCTAAGTAGACCGTTCTTCTTTGAATTCGTGATTGTATTATAAGGTCTTTGTCATTCTTCCCATTTTGCCAACTGACCATTGGTCAGCATGCAATAGGCAAATTTCGACAACAGACCTGGCACGAGATTTCTCGCTGATGTCGTGATATAAACAGAAAGCATTTGTAAAAGTTTGGCTGATGGTAAATTTGGTAAATTGGGTAATGGAATATAAAAAGAAGTTGAATGAATCGAAGTTTCGTAGAGGGGAGTGTGAACTGATAAGAACAGAAGAAATCAACAAGGGCGAGGAAGCAGAAGAAAAGTAATAATGGAATCATTGAAAGGACAAACGAAAATGGATAAATAGATATTAAATGTAAAGTGAATAAGTAGAAAATTAAATAAAAACTTTTAGCGTATAAATAGAAAAGAAGAAGCATGTAAGAATCGCAGGAGTAAATGAAGAGAAAAAAGAAGTAAAATATACAGAAATTTAAATAAAAAAGTGAAGATAACAAGGTTGATTGATTGCATGAAAATCATTGTCATAAAGACATCTTACTTCTACAAGATTAAATTTTAAAGAAAAATGACACATGTAAAATAAAAGAAAAAATGAAGCAATTACAAAACAAAGAGAGAGAGAGAGAGAGAGAGAGAGAGAGAGAATCGTAAAGTACAGAAATACAAGTACATATTTAATAAGGCGATGAAAACTGGAAACAAACAAGACAGAATATCAATTATAAAGGCAAAAAATATTCGACACAAATAAATATATGAAAATCCTCTGAAAAGCAGACAAAAACAATGAGAAGACATCGGACATTTCAATATTGTTCAATGATTGTAAAAAACAAAAACTATAAAAAGCAAGGCAAATTAAATTTGTAAATACATAGCAGATAATAACACGAAAAAATATACAAGAAAAGCAAGAGAAATGGGAGAAATTATATTTGGATAATCCAGTAGAGGTTGGGGATAGATTAATAGAGTGTACCTGACTACATACATCTTCCATCTACCATGGCCCTTCAGGCCATTGGCAATCATGCCTCTCTCTTGGCTATCTCTTCCAAACTCTGCTCCGCCATCCTTTCACTCAAGCTCCCAAGGTAGGTTATATGTTGTTTCCTTCTGTCCCTCAAGCCGTCAATCTGTTCTGTGCGTATCAATTTTCCAAGCAGTCTTTCCTCATTATGTGCCATAGAAATTTCAACTAGTATAAGTGTCCTTTCTGTTTCAATTGTCTCCAGAACTTCTTCGTTGCCTACATGTTCAGTCCACGGTATCCTTCTGTAAAACAACATTCTTTTTGCTCCAAGCTCTTCATCTGTGGGGGTACGTTGACCAGCATTCAGTTCCATACAGTTCCATTCAGTTCCATACAGTTCCATTCAGTTCCATACAGGACTGATATTACATAACAATTCAGTGCTTTTCTTTGTTATAACGAAATCTTTCTCTCTTAATACTTAGCTTAGTTTTTGGGTGGTCACTTTCGTTAGCCCAATGCCCCTTCGGATTTCCGTGTCGCACTTTCCGTCCTCTGTTAAAACATTTCCCAGATATTTAAAGTGTTGTACTTATTTGCATTTTGGGTTCATCCTTTTGCTAATCTCTACGCATTACAAATAATGTTAGTCCTTTCTTTTCGCTTTCCTTCACTACCTTCTGTAGGTATTCTTGTAGGTTTCCTTCTCTGTCTATCAACACTGTCATCTGCATATCTTCAGTTAAGATTGTGGCCGGCAATAATGAATTATTGTAAGTTTTGTAATTACCTCAGTATCGCCGCCCTATATAGATTGAATAAGTCTTATCAGAAAACACATCCTTCTCTTATACTCCTCCCTTTTTTTGTATATTTACTGCACTCATTTTCTATCCGTATGCTAGCAAATGCTTATTTTCGACTGCTTGGAAGCATGTGGTAATAACTTGCTGATAACTTGCAACTAATTATGGAATGCGTACTGGACATTGTATCGGTTTCACATACTGAGATAATAGCAGATTAGCATATTTCAATCATTTAATTTTTACTATGGTTTCATCTATATTTCTTATAAGCAACATAAATCCGTTCTTTGAAAATCAGGAAAAAATATTAATTGCAAAGTTAAACATGGACACTTTTAATAATTACCAGTGGGCAATAAATTTATTTCATGTTGATGCGTCTAAGAAAGCGAACATTAAAAAAAAGCCATTAAATGAATTGTCACTTGAAGACGCAAAGAAGCGATTTTAAAATTGATGAAAGCCTAAAGTAATGAATTTGGACATTTTGTATATGTATCGGAAATCAGGAAAAAATTCTGTAATATAGAAGAAATAAATACAAGATTCTTTGCAAAGAACTTTCATTATTTTTTTAAAACCAAACTTGTGTGTATGTGGATTTGAGAATAAAGGAAACGCATTTAAAGTCATTTTTTTAATTAATAAATTCGAAAGTAAAAAATCATTTATAATAAAATTTGTCCGACTCGCCCAGGTGCCAATATAAGTTGTATAGTAGAATAGAAAAATGGTTATTTTCCAGAAACTAAATCGTTGGATTTATCAGTCAACAATAAAATGAAGATAAAGCTGGATTTTCCAAACGGAGAGGCTACTTGAATAGTACAACTTAACAAGTAAAGCAAAAATATTAATTAATTTCCTTTGATGCCGAACAATATCATATTTATTATTCTTTTTGATGGATCTTAAAAATATACAATAAAAAAATAAATGAGATTGCCTTTTTAATCTGGATTTGATAATAGAAAATTCTGTTATAATTATTTCATTCACAATTCTCATTCAATATTTCATTCATTATGAACAAGAATTATTGAATGAAATAATTATGAATAATTATTTCAACTTAAAATTTAGTCAAAATATTCTATTCTCTTGAGTTTTTTTTTTAATGATTTCTTTCCACGGTCGAAAAAGTATTGTTGTTTCTCCCTGAATACTTCTTGGATATATCAGGGAGGGCAGCAAACACATCAAATAACACTGCTGTGGTCTAGTAGCAATGGAACTTTTACAAATCCGAGATACTAGACTGATGGATTTCTTTCCATCGCTATAGAGCTAAAACTAACCTATTATTTTATCCATACCTTGAGAAGTGGACGCATACCTTTCAATTTGTCCAATATAGAAAATTCTCTTTTTCACTAGACGCCAGATGGTAAAAGATATGGATACAGCTAAGCAAAAGTAAAACATGCAGGTACGCAACGTTATAAGAGGACACACGTAAAGTACATGACCTTCAAAGTCAATAAACGATTAGAATTCTAAAAGTCTCTTCGGAAATACGGATGCACTAAATTTAGTCAGCAACTGGCATCAGACCAGTAATATCGAACAAGGTATATAACCACGTCAGTTACAACAACTGGATATAATGTAATGTATTAATATGCATAAAACGTGAAGATAATGAAAATATATTAGCAGCTCTGACGTATGAGTGCTAAACATGGAAAGTAACAAAATATCTTAAAGATAAATTTAGAACGCAAAACGATCAATGAAAAACTAACATTAAAAATTATTCCGAAATAAAAAGAGGTCGATATGGATCAGAGAAAAGCTCAAAATAAGAGATACATATTAGGCGTCAACAGACAGATGGATCACAAGGGTGAATGATGCCTGACAGAGAGGCTATGTAGTAGATCATACAGATGATGAGAAGAGAGATTTTCTGGAACGACATAGACTATTTTATCATTGGACTATTTTATGCATTTCGAATAAGTTTTACTTAGATATTTTGAAATGGGAGAGAAAGACTTGTTCTCTGTTCTGTATGTAGAATATTGTGAGTTTCAAATTGGCCTTCAGCCATTGAAGTGACAAACATGAGTAAAGCATCAACGGTAGAACAGGCTGTAGAATCTTTATATGAGGGAAAAGACAGTTGAATCCATTATGTATATATATATATATATATATATATATATATATATATATATAAAAGTGAACATAGAAGTCAACACTTAGAGGCAACAGTCTGTTTCATGCTAGATGCAATCGTCAGGCCACGAGTGCTGTTATTTTTCTCGGCTATTTATATATATACGGGTCAGTGGTGCATTGTGGGTAGTCTATTTTGGCGGTTATTTTACCGGAAGTCGTTTATTTGTTTATTTATTTATTTGGGTTAAATTATTTTGCTTGTTTTTATATATTTTTATTTTTTAATTTTATTTTTTATTTTTATTCCTTATATATTTATTTATATATTTTTTTTTATTTTTTAATCGACGTTTTTATTAACCTAGTAAAAATTTGTTTATATCACTTATTTAATAGTTTTGTTTTGGTTTGGGAAGATAATTAAATCTATTTATTCAATTTTGGGGTTTATTGTTGTAGTTTATTCTAACTATTATTTTGGCGGGAACAGTTTTAATTTATTTATTACTTCATGTATTTATTTGGATTAATTATCTTTATTTGTTTTTTCTAACGGTTAGTCTATCGGGATTAGTTTATTTATTTATTTGGATGAATTTAGGTCAATTTATTTTACTTGTTATTATTTATTTGTTATACTGTATATTTTCTCTTTTCGGTTTTCGATTTTTAAGTAACATAGTGTTTTTTTTTAGTTATATAACAGTTATAGCTATTTTTTTCGTCCGATTTTTTGGTTTGATTTT
The DNA here is from genome assembly GCA_903632075.3 of Acanthosepion pharaonis. NCBI lineage: Eukaryota > Metazoa > Mollusca > Cephalopoda > Sepiida > Sepiidae > Acanthosepion > Acanthosepion pharaonis. The sequence goes on from CAHIKZ030004884.1 coordinate 2,686,065, forward strand.
TATAGTCTAACTAATATTTGGGTCATAATGGTTTGATAATTTGTTTATTATTTACTTTATTTATTTATGTTCATTGGGTTTCTTTTTAATTTTATTTCGTCTATTCTAACAGGTGTCATTTGGTAATTTGTTTGGGTTAATTAATTTTGCTCATTTTATTGTTATTTTGTTTATTTATTTCTATTTTATTTTTTCCGTTTTCGATTTTTAAGTAACGTAGTAAATTTTTTTTTCATGTCTGCATTTTGAGATGAGCTCGGATCTTTTATTTAATAATTTATTTTGGTCCGGGAAAGTAATGATAGCTATTTTTTCCTTCAAGCAAAGTTTGCAAGTTTTTGATTAGTTGCTGTTGGCTGATGATCTTTTCCTTATTTTCCAAGATATTTTTGTTGTGATATGCGTTTTGTTTTTAATTTCCCAGACATACTTAGACAGCATTGTACTGTTCACATATTTTCTATTTGTGGAAGATGTTTTGTGTGTATAATTTCTTTGTTTCCAGGGTCCTTCAGTTACTCCTATGTATATTTTTTCTTCCTTATCAGGTGATTTTATCGCGGCTTGGTATATTACGGTGTTTTGTAAACAATTTCCGTTTAAGGGACATTCGTTCTTTATTCTGCAGTTGCACGTGGGTTCATGTGGTTTGTTGATAATTTTCCTGTTGTGCTTTTTTTATTATTTCTGCCATGTTCTCGGTGCAACTGTAGCTGATTTTTACTGTGTTTTTGTTGAATATTTTGTGTAGGGTGCTTGATTCCGGGAGGTGTTTGTGTAAGAGTTTGAAGAATATTTTGCCTACGTTTGTTTTTACGTTTTTGCTGTACGGTGGGTTGAACCATATGATATTTCTTTTCCTGTTGGCCTTTTTTTGTCTTCTGTTGTGAGTATGTGAGTGTTGCTGAGAATTCGCTTTCTTTTAGGGCTGTTTCATAGTCTTTCTCAGCTTTGTTAAATATGGATTCATTGGAGGAATTGTCGGAAAAATCGATTGATATTTTGTGTAGGGTGCTTGATTCTGGGAAGTGTTCCGGGAAAAAGTAAACATAGGAGTAAATTAAGGACCCTGGACACAAAGGAATTATACACACAAAACATCTTTCACAGATAGTAAATATACGAACAGCACAATGCTTTCTAAGTATATCTGGGAAATTAAAAAAAAAACGTACATCACACCAAAAATATCTTGGAAAATAAGGAAAAGATCATCAACCAAAAACAACCAATCAAAAACTTGCAAACTTTGCTTGGAGGAAAAAATAACTATCATTTCTTTCCCAGAACAAAAATAAATTATTAAATAAAAGATCCGAGCTCATCTCAAAATGCAGACATGAAAGCAAATTTTTACTACGTTAGTTGTTGTTGGCAATCGAAAACGGAAAAAATAAAATAAAAATAAATAAACAAAATAACAATAAAATAAGCAAAATTAATTAACCCAAACAAATTAACAAATCACACCTGTTAGAATAGATGGGATAGAATTTTAAAAAATGGACCCAAATAAATAAAGTAAATAATAAACAAATTATCAAACCATTAAGACCAAAATATTAGTTAGACTATAAAAATCAAACAAAAAATCGGACGAAAAAATAGTATAACTCTTATATAACTAAAAAAGAAAAAAACACTACTTTACTTAAAAATCAAAAACCGAAAAGAGAAAATATACAGTATAACAAATAAATAATAACAAGTAAAATAAATTGACCTAAATTCATCCAAATAAATAAATAAACTAATCCCGATAGACTAACCGTTAGAAAAAAACAAATAAAGATAATCAATCCAAATAAATACATGAAGTAATAAACAAATTAAAAACTGTTCCCGCCAAAATAATAGTTAGAATAAACTACAACAATAAACCCCAAAATTGAATAAATAGATTTAATTATCTTCCCAAACCAAAACTATTAAATAAGCGATATAAACAAAATTTTACTAGGTTAATAAAAACGCCGATTAAAAAATTAAAAAATATATAAATAAATATATAAGATAAATAAAAATAAGAATAAATAAATAAAAATAAATAAAAACAAGCAAAATAATTTAACCCAAATAAATAAATAAACAAATAAACGACATCCGTTAAAATAACCGCCAAAATAGACTACCCACAATGCACCACTGACCCGTATTTATATAAATAGCCGAGAAAAATAACAGCACTCGTGCCCATCCGATTGCAGTCCGCCTTCCTTGACGTTTTGTCGTTATTTTTTTTTGACGGCTGCTGGCAGTTCGTTATCGCCCGACTACTTTTGTTGATTTTACCCTTTTTCGTTTGAACTTCATTTTGGTTAAGTTTGTTTATTTTATTATTACTTACCTTTTTACGACTGTATTAAAAAAGTTTTTTCTTTCTATTCTCCATTTTATTTTTACCCCCCATTAATTTTTGCAGTTTTTCTTTTTATTCTATTTTTCATTCTCATTTTTACCCCTTTTAATTTTTGCTCTTTTTTCTTTTATTCTATTTTTCCTTTTTGGTTTTGATTTCCTTTAATTTCTTTTTAAATCTATCTTCGTTTACTTTATTCTGTGTTTTGCTTTATTTTTTGATTAATTTTAATTTCTTGTTATTTATATAATTGTTTCTTCCCTTCCTTTAATTTTTACGTGTTTTTATTTGTAATCGTTATATTTATCTGTTTATTTTTCTTTTGTTTATTGGTTCAACTCGCTTTTTTTTAGTGTCGGCCATTTTGAATTTCTTTAACTAGCTTCGGCTATTGTCTACGTTTCGTATTTTCTTTTGTTTATAGGTTCGACTCGTTTTTTTTAATGTCGCCCATTTTGAATTTTTTGTAACTAGATTCGGCTATTGTCCACGTTTCGTATTTTCTTTTGTTTATTGGTTCGACTCGCTTTTCTTAGCGTCGGCCATTTTGAATTTTTTTTTAACTAGCTTCGGCTTTTGTCGAATTTTTTGTATATTTTTTGTCTTCCGTCTTCATTGTCTAACGTTTTCGTTTTATTGTTTATTTTCCTTATCCTCTTTTCTTTTATTGTTTCGCCTTTAGGCGATATTTGTCCTTTATTGCTTTTTCTAATTTTTATTGTATTTTTTTTAAATTGTTATACGTATAAGTGAACCTTGTTCTATTTGTTCTCTCTCGTCATGTGAAATTTTTTTGTGTGTGCATATTTATTTTATTTGTTCGTTGCTGCCTCGCTTTCGGGTGAGCCTGTTTATTTTTTGACTGTTAATTTATTTATTTAATTTTTTTTTACTTTCGCCTATAACTTGTTTAACTATTCCCCCCTTCTTTTTCACCCCTCCCCTTCTTTTGAAAAATTGATAAGAAGGAAAAAAGTACCTTCTTTTTTAATTTTAAAGAAAAAAAACCTAAAATCGCTTATTTCCGTACAACAGTTAGCAAGCACCTTTTTAACCCAAAGAAAGATCCGCCGGACAAGGATAATAATGAAGAATATCCCGCTCTACCCACAGTGCCTACAAACGAAGAAATTGTAGAAGTGCTCAAAAAAGCCTCAAAAAATACGGAGGCCGAATAGACCAAGAATGTAGACCAGAAAAATGACAACTCCTAAATGCATTATCGATATTGCGGAGTTCTTGGAGCGTGCCAAGGGTTACGCACACCTTGTGGTAAAAGGTGGGCTCTTGCAAGATCCAATAGAACTGAAGAAAATCGAAAAAAGAATAGTGTCAGCTTTTGTCGTCGCGCAAGATTTGTCGTTCGACTAAAGACACAGTGTTCAAATCACTGGAGTCACTGGGGTTTAAGACCCTCCGAATTGTTAAGGGCAAGGGATTTTTCATGTGGGACGTGCTGTTACCCACCACCGAAGACTGCATAAGAGCTACAACCAGGGATCTTATAACGAAGGAATTGATCCTCCGTACAGACTACGAAGGCAGCCGATGGACCAATTAGCGGTATATTAGATCCCTCCTGAAGTTATCGGAGAGCACCTGGCGGCATTCTTGTCTCAATACGGGGAGATTCTGGGTGCTTCTTGTGATAGCCTGACTGGGGGATGGAGCTTTGATATGATGCTCGATCGTAACGCCTTCGGCTCTATCCCCAACCTGTCTTGACGTTGGTGATTTGAAGCTGCCGGTCATTGTGACCGGCCGTAAACCAGTTTGCTGGAAGTGTGGAGGACTGGTCACCTCTCCTCTTCCTGCCCAGAGAAGAAGGCCTCTGGATCTCAGGTCCCAATAGACCAAACTCCCCCTCTGACCGAGTCTTCAAAAACCGCCACGCCTGTAATGGGCATGCCGGCTACCAGGACCGGAGTGATTGCACCCCCAGTTGGGTCATCATCAAAGCCCCCATTTCCCGAAGAGCCTTCTTCTACTGCATATGTGGTTGAGGATAGGGGAGAGGGAAAATGGCAGGTAGTTGACAGGGCCAGAGGGAAGCGTCAGAGAGTGGGGCCTTAGTCCCCTGAAGCCCCGGGGACTAAAGACACTCACAGCCCCACTCCCTCTGACAACAGTAAGGGCGATGCCCCGGCCTCTATTCAGACCATCGAAGATCTACAAAGAAAGTTGATCCTAGTTACGTTAAAACCGAAAAAATTAAGGATCTGAAAAACAAACTAGATCAACAAAGAAAAGGAAAATCGTCTCCAGCCAAGAAATCTCTCAACACGCAGTCTTCCCAGCCCTCTACATCCCGTCTACCAAAGTCCCCCCTACAAAGAAATCCACTCCCTCCACATCCTCCGACCCACCACCTTCTGCCCGTCCCTCAACCCCTCTTTGTAGAGGGAAGTCTTCACTTGCTTCTCCTTCCACTTCGGCACAGTCCCTAATCCCTCTCAGTAGAGACCGCAGCCCATTTAGACAACCATATACACCCCGCAATACTCCCAGTCCTTCTCCTATTAAATCTCCTGTAATTCCCTGCCCCCTCCAGTTAACAAAAGACACAGAAGCCCCACACAAGATTCCACAGGTAAAAAAAAAGAAAAAACCAAAACACATCTATAATCCAGGTACCGATGTCTATAAAATTTCTCTATTACAAGCGGAGAAAGTCAAAGACTATGGCAACAGAATTAAAAACTTGAAGTACCTGCTATCGATAAAGCAATTTGGCGATAAAGATATCGATGATCCTAATAATTTCTCAAACGCTCAAAGGATTTTAACAGTAATAAGATCAGAGACTGGGGCGAAACAGATTTGGGCCATGTTGGACGAAGCAATAACCTCGTTCAGCATGACCCCGCCCATTGCCATCGTTGAAAATGATAAATTAAGAAAAATGAAGCAATTTTGTGCAGGGAGGGTTTTCGTTCATGCCTCCCATTATAGAGCACTAAAATTGACTGGGATATCGGCGGAATCTCCCAAGACGGTACCATCAAAACTGAGATGGGCCATGAGTCTATGGGAGAGGCTGTAGGTATCCTTACCCCGGCTAGGATCAATTCAGGTAAACAACCCTAATTGGATTTCTATATGGCGCTCTGGTTAGCTAGTTTAAATGTCCGGGGCCTGAGGTTGGAGTCTCGCAGGGCGAGGCTTTCTCGCGACCTTCAGCACCTCGGGGTGAATGTTTGTTGTGTGCAATAGACCCGGTTTTCTTCTCATGACCGTGAGGACGTGCTGTCTAGGGGGTTCTCACTTTATTCAGCACGTTTTGATGGTCGTTCGAGGGGTGTCTCTTGGATAGTGAGCAAGTCTTTGGAGGTTGCATGTACTCTTGTGTTCGCACATCCGGCGGGCAGGCTTTGTGTGCTGGACGTTACCATAAAGGATAAGGCTTTGCGTCTCATTGGGGTTTATGCGCCCAAAATCTATTCTGAGTGACCTGCTTTGTTTCGGCAGATCGAGCCGTTTTTGACGACATCTCATCGGGTAGTTTTAGCGAGGGATTGGAATGCCGTCCTTGACCCCGATATAGATCGGATAGGGCAAAAACCGGGTACTAACAATCCTGATGTGAAAACATTTCGGGACTTTATCGGCGGGTTTGATCTTGTCGATAGGTACCGGAATGAGAACCCACGGAAGGTAGCATGGACTTGGACAAATAGTGGAAACTCGGCTCCTGGGACGCTTGCTAGCTACCTTGACCGAGTCTTAGTTAAGAGAGTCGATGTAGGGCTCTTAGGGTGTCCAAGTTTCCATTATATAGTTTATTCGGATCATAGGCTTGTCCGGTTTCGTGTAAACTTAGATAAGCCTAAGGTTAGGTTGGCTGGTTACTGGAAATTTAACTGTTCATTATTTGGTGAGTAGGGTTTCCGGGACCAGCTCCTACTAATGATACAGAGGGGATTGACGGGGGTGGTTTTAGGGAACGGCTGGTGGGATAATTTAAAATCTAAAATTAGAACGTTTGCTGCCGATTTTAGTCGTCGACTCAATCTAAATAGATTAGCGGCGCAAACAGCTTTAGAAGAAAAAGTCGATCGGGCAGTGAAATCCCGTGTTAGTGGGGAAATAGCCTTAGCTAAGGCAGAGTTGTCCTCCTTGCTTATCAAGAAAGATCAAAACGGTTAAAAAGAATGTCCTCTGAGGCGACGAATATGGCCGCAGAATTGCGTGCAGAGGAAAATCGGAGCGCGTCTCGGCGACATATCGCATGCGTCATATTGCCGGATAAGCGGACCGTGACTACAAAAGCGGGCATATGCGAGGCCTTTCGAGATTACTTTCAGGATCTTTTCACCAGGGAGCCCGGTCTGAGCCCTGCTCGGTTCGACGCCTATTTAGCCGACTTTCCCTGCCTCGAGGCAGCTGAAGCGGCTAGGTACGAGGGTCTCATCACAGAATCGGAAATCTGGGAAGCGCTGAAGCAGGTTCGCCTGGATAAATCTCCGGGACTAGATGGTCTTCCCTACGAAGTTTACTTGAGGCAGTCGCCCGTTTTTTTTTTCTTTGCTGGAACTGATTTTCAATCACTGGATGAAACAAGGGTCTTTACCTCAATGCTTCACCAGGGGTGTGATCAAGTTGCTGCGTAGGGACAAGAGCGGTGGGGATAGGTTAGGGAATTTTCGCCCTTTAACCATGTTAAACACTGAGTTAAAGATTTTGGCGAAGATCTTAGCCAACCGTTTGCAGATTTTCCTGTCTAGTTTGATTGGCTCCGAACAGACCTGTGCTGTGAAGGGCAGGACTATTCAGGATAACCTGCATATGGTACGCTTGATCTTAGAACAAGTCGACAGTGAAGCCGCGCTGATTTAGATCAGTCCAAGGCCTTCGATAGAGGTGACCATCAGTTTCTGGAGGCTGTCCTTTCGGCGGCCGGTTTCCGAGACGACTTTTGCTCCTGGATCCAACTTTTGTATGCGACCCCCGGTGCGCTGGTGGAAGTGAATGGGGTAAGATCGAAGCCTTTGGTATTGTCTCGCTCCATTCGTCAAGGTTGTCCGCTTTCGCCTTTGTTTTACGTTCTTGCGTTGGAACCCTTCCTTCGCAAGTTAAAGGCGAATCCGGTCCTGCGTGGAATTTCTCTGCCTGGGGCTACCACCTCAGCCAGGTATTCTGCCTATGCTGATGACGTTTCGGTTAATGTGTCGAGCAGAGCCGAGATTGACGAAGTCAGCAAAGAGATCAGTGGTTATGAGATGGTGACAGGGGCCAAGATCAACCGTGATAAGTCTGTTGTCTTGCGGTTGTGTGCGTGGAAGGGAGTTTCTCTTCCCGGACCTTTCCTCTGGACGGATGGGCCGATCAAGATACTCGGCGTCTGGTTTGGTCCGGATCTCCAGTTGGAAATGAATTAGTCGGAGGTACGAGAGAAGGCCGAGATCGCGGTTAATCTGTGGTCTCGGAGGAAATTTCCTTGAAGGGGAGGGCGGAAGTATGTGTTTCACACATCTACTTCTCTCTGTACTTCCACTTCCGTTTACCCCACTAATATTATTAGTAAGGCTCTTGTTCTCTTTCTTGTGGAGAAAAACGGCCGCTGTAGTATCTCGGGAGATCTGTAGCCTTCATACCGCTGAAGGCGGTCTGGGTATGCCTAGCGAGATTCGTCTACATATGCTTCGCATCGCCTTCCTAGACCGAATGTGTCGCGAATCGGATGAGGAGGGCGCCTTCTGCAAGGAATATGTCCGTAGAAACTTCCCATCCCTGAGAAGTGTGCACTCGTGCGAGGAGGAGGCCCGCCGTAGACCCCGAGCCGAACCAACCCCTCTTTTGGCCTTGTGCCACATTTGCTATATATATATATATATATATATATATATATATATATATATCAGTGAGATTTTTCATGTTTCAATTTTATCTCCAAGCGTTCAAGCATGAAACACTGTCACCACTTGGTTTTGACTTCAGTATCTACACTTATATTTACATACGCTCTATCTCTGATATTGAGTATTTTACCTATAAATATTGCCTACATTAAAAATATATTTGTATCATATTCCTTAAATGTGTTATGTTTATTGGGGAAAACAGATGAATATCGGTGATAAAGAGTTTCTATGTATAATAAATAGCTTGAACTGTAACTACCTTCAATATAATGAAGCTGTAGGTATTATCCAAAGATAACAAGAAAAATCTATTGACATAACTGAAGTACCTTGAAAGCGAGGAAGCTACTCCCATAAAACATTTAACTCTAGCTATAAACACTGCTTTCTCAAAGCATATTTGCCAACTAAAAATAAAAAATAACGTTGAATGAACAACAACCACAGAATTTAGAGAAACATCTGAAAACGATGTAAATTTTGTTTAGTGGAGAAAATAATTACCTTTTCTGAAAAAAACAAACTCCTAAACAACAGATCTGATCTTATTTCCAATTTCAAACATGGTAAAAAATCTTTCTGATCCCATCCACTACAACCACATGGTAAAAAATCTTTCTGATCCCATCCACTACAACCACATGATGATTAAACAGATTCAATACAATTTCCTAACCTAAGAAAAAACAATCGAAACAAAATAAATAAATATATATATATATATATATATATATATATATATATATATATATAGTATTTGGGCAGAAACCCATGTTTTATAGAAGTTTCATTAAATATGACTTACAAGGTATTGCCTAAGGTTAATTTTTTTATTTAATCTTTCTTGTATTATAATTTTCTTCTCTTCTGGACATAAATTTTGTAGAAATTGTCTAAATGTTTTGTATGTCCGAGATCTTTCGGCTATACTTTTAGCCTGCATCATTTATAAGAAGACAGGAAAATTATATGTAAAACTTAAGCACAGTACCTTGTCAGCCGTATTTAATGAAACTCAAATATTACCTTTAGAGTGTAGTGGCATTTGGTTTGGTGATCAGGCCGATGGTTTTGAAAGTGATATTTCCTATGTAGTGTTGATTCCTGTGTTCACATTCTATCATATAAGAGAATTCTTTAATTAGCTCCATACGTTTGCTTACTACTTACGTCTGTTTGTGTGTGTTTGGGAGAGAAAAGTTCATATCAGCGTTTCATTTAATTTGTTTTGCAAGCAAAATGGTTTCTTTCAAAAGAATGAAGAAAGAATTTAGTGCACTTTTAAAGGTTACCATTCATCACCATTGTAATGGAAATCTATGCATCTTGTCAAGACAAGAAAAATGAAATGCTTACAACTTTCAGTGACAACATAAAACCAAACTATATTTGTTCACTTTTGTTATTGAAAAACAGCTTACTGATGTTTGCAATTTATAAACAATGTCGATACAATACATTTTAATTAGTAGAATAAAGTGGATTATTATTTTCGTTTTTCTTCATCAAACTTTCACTCCGACTTTTTGTATTTCTTTTACAATTCTTATATTTTTAACACTTTATCCTTTGAATTGTTAACGCTTTTATATTTTATTCTGTGTTACTTTTTGTCTGCATCAGAAAATACTTATCTTTTTCTCTTTCTCTCATTAATCTCATTTTCTTTCCTTCACTTTTCTTTTGATGAGGCATTCCGTCCTCTCCTTCCGAAGTTTACCCTTTACAGACATCAGTCTTTTTCTCTTTCATCTATGTTGGTCATAATTTAAGCTTCATAGACCTTTCCCTATTTTCCACTTTCTCTATCTGTTTTTTCTTAATCATCAACATTATTACGTCATACATAGATCGATATATTTCTATGTATTATTTATTTTCTGTATTTTCTATTTAATTATTAAAATCAACCCTCGTTCACTTTTAGTTTTGCTTAAAGTATATTGTAATTTTTTAATTCATTTTCTGTTAGTCTTTCAATTATTTGTTGCCATCAATTCTTTCTATTTTTCTCATATATTTTATATAATTTTTGTCATTGTAATTCTCTGCAATATCGTCTGACTTTTACTGCTAAGGAATATTTTTATTTGATATAATTATAATTGGGTTTATGTTTCTTAATTGATCTTTTTACAGCTTATATCATTCTGACAGTGAATAGTTTATTGTTATTATTATTATTTCGATTTCTGCCAGGGTCACACTACCTACCGAGTCTGCAGCAAGATCTAAGGCAAGTAGAGATGTGTTGTTATGGCTACATTTCATTATTTGTTTTTCTATCTCCCATAAAATCACTAGCCTTAAAGATTTTTCTTAGTGTGTGGGCTGTACTTATCAAGACAACTGTTTGTATTTCTCTGAAGCTGGGATTTCCAGGGATTTTTCCAAGTTTTGTTGTGTCCCGTTTTTTATCATTCCAAGCGCACCTACTATGACTGATACTATTCTTATTTTCAAATTTTCAATTTCCACATTTTTTTTTCAAATTCCTTGGTTGCTATGTGACAGTCGGCTGGACAACCATATCAATTAGTAGGCAACACTTTTTCTCTTTTCGGTTTTTCACATCTGTGTCCGGCTTATTTACTTCAATCTTCCTGTCTGTAAAGATGGTTTAATAGAATTATAATGTCTTCTATTTCTGTAATCGGTGCTGGAAGATGTTCATATCAATGTTTGTTGACATCTTTTCACAAGTGTTTGCACATTGTCCTGCGTAAATATTTTTATATTCCTTTGACACAAGTACAGAACATACTGACATTAGAGGGTCTATGCTTTCTTGATATTTGTTACAGAATCTGCATTATTATTATTATTATTATTATTATTATTATTATTTATCACGCCAAAAGACTGGTGGCGGTAGGGTATAAATATATGATGCTCAATACGTCCATCATGGTACCTAGTGTAAAAGCTGTGCATAACTTTGTTGGGTCTAGTTCGAAATACTTCGAGGTCGCCGTCCGTTCAGAGAGTCTCCAATTAAGGGTGTTCCCATTTATCTAGATCTGGCTCTCACAAGTCGCTTTACCTGACAAATCCTTCAAACCTAGAAAAAATATTGAGACCAATCCGTTTTGGTCTCCCTACTCTTTACACGCATAAAACTGAGATGCAGAGTATGTTAGCCGTTAGGGGACTCATGTCAAACTGATTAAAGACAGCCAACTCAAAGGCGAATCTGTAGGACTGAATGGAAAAAAAAACCTGGACTGGTTAACATCGACAATCAGTCAAGATCCGAAGCCATGAGTGACATTATTGTTATAATTATTAATGAATTTATTTCGTTTCATGATCTTCATTATAATATTTGCATTGTTCAAGACATTTTCCTTTTTTTATTTTAGTTTTGTTTTTACTTAAAACCGTAAATGACATTCATTTGTATAAACTTTTCGGTCTTTTGCTTGCTCTATTTGATTATTCTGTTTTCATTTGATCAGTTGATTTTCATTTTTCTTTCTTACTCGCATTTCTCTTCGTTCTCTCGTTTCTCTTCTTTCTCCCCTTCTTTTCTTTCTCTTCATTCTCCCTATTATTTTCTTTCTTCCTTTTCTCTTTATTCTCACTTTTCTCTTTATTTTCTCTCTCTTATTTCTCCTATTTCTCTTCTTTTTCACCTTTCTCTTTATTCTCCCCTTTCTCTTCTTTCTCCTCTTTCTCTTCTTTCTCTTTATTCTCCCCTTTCTCTTCTTTCTCCTCTTTCTCTTCTTTCTCTTTATTCTCCCCTTTCTCTTCTTTCTCCTCTTTCTCTTCTTTCTCTTTATTCTCCCCCTTTGTCTTCTTTTTCCCATTTCTCTTATTTCTCCTTCTTTGTTTCCTTTTCCCAATTTTACAATCCTTTAATCTTTTCTTTTTCTTTTTTGCCATTATTCCGATCCTTCATTCATTTATTCTTTCATTCATTATTCTTAATATCTTTTTTTTTTCTTTTCTTTTACTTGTTTTATTAAACTGTTAATTCCTGATTTTTTTCTTTGCTTCGATTTTCTGGATGTTTCCTTTTCTGTTTTTGGCTTTTTCTCCATATTTATCGCTTCATTCTCACAGCCTTTCCTTCTCCTTTTGCTTTCCTTCTCTTATTCTTTCTTTTTTATTTTATATTTAATTTCATTTGATTCTATACTACCACATCTCTTATGATTTCATATTTGTCGTCATCAGATTACTCTCTTAACTTGACTCCACATAAATATTTTTCTTTCTATTAATCAGAAATTATCAGAACATTATTGAAACCTCTAAGTGCTTCAGGTATTTGTTTTCAAAGATTCTTAATGAATGTTAATGAGGTTGAAATCATTTTCTTGACGTTGAAATTATTTTCCCTTTTCACCAACACATTCTTAGTATCTAAAAAAGAATTTCTTGAACAGTTGAGAACAAACAAGCAGTAGGACTCCATTATGAGTATCATTTCCGTCATCTTCATGCAGTGATTTACTCAATAACATCTGATGAATTTTTCCATCGATATCCAGTGTAGCGAATTTCAGCCTTAAAATGGTCGTGCATTAGAATTAGGCTAAATTAATCCAGGTCGGGGACGTCAAGATGGAAATGGCACAGCGGATGAACTTTACTCATTCCTCTATTCTCAGCCATTTGACTGCAACCAGAAACATATCTGAAATTGGAGATAGAATCTACTGACAGGCGATGACTGCAGCAGCTGTTTGCAGATCCATCTTTAATTTCTCGAAAGCAAATTGGTAAATTGATAATCCCTATCGCCATAGGTTATGAAAATTGATACATTTATGTCAACAACACGCCCAGACACGGATAGACAGATATTTTGCTGCCGTAGCCATTAATTGCATCGATCAAATATTATATTTGGCTGCTAGTGAAACGCTCTATACATTATTTATTCAGAGCTACTTAACCCTAATCCCTAAATTATGGGTTAAATAACGGTATACTCGGCTGTCAATACATGGTCATCCAGTCTAAGAAAAAAAAAACTATGAATTCCAAACCGTGGAGAAGGCAATGTGGAGCCACCCTAGAGGCCGTTCCAATAAAGCATAGCAATGTGGAGCCACTCCAGCGGCCGTTCCAATAAAGCATAGCAATGTGGAACCAATGCAGCGGCCGTTCCAATAAAGCATAGCAATGAGAAGCCACCCCAGCGGCCTTTCCAATAAAGCATAGCAATGAGGAGCCACCCCAGCGGCCGTTCCAATAAAGCATGGCAATGTGGAGCCACCCCAGCGGCCGTTCCACTAAAGCATGGCAATGTGGAGCCACCCCAGCGGCCGTTCCAATAAAGCATGGCAATGTGGAGCCACTCCAGCGGCCGTTCCAATAAAGCATGGCAATGTGGAGCCACCCCAGCGGCCGTTCCACTAAAGCATGGCAACGTGGAACCACTCCAGCGGCCGTTCCAATAAAGCATGGCAATTCCCAGATAATTAAAAAGTCGCCCGTGGAGAATTATGATTGCTAATGTCTTGAAAGTATATGTCATTTAAAAGAAAAAAAATAATCGAAACCGGACAATCAATTTTGATCTTCACTGTACGCGTGGAAACATGAAATTGCCGATAAACACTTCAGATCTTTCAAAACATTACTTAAAATTGTAGCAGTTAAGTAGGAATGTTTTATTTGAAAAAAAAAACTACCTTTGACGATGTGTCTGTAAATATTTATTGAATGATCCTAGCTTATGAAATGATATCAAAATGGTAGTACAAAGCTGCGTTGATTTGAAACAGGCATTAATTTCGATGACAGCTAAGCTAAATCTAGTCGTTGCCAGAGTGTGATGAATAAAAAATGTTTTAGTTGTGAAACAGTATAATTCTGATAACTGCGCAAAAACTTTAGAATATTTTTCTTGTTTTCTTTCTTTTTGCTTTGGTGAATTGATAATTTTAATCTTCGGATTTTCTATGAGGTTTTGGTTTGGGGGCCAATTTTTTAAAACCTTTCAAATATTTTAATGTACTACAAGAAAACGCAATTTTTATGACAACTTTAAGAAGTTTAATTCCTTGTGTCTGTGAGTTATTGGCAACCTCTTTTTTTATTTCCTTTCCTTTACTGAATTCGCTACATACTTGTCTTGAAGTTTCATTGCTTTTCTTTCTCTTATGCTTGACTTTTTTCATTCACGTATATATCACTTTTCTTTCACGTACTTATTATTATGTTCAATATCATTACATGTCTTATATTGTCTCTAATTTAATCATTGGCTTATGTTTATTCTTTCTCTCTCCTTGGTTGATTCAGATTTTATTCTTGGTTTTCTTTTTCACAGATTTTTCAACAACCGCTTCTTTATTGGTCTTATTTGAAGATGGCTTGCCCTTTTTTAATCTTAAAATGTTAAATATTTATTTATATTATGAAGACCATTTTTGTCAGTACTTTTCTCTACTAAATTAGATTGGTGAAATAGGAATTCTGTCAAAATCTTTTGGCATACCAATGACTTGCTTGACCAAATGAAAGTATACTCTTTCACTCGGTATTCTTTTTGTATTGTGTGTAAATATTTTTTTGCCTCTTCACCCTGTTTATTTAGTGCGACACGCTTATCATATTTCAAATAATTTTCTCCACATCGTGACTATTCTAAGAATTCCTGCAGATGTTTTACCTCAACCGGTATGACTATTCTAGACGGAAATTCTGTTTCATAAAAAGTGGAACAATACAATGACATGGACATTTTAGATCTGTCATATATTTTTCTGTTTAAAACACAGATAGGAAAACATTAAGGAATTATTCGTATATATGCACACTTGAATAACTATTTCATTAAAATTGTTCAAAGGAAATGGTTTGAACTTAAACACAATGAGCATGAATCTAATGCTCTTGTGATGTATATTAAAATATACAACTATATCACAATTGGAACTCAAAGGAGGACTTTCGAAAATCCATTAAAAGTGTCATCAATGTACTACTACTAAAGCTTCCAGTAGAAGAAAATAGCTAACATCTATAATACTCAATACACTAAATTATTGTTATAGGAAAACGTGTTTCCTTTTCTCATTTTACGATGATTCTCGTTTCATAAATATAATGAGATCTTTTTTTTTAATGACATCCCAGTTGAATGTAAATTTCAGATTCAAATTACAATGTAGTTGCCTTTCTAGAATAAAGGTTCAATTTTACTCGATTTCAAAACAACTTAATATAGTTCGATCAAAATAAAATATCCGAAAGAAAAAGATTTTGGTTAAATTATTTTCTGTAAAACGCAATTGATTTTTGGCGTTGATTCTAATACTTATGCTCATAAAATATAAGGGTTACATGCACACACACACACACACATATATATATATATATATATATATATATATATATATATATATATATATATATATATATATATACGTGTGTTTGTGTGTGCATCGGCAGCAGTGTTTCATTTATATGCGTTTGCTTCTGAAACTGCCATCAATATGAATGCTTAAAATAATAGTCGTTTCACTGTCAGCCCGGAAGATATTCTTGTCAAGATTACTTTAACAGTAGATCCATGATTCCTGAAGTACCTGACTACTTTCATCCTTTTTATGAACTCTTTGAATGTTTTGATGTAGGATTTTCACCAAAGCTTTACATGCAGGCCCATTCTAACGGTTTGGGCGTCCGTATTTATCTGATCCTTTATCTTACACCGAAATGCCATAAGAGTCATTGCATTTTGGGTCTTGATAGCGTTAATTCCGCTTTCGCTTATTTTTGGCCTCACCAATTTCAGCCGTCTTCTGAATGATGTTAGCCATGTCTATAGTCTGCTTGAGTTATAGACAAGGTACATGAACACACCAAACATACATCATTGTTTCAAGTAATTTTCGGCAATATTTCAGATATGTATGAATGTATTAATATCGTAAATTATACTTTTTATTATTTATTTACGTTCATATCATTTGGAGCGTTTAGTATGGAATTGTTGTTTACGTTTCATAGCACGTTTTGCTTTCTCTCTATTTCTCTCTCTCTAAATATATATATATATATATTCACACACACACACACACACACACACACATATATATATATATATATATATATTCATATATATATTCATATATATATACACATATATATATATTCATATATATATATATATATATATATATATATATGAATATATATATATAATCATATATATATTCATATATATATATTCATATATATATATTCATATATATATATATATTCATATTCATATATAATTATTCATATATTATTATATATATATACATTCATATTCATATATATATATATATTCATATATATATATATATATATATTCATATATATATATATATATATATATATATATATATATGTATGTATATATATATATATATATATATATATTCATATATATATATATATATATATGAATGTATATTGTAGAAGCAAGATAAATTGTCTCCTTCAAACTCAGAAAAAGCCTTCCAGCATTTAAAAATGCAATTATCATAAGATATCAATTTGAATTAATATAAGCAACTTTCTGGGCGACATTTGAAACGGATATAGTGAAAAGTCTACAAAGAAATCTTGTACATGACTAAAACTATATAATAAGATTTTATGGTGTATATATGTGTATATATATATATATATATATATATATATATATATATATATATATATATATATATATATATATATATATATATATATATATATATCTATAAACGCTGTATAGAACAAATAAATATATGTATATAAGGTGGATTTTAGTAGCAAAGAATTCTCTCAAGCATGTTTTGTTAAATAATATGAACAAGTTCTGTCTGTCATTTTTTAATTAAATCTTGCTAATTTCCGAATAAGTTATTTTGTGCTATCGCTAAATTTGCCAGAATCCATATTAACTTTTTATTTTTATATTATTTTTCCCGTATACTTTCGAATTTTACTCCATTCGTTTCCAAGAATTATTTTGTGTGTAGTTATGCAACTGTTCTTTTTTTTTTTTTAATTCTGACGTTTTCACTTTTGATGCAACCAATTTGAAGCCAATCAAGTTGACGTCATAATATAAAATAAAAGTTAATATGAATTTTGGCAAATTTACCGATAGCCCAAATCAACTTATTCGAAAATGTGAAAAATTTAATAGACAGAACATGTATGTATATATATATATATATATATATATATATATATATATATATATATATATATATATATATATATATAAATAATAATTTAGTGGATTCACGTATTTGAAATAGATGCCCCGTTGTTATTTTAAACAGTGTTTATTACGTCTGTCGTTCAACGCATTCGAGAAATCTCAAAGATATGTGCTGTCTGGCAAGGATCGAACCTGCGTGCTACTTTGTGTGCTTTATCGCTTGTCTACAGGGAGCGTTATAATCCAGTAAGGTTATAATGGTTTCTGCTATTAACTCGGAAGGAGTTTCTATTCCTGTCGGAGAAGACATTTTCTTTTTTGAGATTCCTTGAATGTGCAGGCCGATAGACGTAATAATGAAAATAAAAAAAATTGGCGTCTATTTTCCAATATTCACTATAATAACATTTCAAGTCATAAAAATAAATCCATTAATTTTTTAGATTATCTTCTGTATATTTGTATTTGATAATTTCCGTCTCCTTTTTTTTTTTTTTTTTCGTTTACTTTATATTTCACTTTTCTTTTTCTATTATTTCTTCATTTTGCTTATCTTTTTTGATTCTTACATTTATATCGGAATCTTTTTTACTCACTTCAATATAATCAGGTTATTTTCTTCTCTTTAGTTAACGTATCCAAATTGTTTTACTATTTTTTTAAGTTTTCATTCTCAATTTTCACACAAAGAGCAAAGAATTCAAAACGTAAAAATATCTTTCATTTTGTTTTATATACAAATGTAATTCTCATCCAATGCAAAGCGTTTTTATTGCTTTTCATATTTTTTCTCAATCTCGAAATCAATCGATAAACATAACAGGTTTGAAAACTAACAAAACATTGCCGCTTTTGTGTTCAATTCTTTTCGACACTCGTTTTTATTTGAGAAACATCGACGAAAATATTTTATCAGATCTGAAACTATTTTACAGAGAATTCAATTGCTTCATTTCAATTTAAGTACCATTCATAGATTACAAGGCATTAATATCAGAAAGAAATTATTGTTGCATCTGAATGCAATTCCTGACAACATTCCTATCGTCGTATTTTGTTCATAAATCCATAGATTAAACATTTCTATTATGTGCTGGTTATTCCACACGCTTCAAGATTCATTAGCTGCCTATAAAATACAGCTCTTGCCATTATATACATTATCTAAGATAATGCGTTTAAACATCCTCAGACCTTACATCAAATTTTCGTTTTTATTCCCAGCGAGAAATTGTAAGATACTAACGTTATCAAGTGAATCTCCAGTTGAGATGGCTCGATATAACCGGGCAACGAAAAAGTTTTAGAGAAAATGATAAGTACTTAATATCAGGAAGAGACAGCTGAAATTTATAGAGTAGATCACGAGGAAATTGGGTAGAGAAACCAACGCATAATCTATCCAGTGAGCTTACGTAGATGGATGGTGGAATAAAATTTAGTTGAGATAAAATGACAAAAAATTATTAAGAACTTTTTAAGTAAGTTTTACTTATTTGGATCCATTTTGAAGAAAGGGAAAGCAATCATGAAGAATATTTTAGTACAACTTATAATGCCAACTGGTTGGATTTTTTAAAATTTTATTTATGAGATTTTATAGATGCTCGTAAATCTGGGGATCATTAAACAGGCAAGTCATTAAGTGGGGAGTGGCGTTAGTGGCAAAAGATTTTACACTAAAAAATGTCCTCTTTAGTTCGTTAATAACGATTCATTTTTGTGCGGAAGAATTAGGAAGAGAAACATTAATAATGAGCAGAAAGAAGAAAGAGTAATCAGAAGGACAGTAGATAGCGATTGACATTGCATTTAAATTTTTGCAGATTAAAGTTGGCTAGAAAGCATGCAGCCGGAAGGGAATTCCACAAGCGAGAAGTGTGAGAAAAAAAACTGCATAGAATTTACGGTTATATCTAGCCAGCTCAAGTGTAAATTGATAAGATGTTGACTCCAGTTTAGTACTGCGCTTAAATTAAAAAAAAAAACTCTAGGTACCATAGTTTATTCAAACAATGACCATAAAGTATTTCTAGAAAAGACACAGAGATGCAACCTTACGGCGGTGGGAAAGTGAGTGAAGCCGAGCCGCCAGATCAGAACCAATAATATTGCAGATTTTTCTTTTGATTTCATAAAGTACATTTTAACAGAGGTGTGCAATAAATAGAAATATAATTATTTTTTAAATTTATTGCACTGAAAATAAATGCAGATTTCATATTATTAATGGTTCAACTTTTTGTCTATGGTGAAATCTATATTAACGATCTTGGGAACTTCGATAGTTTTCTTATGTACTTAAGGATCATTCAATTATTGAAATGTTATATTCCTTACAGTTTCTGATATATACGAGTGACTGTGGAAGAGTTATCTGCCCAAACATTAAAAGATTCAAAAACATGAAGTGAACCAGGCCAATAATTTTTCAGCGCCCACTTGAAATGTTCATGTAAAGTTAATTTTGAAAGGTTTTTAAGTTTATCGAATAATGTTTGAATTGTTTTATAAAATTGGCAAACTAACTTCATTAGCGTAATTGTCTAGCATCCTTGTCCAAATTATTTCGCATTAATCAGATTTGCGTCCATTTTAATTTTACTGCAATGCGTATCCTGACAGGAGTAATGAAATAAAACACAAGAAAAGTAATGGAATTGATGTAAATGCTAATCACATTTTGCTTGCTTCTATTGAAATAATTTTCGCTTTTTTTAAATATATTTAATGTGAGTATTAAATACGTGGCATAAATAAACATAGCGTCAGAACATATATACAGTTAACATATAAAATATTAAATTCACGTACGAAGGATTGCGAAACATATTTGACACGTTTTACTCCAATATTAGATGCATTTTAATATGTGTCTATATTTCTGAGATGAGGTATTGTAATTATTTGCATTGTTTGCACTGTTGTACTCATCTCTGTTGCCATATTCACGACGTTTCGGCCGTTGTACGCGTCAGATTACTGGAATTTCGAACCAGATCTATGGGTAAATAGGATCTTTTTCTTATACACGTCGACTGTCGATTGTAGGAGATTCACTCACATCATAGCAGCAGAAAATAAAATCATATTTGACAGGAAATAAAATTTACAAAAATAACAGGCAAAGCATGGTAAATTGTATATTAATTTCATACAATTTATTTACATTTTTGTATGTGTTGGTGAATGTATTTTGGGGGGAATTGGTCCTGATCTGGCGGTTCATCTCCAGACAATTTCCCACCCTCGTAAGGTTGCCTCTGTGTCTTTCTATAAATACTTTCATTGTAATTGTTTGAATGAGTTCTTCACTATGGTGCCTAGAGTTTTTGAATTTAAACACAACACTAGACTGACGTCGAGATCTCATCAATTTACAGCTGAGCTGGCTTGATGTAGCCATAAATTCTATGCTAACAGTTTCTTCTCTCGTACTTCTCACTTGTGGAACTGACTTCCGGCTCCTTTCTTTCCAGCTAACTTTAATCTACAAAAATTTAAATGCAATGTCAATCGCTATCTACTGTCCACCTGATTACTTTCTTCTCTTTCTGCTCATCATTAATGTTTCTGTTCCTAATTCTTGTACGCCTTGTAACCCCTTGTGTTTTAGTTGCATTACTGCCTTGCTTGGGGCGATTCCGATTAAAAAAAATAGACGCACCCAAAATACAATCTTTAGTAAATATTTGAGTATTTTTTAAAAATTACTAAGAAATATATTAATTAATCTTTCATCAGCATACATGTCTTGCTGCGGATACAACTTTTAACCAGACTTAAGTGAAATGTGATACAATAACTAATAAAGGTTGAACAAAGTGTAAATGTGAAGATATTTTTTTCTGTACCAAATATTTCCTATATATTGTTGCTCCTACAGAAGATATTGAAGGAAAGAAAGAAGAAATAACTAAGCATCGATATAAAGAATTGAGAATTTATGATTCTCCTAAAAATAAAAGTAACAGATTAACATGTGAATTACAAATTGAAGATACCAAAAACAAGCAAGTACAAAAATTTAAATATCTGGAAAGAGTTTTAACAGAAGAAAAGAAATACAACACCGAAATGCGAACGCACATTGGAATAGCGAAAAATACCTTCCAAAAGTTCAGTAAAATATAAAGAAACATTAAAATGTTGTTAGAAACAAAGAAAAGAGTACTGAACAGATATGTAATACCTGTCTTCCTATATGGTAGCGAATGCTGGACAATCTCATCACAGATGAAGAGAATAGGGACAACAAATGTGGTTCTACAGAAGGATGCTGAGAACATGATGCACCGAACATGTGAGAAACGACGAAGTTTTAGAAAATAGGGAAAGAATAAAAACACTTGTATTTAGTTTCAGAAAGAGTAAAATTTCTAAGGCACGTGATGAGGAAAGAAGGCTTAGAAAATTTGACACTCACAGGACATAGATGTTAAGAGGAACAGTAAAAATTAACACACTCTACTTAACGAACCTGTGTAAAAGAATAGAACACAGATTAGAAGCGATAACAAAAAGACTAAATTTACTAAATGCTGCAAACGACAGTAAAATGTGAAGAGCCATGATCATCGACATCGTGAAGGAATATGTCATGTAAAAGTTGCCTTTTAACTTTTACCATTACTTAAAAATCATCTTATGTTTATTGCTTCTAGTATACCGTTTGTTAAATTCTCCAGGTCCTCTTTCCTCATGATATATCCCGGAAATGTAAACTGTCTCTTTAGCATAAGTTATAAGTTGTTCATATTTTCTTTAAGACATTTACGTTATATATATATATATATATATATATGTGTGTGTGTGTGTGTGTGTGTGTGTGTGTGTGTGTGTGTGTGTGTGTGTGTGAAAATAGAAAAGAAGGAAACAACAGTTTGGTTAATAATCCGAAGTTCTTTAATATTTTTGTTTTTATTTTTTAAAAAGAAAAAAAAGAAAAAACAGTGCTCGATACACAAGTAGAGCCTAGATTATAATTATTTTAAAAAAAAATATGATTCCATCGCTACACAGGAATTCCCCTTTTCAAAAAAATCCTCTGTAGGAGGAATCATATTTTTAAATATTTAAAAAAAATAATTATATATATATATATATATATATATATATATATATATATATATAAAATATGATTCCATCGCTACAGAAGAATTTTTGGAACAGGGGAATTTATGTAGCGAGGCGACAGGCTATTGTGCCTAGCATGAAACAGCCTGACGCCTCTAAGTGTTGACTTCAATGTTCACTCTCATATTTATGTTTCCATACGCTCTATCTCTGATATTGAGCACTTTATCCCAAAAATTTAACACACCTTAAAAAATATATTTTTCATATATATATATATATATATATATATATATATATATATATATATATGTTTATCTGGGATTACAGTAAATAGCTTTTGTACTACAGGTGTCCAATATTATTAATAAGCGATGTGGGACTTAAACTTAAGCCCGTTAAGAATAATGTAAATTAGTTGAATTATAGATTTATAGATTGTGCGTAATGCCAGAACATCCAATGGAATAAATCGTGCTGACCAACACACTTATATGTGTACATAATTTCATACATAAATATATGTACATTTACATGTCCATACATATATATCACATATACGAGCACACCCTCACATGCATTCTTATGTAATTTTGAATCTATTTCTATGTCTACATTTCGTGATTGGTTCTCTCCGTTGATTTGCATTGATCTTTATATTTTATTATCCTGATTTTTTTTTCTGTAGTACAAAATCTAATTACTGTGAATCCCAGAAAAAACACACTTGGGGCTCGTATAAGAAACGATACATTGTAGGAACTAATATTAAACTACAAACAACGAAAAATCCTAGCCATAAACTCTAACCCCAGACCGCTGCCCCGGGATAAGATATCTTACGCCCTCCACCAGTCGCTAACACAAACTCATTCTCATTAACAAGGCGTCTACCAGATGTGGATTGACATT
The DNA here is from genome assembly GCA_903632075.3 of Acanthosepion pharaonis. Lineage (NCBI taxonomy): Eukaryota > Metazoa > Mollusca > Cephalopoda > Sepiida > Sepiidae > Acanthosepion > Acanthosepion pharaonis. The sequence continues at coordinate 2,709,433 of CAHIKZ030004884.1, forward strand.
GAAAATAAATTTAAAACAATGCTCCGGGACAGACACTTAGGGGTTGATGATAGCCGCGTACAGAACGTCTTGAAACAGACTATATCATATTGAAGAATTTTTTTATTTTGCTGTAATATATATATATATATATATATATATATATATATATATATATATATATATAGTTAAATAATTTAGACGTATTGTGTAAATTTATTTTAGTTTTAATCCTTTCAAGTTCACGAATTCATTTCTTGGTGACTGCAGAAAATTGATCAAGAAGAATTCAAAGTTTTTCTTTCAAATAATTTTTATTTTCTCAAGTACATTCAATCTCATCTCATACTATCTTCATGGGTTGCATTTTTATGAATGTGTTATGAGTTAACACCGTAAATTCATATAATATCTCAGATACCTATTTCTATTTGCCAAATAATCAAATTTATTAATCAACTAATTACTCCATACATAAGCAATGAATACAGCATTAAATCAATATGCGAACTACTCCAAATTGTAAAAAAACACAAAAACCTAATAATGAAACCATAGCTTCACTTGACGTTGAATGTTTATTCACCAACGTCCTAATCAGGGATACAAGCAGTTCTCCTCCCAGCTATGGATAAATAGCTGGACAGACTGGATGACAACCGGTCTAGGTGGAGGAAAAACTCTGAATTCAAAACCGGCCTGGAGATGGTTGGACTATCTTGACCAAAAAACACTACTTCTGCTGCGGCTGCAATATACATGGTGCCCCTACAGGTCACTGGATAAAAAAATATATATATATACAACAATCCATCCCTCCCTCCATTAAAAATTTGTCCTTATATTTTAAGAAAACTACCCTTGATGTGTACCATAGAATTTCCTTTCTATAGCCATCAAATTAACATATACGTACAATACAATGGTGTTTCTATGGGTTATGTCCTGGGACCAACATTTTGCAACTTCTATATGATTAACATGAAGATAAATTATTTAATACCACAAAAACTTCATTTACCTACGATATATAGATGACATTCTCATTTTACTAAAAACATAGACGAAATACATGAACTACAATATAATCCCGTTTCTTTGTGTATCGATAGACACTAATAATAATAGATTTACTACCCCCACATACAAAATCTAGCATAAACACGTGCACTCTCAACTGTAAAAGTGAATGTCCTAACTATTATAATATATCCATTACACAAAAGTTAATAAACTGTGCAAAAGCAAACTCTTTAACAAGAAAGATTTTTAAGTTAAATTTTTTTAAAAATACTTCAATAGATTGAAAGATCAGAAGGTGACGCACAAAGTCCATCACCCACCAGTGAAAGCAGTAGTCAACATCAGACAATATCAGCTGAGTGCCTCTGAAGAGTCAGTATTGAATAAGGGTCTCAACTACGCCACAACCATCAGATGAGTGCCATACTTGGACATCATTACCAGAGTCGAGGAGGTGGCCTTGAACATCCCTCAGGCTCAGGCGGATGAACTGAGATGGAAAGTGAGACAGACCTTGGAGAGAGCCAAGCCGCCCAGGTCTAACATAACAAAACTAGAGTGGCTAGCTACAGAGGAACGAAAACATCATCATACTACCGGCTGACAAAGGTAATGCGACTGTAGTGATTGACAAATCAGATTATACAAGAAAACTGGAAGACCTCATTAGCAATGGTAGTTATAGCAAAGTGAAAAAGGATCCTACTATGAAAACGGAACGCAAACTGTCATAGATCCTAATCAAGAACAAGGATCACTTCGCACCTAAGATGAATAGGCAAGTTATCGCAGCGTTACATCAAGCTACCTAACATATACGGTCTCCTTAAGATTCACAAAGACGGTACTCCGCTCAGGCCGATTGTTAGTTGCCAAGGCTCTGTGTGCCACGCTCTGAGTCGCTTCCTTGTAGATATAATTGACCCATTAATCGGAAAGTCTCCTTCATATGTCCGAAACTCAGCGCACTTCGTGGAAATAATCAAAGATCCTCCCATCCTATCCAACCAGATGGTGAGCTTGGACGTGGTGAGTTTGTTCAGCAAGGTACCCACGGAGGAGGCACTCTCAGTAGTCAGAGACAGATTGGCCTCTGACTCTTCCCTAGAAGAATGGACCAGTATTCCAATAGATAATCTGATGGAGATGTTGACTTTCTGTACACAAAAAAACACACTTCGGAATGGGATCACACATATATCGACAGGATGAAGGCTTAGCAATGGGCTCGCCATTATCACCAGCAATGGCGAATATATATATGGAATACTTTGAGGAAATGGCATTGGAGTCTATATCTCTAAAGCCAACTATATGGTTAAGGTATGTAGATGACACCTTCATACTCTGGCCACTCCAGGAAGATGTTCAGGTTCTACTGGACCATGTGAACTCAATAAGACCTTCGATACAGTTCACAATGGAGAAAGAGAGTAACAACACACTCCCATTCCTGGATGTTCTAATATCTCGAACAGAGCATGGGTTTAAGACATCCATATACCGTAAACTGACATTCACCGGACAGTACCTGAATTTCAACTCCCACCATCCATACAGCGTAAAGAAAAGGATCGTTCGTTGCTTACAACACCGAGCAAAAGTCATAAGTGGCGACCCAGAGACGTTAGATAAAGAATTCGTCAGTATACGTAGTACCCTACAACGTAACAACTATCCTGGATACATGGCAGCAGCCCCCCAAAACTGGGATATGCGGGTACAAGAGGAGGAGGACAACAACACTCAGAAAACAATCTGTCTGCCTTATGTGAAGGGGTTATCAGAGAAAATACAAAGGATCTGCGGTTCATATAACATCAGGACAAACTTTCAAAAGCTTGACGACACTTCGCAGATATCTCTCCCGAGTAAGACCCCCCCCATAGAGGAGAACATGACTAAAGACTGTGTGTACGCTATCCTGTGCAGCTGCGGAAAGGAATATAAAGGAGAGACAGGTCGGCCCCTCAGGGTAAGGCTTCAAGAACACCAGAAAGCTATAACACGAGGGGAAGTAGAAAAATCAGGCGTGGCTGACCACATATGGAGAGAGAAGGGAGATCACCGTCCCCTGTTGTTGAGATCATAGACAAGGAACACCATTGGAAAATTCGTAAACTTAAGGAATCAGCACATATGCTAGGCCACAAAATCTCCTGAGTCGACCAAGCATAGAAATAAATACAATATGGGAACCAGTAATAAGGAGTACTAGAGAAAAGCAATGATAACAACAAAGTTCCAATATGAGCTCTGGTAAAAACATGAAATGATGACAGCAAAAATTGCAATACGAGCATTGGTAAAAATGGTTGCTGAAGACATTAGGTCTATATTACCCAGAAATTCCTCAAGGACACATGGCACAGTGGATAAAGGCGTTGGTTAGATCCAGTGACAGGACCCATAGAGTGTGAGTTTAATACCCGGTTAAGGCAGTGGAGAATTTTCAGAGGGAAAATTAACAGGAGATAACATCAAAACATGGCACGTGGAACTAGAACAGTCTACCCCTGTGAGCGAAATAAATGGTTCAGTTCGACATTCAAACCACCTGAAGAAGGCCGGGGCGTACAACGGCCGAAACGTTGTAATAAATATGGCGACAAAGATGAGGACAATAGTCCGAATAATGTAAATAATAGACATTTATTTATTCCTTTGGAGACGTAAGGCAAAAAATATCAATGAATGCATTTTTGAATAAATTTTTTAAGGACATTTCTGAATTTTGGTGTGAATTTTATTTTGAGCTGAATTAAAAGAAAAAAATCCGAAGAATATATTTGCCATTGGAGAAAGTGTCACATTTAGGTTTCATCTAAATTTCATGGGCCCATTGTCGAATTTATTTTTCGATCAAATCTGACCGCATTTAGACGTAACGAAATTTATTTTTCAAAAGTTAAACGAAATATCATGAAACAGGATATTTTCATTAGAATCAAATCATCAAATAAGTGTTGAAATGTTATCTAAATGTTATCTAATACTAGTCCTTCTATATGGCATATAATGTTTGACAATTTCTTCACATATGAAAAGTGATTTCTGAAAAATCAGGGAATTATTCACATTTCATAAGTACAGCTGATATTTGATGTAGGCCGATATTCTCACAATATAATCCATGATTTCTCTTCGTTGGTAAATAACTTTCTCGTGAATTTATTGATTTTTTTGGTCTCTTAGTCGTAATAATATATTCTTAAATTTTCTGATAAGTATCTGGATCTTCAAAATGAAGTTCTATTTTATCGATATAAATGTGGAAGTCAAATAAGATGACACCTACTCCTTTGACAGTTGTTGTGATTTTGATATTTTTGATTTTCGATAATTTCTAATATGCTTTAACATATTTCCGTGGTAGGGTAGTTTCGTCTTTTGAATCCATTCTCACAGTAATTATTCCCGATACAAAGTCTTTGTTAGAGTCTGTATTTTTCATTTTGTGGTTTCTCACTACCATGCCAATTAATTCTTTTTCTTTATTGCCAGTAGAGAATTTTATTCCCAAGCTACGTAGTGGATATTATATTTATTTTGCACAAACAATATTTATTTTTTAATATAAGCTTCTTCTTTGCCAATGAATTTAATTTGTGAATTTCAGATGAAATCTTATGCAATGAATATTTCAGATCAATATTCACCTGATCATGTAACAAGTTGCGATCTCATTGGCTTATCTTCGTATTTATCTGTTTCTGAAGTAGCGCATCCATGAAACTGACACTGACATTTGTCTTTAAAATTACATCTTTGTTTTACAGAAACTATAAATATAAAAAAAAACATTAATATAGTTTTAATTTTGAGTATATTTACACGAATTTGCTTTTGATTGCATTATTTTCTAATCCTCATTAAATTTTAATGCCTATGCAAGTTAGAAATTCAGTGGAAATTTCAATAAGACAATGTGGAAAATAATTCAACAGTAGGCCTTTTTAAAGCGTTAAATGTGCAATAATTATTTTGAAAAATGCAGGCTTCTATTACGTTGGATTTGGAAATATTGTGATCGTCAGTTCGACATTTAATTAATATTTAGATGTAAAATAATGGAATGAACTAATGGCGTGCTGAGATAAGATACAAAATTAGGCAAAGCATGAAAATCTTGCCATTTGTCTTTAGAGTACGAAAGAAAAATTATAAAACTAATTACTCAGTTACACATTTTGCCGCAAAATATCGCAAAATACCGCAAAAAATTATTAAAAGCAAGAAGCGAATATTATTCATACAAATTTTAAAATGTAACGATAGAAAGAGGAATATAAACAGTTTTCTCTTATTCAAAGTAAAAAATTAAAAGGATATTGTACCTAAATTTCTAGTACAAAATATTTGTGCATATTTATAGAATTGAGGATGTACTTTTTCAATAATCACCTCAATAAAATATGATACACGGAAAGTTTCAAATCAATATTTACATGTCCGATTACAGGGTTACTGACTCATCTTCTTATACGAAATTTCTCTTATTGATAAGAGTTTCATTCCATAACATTTTAGGATCTTTTCTGTTAATTCATTCCAAATAATGTAAAATCGGAAATATTAATTCACCCCCCAAAATTTGTTTGTTTATTTTTATTAAATTTTTGGAACTCTTTTGAAATTATAAATTTTAAAACAAAATTTATTTAATTTATCTCGCAAGAACTCCAAAATTTAGAATGAAAAATTCTTAAAAATCAGGGAGTTATTCGCATTTCATAAGTGCGGATGATATTTGAAAAAAAAAAACTGTCTGGGTTCATTTATCGGTGTGAGTGTGAATGTAGACCCCTCCCCACACTTAAAAATAGCGCAGCCGGTTTACCTACATTTGAGGCGATTGCAAAGGTAAACGGAACAGGAATGCAAGGAGAGGACCTCGCTCTGGAAGAATTTAGTGTGAATTTTAATAAATATAAATTCTTTTTATTTTAGGGTGAATTAAAAGAATAGGTCCCATTTTTTAAAGGTCGTATTGAATGAAATCTTGATTATATCATTAAATTACATTTAACTCTTAAATTATATGTTACTCATTTTTCTGTTGTTGCTTTTGAAAGCCTAAAAGTCATGATGTTTTTTATTTTGTCTAGGTCTTTGTGATTTTTTAGCCTCAACAGGAAGTCCATGTATTATAGAATATTTTACATTCTGACTTCCTCTACATATGTTTTATAACAAAAATTGTATTTTCTACACACACCGAAAGACTGACGAGGTTATACTTGGAAGATAACGTTTTTAAAGAGTCTGTCTTTGTATTTAATGTGCTATTGTATGTTATAATTACAAAAGATGGAGTATTAGTAGGATCAAATATAATTAAATGTACACTTATCTGTCTGTATACAAATAAATATTGAATTTTATTTGTTACTTTATAATATTTTGTACATTTTTGCATGAATATCAGCTTGATATCAAATTACAGAAAATCTTCTCAATACTATATCATCCACTTCGAGATTTCTACCAATTCCATTCTTTTCTAATTTTCTTTTTAATCATTTCACCCCAGGAAAAAAAACAAAACCATTAAGACGTAATGAACTACTGGGTGTAAAAGAATATGAGAAAAAGGAAACATCAAGGAGAGAGAACAATAAAAGAACAGAAATTAAGACAGTAACGTGTGACATTGCATTCTTCAAATTTTTTTTGCGATGTTTTTATCTGCACAATCCAGCACCTTAATAATAATGTATATCCTAGAATTCTTTTTTTTTATTTCTGTCGTAAGTATATCTACTTTTCAAACTTTTAGAACAATTTTTGATCCAACTAAATTTTATTTCAGATCCAAATTTTCTCACATGGATTCGGTGATCTTACCAAACTTCAAATTTCTATGATATTTGACATTTTCTATTTTCTTATTAATTATACCGTTAGTAAACTGACATATTAAGTCATAGATTAACAATATGTAAAGATAATGGTAAACTTCGCCATCCTGTCTTGACATCATTGAAATACCCATATCTTTATCAGTTGAGTTCTGAATTTATTTGAATTATGAACCCGAATGTGGTTGCTTATGGAAATACGACGTGAATTATCAAAGTTCGAACGGAGTATGTTATCCGATATTAGACGAATGGAAAATTCCATTTTCGAAACTGTGTAGGGGCATTTGACATCATCCGAATTACGATTTCACCTTTCTCCTGGAAAACCTAATCGAAATCACTACTGTGCATCATAGTCAACTAATTTTGAGTTAATGACTTACTACGGAATGGTGTCATTTCCCAGCCAGCCCTATTACCCACAAAAGACCCAAATATCCTTATATATATTTTTTCTTTTTTATTTCTCCTTCTTTAGTTCGAAAATTAATACCAATTATATACATACTCCAATATACCATTTACGTCACCAGTACGAAAACTATTCTTCTCATCTTTTCTACACTAGTCTCATTATAGTTTCTTCTAATAAATTTCTTTTGGCCTGCTCTTAATAGGGATTATACATTTCCTTTTACGTGCGCTCACCCGTGACATTTAGCCACCAATCACCTGTTTGTCTCTTTCTTCCCAACTTTCGATATCTATATTTTGAATTTATCTGATCTAATTTTTCTTCAGATTCTAGCTGTCAACATCAACGTTGTTGCTTTTTGTGTTGTCAGCAATATTTTAGATCGCTGAATCAACATTAAAGTGATTTCTAATGCTTATCCCATAAATACCATCGAGCTGAAATAGAAAGCGACACTGACTGTAATATATGGGGATAATTATTTATTCTTGCTGTTATTCTTCGTCCAATTCTGAGCATTATAATTTGTATATTGCGATGTCTTTATAAACGCAGCCGTTTCAAAAATAATACTTCACTATTGTCTGCTGTGAAAACTTTAAGTGTTCACAACAAACAATAGTAAAGTATCTCTTTTCGAATTATTCCCTTGTTTTTTCTTCTTATAGTATTTGTGTTGTCTTTTCAAGAGCATGACCCACCATCTTTATTTCACTTTCTATCAATTGAATAGGCAGAGAAATAAGTTTACTTATATAAATACATTTAAAAGCAACACATTTTGTGTCGATTAATTTTAATGAATGATTTTTTTCTAAATTACGAGTAATCCTTCTCAGACAAGGAGAAAATCTTGTCAAAAGTTCATTTCAAAAGAAAAGTACAACAAAAAACAAAAAACAAGTCATCATCAGGGTAGGTACAGACAATTGGTTAGTTTCGTAGATGCGTGTAAGGTGTGTTTTGTTTTTACCATACATTTCAGGATGTGGGCTCCTAAGGTATAATTGTTTTTATTTATTGGTAGTTGTTTTTGTTGCATTATTTTTTTTACTATTTGATTTTTGTAGTATTTTTATGGTTTGTGAGTCGCTGTCTAATGTTACTACGATCCTTATGCTTCTTATTAATGTGTTGTCTGATGGCACATTGGTTCGTTAGGTGGCAGGTGAATATACGTGAGAGCGGGATTGTGGTATATCTTATGTATGATATTTTGTGTTTTTTTTTTTATTTCCAGAAAAAACATTGCTAGTTTTGAATTTTCTTTAGTATATAAATCTGGTGTATTTGTTTTCATCGACTGGTTTTACATTTCTGATAGAGTTTCCTCCTTGTCTGACAAGAATTATTTGTTATTTGTAAAAGTCAATTATTAACACTAATCGACATAAAATGTCTGTTTTTTAATATTTGTATTAAAGGACACTTGCTGTCTAAATACACAGCATTTATATACATTTATGTAACCATGGCATAACGGTTTCAAGTGAAATGACGTATTACATTTTATGAATAATAGCGTATTATGTATAGGCGAAACGACACGCAATCAAATATGGACGTACTGAGACAGATAAGTACAAAGAGACAAATCAACATGATAATATATATTTGTTTGCATATAAAGGGTTCCTGAAAATTAAAACATAAAATGGTTTAGAAAAACATGAAAATTAAAAAATCTGTGTCACCGTCTCTTTCTCTCTCTCTCTCTCTCTCTCTCTCTCTCTCTCTCTCTCTCTCTATCTATCTATCTATCTATCTATCTCTGTGTCTCTATCTATTTGTACGTATGAACATATCTTCTCTGCGTGACACACATATATAAACACAATTATACAAAACTTAGATATGATACAAGTTACTGTAGAAGGATTTTGCATGCAGATTAAGCATCTGCATATTTACGATACATTTACTTCTGGTATCCTATCTATCTATTTATAAGGGAGCTAAAAATTACTCTACTCAACTCCCTTTCCAAAACGGTGTATCATGTAAGTCTCTAATATGCCCCCGTCGCAGAGCATATAGTGGCCTTAAACAAGTACAGAGAAAAACACCCAATAGCAAAAGTCAGTATTTCTTTTATTTCAAAGCCGGTAAATATCCTGGAATCAACTTTATGCAAAAGCACCCACCCGCCCACATTATCAGAACGCCCAAAGATATGCGTCTTCACATCAACAGTAAATTCAAAGTGTTTTCAAAAATCTTCAAAGTGTCATTATTACGAGATCTGTAAGTCATCCGCCAAAGAGCAATTATGTAAATATGCTCAATTGTGCCGAGACTACAAGTCTCACGTGCAAGAGCAAACCTCTCGCAGAGAGAACTGATTGGTGTGTCATCATGCTCCTCATTCGGGTGTATTTTTGTCTCATATAATAAAAATATCCTTTTAAGGCATACTTATGGGTAAAAGAGCGAAATATCAGGCATAGTGTAAGTAAATGTAAATTACTAAATAAACAATCAGAACTCGTCTCAAAATGTAGAAACGAAAACATTTTTACTAATTTACTTAAAATCTCAAACTATAGACCTTGTAAAATACCTTCATAAAAATGCAAATATAGACATTATATACAACGCAGATAATGTAACATACTTTAGACAAAGCCAATTACATTTAATTAAATACATAAGATAACCAATCAAAGAAACAAACAAAAGAATAAACAAAATGTGGCACCTTGCATTATTAGAAATATTCATAGAAATATGATTTAATTTTTTTTTTTACTCGGTTTATTAAACAGGTTGTTGATTTTTTTTTTAAACGGAAAATAATTGAGTTGAAAATAATTCACTAAGTTGTACTTAGACGATCCTAAGGAAAGAAGAAGGAAGGGGAAAGAAAAGAGGAAGAAAGGAAAAAAAGGAAAGAGAGATGGATGATGCATGACCCGGTCATAAGCGAAGATAGGTGTCAGAAAGATATCTTGGCCTGCGTGTTGGCCGAATTTTAAAAGACAATAGAGAATTGTTATTTGAAATGAAAAATCATTTAGAGGGAGAAAAAGAACCAGGCTTGATGACAGTGTATTGGCGATAAGAATATCGGTCAAAGCACCTAGCCTACTTTTGCGTGGAAAGACTCATTGTCAAATTGGAGAAAGGGAATTTCTTTTTAGAACAATAGAAACGAAATTTTTTTTTAATCGGAGAAAAAGTGTCTTTTTGGGTTGAGGGAGTGACCGGTGGAACTGTATACAGATTCTGGCCTGTTAAGAATTGGAAACCCACGATAATAAAGTGGGGACATTTTCAATGTAGATAATTAAGATTTTCTGACTGTCGGGTCTGACAAAAACAAGAGGTGAAAAACGATTGTCTCAGCTCACAGATGGCGCCAATATTCTTTCCTGAAGTCACATCTAATTAGCGGCAGGCTGTTTTGACAGAGCCCAGGTGAAAAAAAGCCAAGATTGTCATTTTTTTTCGTACGTGAAAAAGGGCAAAATTAGATTTTGTTTTTTTAAACAAGAACGATGTAAGCCACGCCCGATTTGAGATGGAGGCGCCCAACCACAATCTCATTAGCCGAAAGCGGTCGCGTGATATGCGGAAAGAAGAGGAAGAATGCTCGATCAGGAACCATTGGTCAAAAACGGTCACCTGACATACGAGAAACCGGGAGAGATGGGTGTACGCCTCCCCACCAAAGGCACTGTGAGGAAGTAGGGGTGAAAACAATAGCGATAATGGGGAAGACAGAAATAATGCGGCTATTGGAATTATCGAGAAACCCCTGACGCCGACAAACCCACCCCGGTTTGTTGCGACGTCAATAAAAGCAGGACCCCAGTCGACAGAAATGAGTTGCAGCTGGACCGCGGGCAGGGATAGAGCCTGAACGCGGGCATCAGGCCCGATTCACTCGCCCCTTTGCGGGCAAGAGAATCTTCAGACAAGAAATCCTTCCACCCAAGTCGAAGACAAGAGAACTTCCAGCCCAAGCAGACGAAGAAGGAGATTGCTCGAAGGACGCCAAGAGTTGTGGCAGAGTTACGGCAGAGTTCAGCCCCGGACGGCAGCGAGAAGAGATCACCTCGGACGACAGAGAGTTGCGGCTGAGTTGCGGCAAGAAATCCTTCCACCTAAGTCGAAGACAAGAGAATCCTTCCACCCAAGTCGAAACAAGAAATCCTTCCACCCAAGTCGAAGACAAGAGAATCTTTCCACCCAAGTCGAAGACAAGAGAACTTCCAGCCCAAGTAGACGAAGAAGAAGATTACTCGAAAGACGCAGAGAAGATCCAGCCCAAGTCGAAGACAAGAGAAGTTCTATCTAAGTCGACGAAGAAGAAGAATCAACTGCGAATGATCGATAGAAATTAGCCCCAGTGTCGAGCTAAACCACACTCCGACATACACAATTCTAAAGAGTAGGCAATTCGAAATCCTTAGGTTGTGTGATAGAAGCTTGGTACCATAGTCCACAGAGCGGGTCGGGAATTGAGAACAATTTTGTTTTTATGTAACGGACATTAGATATAAAAGGTTGTTACCTTTTTTTTTATCAGCAATCCTTTTTTGTCTCGTGAGTTTTTTTTCTTTTACTTGTGTTTTGCCACCCCCGTCGGACTCAACTTGTATCGGCCCCAATCTCTGCTGGTCCTGTCTGTCTAAGATCTAAACACAGCGTGGGTAGACAGACCGGAGATCAGTACAGTTGCTTCAGTAACCAGGTATTGGAAGCGAGTTGGGAAAGGCGAGGCTGGTGATCATCTAACCAAGGGGTTGGAGTGGCACGCTTGGAACCAGGAGGAGCGACCAGGAGGAACGACGTCACAGTTGGCGCCGTAACCAAGGGATTCGACCCTGGGCCAGGTGTGTAACCGTCACAAAAATGTAAATAAACTACGAATGAACGTAAACAAATGTGAGTGAAATAATAATAATAATAATAATAATAATAACTTTCAAGAAAGGTAGAATTACAGAAACACCCTTAATAGATTTAGATTTTGTCACAAAGATTAGGGAACTGGAGCATGAGGAAGCTTATAAGTACCTAGGAATTAGCGAAGGAGATGGCATACAACACACCCAAATGAAGGAAAAAATAAGAAAAGAGTACTACAGGCGTGTACGTCTGGTACTAAATACTGAGCTAAACTAAAAAAACAGGATATCAGCCATAAACACATTGGCTGTCCCTGTGGTGCAATACAGCTTTAATGTCCTTAACTGGACCATAGCTGAAATTAAGCTAAACGAGAAAGCTTCTCACTTGCTATCGCATGCATCATCCCAAAGCTGATGTCGATCGTCTGTATGTGCCCAGATCCGAAGGAGGCAGAGTATTAGTTCAACTAGAACTGTCCTACAAAACTACAACAATTGGCCTCCAAAGATATTTGGAAACTACAGAAGACTGGATGATGGTATGCGTCAAGGAACATGAAAGTAGTAAGCGTCTTTACTCCGTAATGAAAGAAGCCAACAATTCAAAATGGAGTTTCAAATGGGCGTAGAGATGCAACTACAGCATGGCAAGATAAACCGCTTCATGGCCAATACTCTGCCCGTACCAAACAAGCTGACGTAGACAAAACCTGTACCCATCAGTGGCTACGTAGTGCAGGGTTGAAAACGGAAACTGAAGGTTTTATCCTTGCTGCGCAGGACCAATGCTTGCTAACTAGGAATTATCAAGCACATATACTAAAAATATTGTGTCAGCCCAAAATGCAGATTCTGTTATAAATATCCAGAAACGATTGATCATCTTGTATCAGATTGCACGGTGTTGGCACCCACTGAATATAAAACCCGACATGACAGAATGTATCTTTGAAGATATTCAAAAAGTTGTCAAAGTACAAGGACCTTGAAATAGAAATCTCGAAAATGTGGCATATGGGAACATCAACAATCCCTGTTGTAGTTGGAGCCCTAGGACTGGTTGGAAAAGATTGCAGTAGACTAATTGAAGGGATTCCTTGAAGTCCATGCCTCAAGGAGACACAAAAAAATTTTCTGACAAGTACAGCCCACACCTTACGAAGGGCTTTATCTATGTAATTTAATTTTTTTTTTTTTTTTTGTCAGTGGAAAGTGTCATGACGCCATTTCTAACCTTAGGTCCCTGGGCGGGGCCCGGAAAGAAATGTGTAAACGCCAGAAATCAAAGAAAATAATAATAATAATAATAATAATAATAATAATAATAATAATAATCCGCAACAAATAATTAGGTAAGCAATAAATAATAATAAGTAAAATGTTAAGGAAAAAATTACTACAAATAACCACATTCGAATCCACAATTATTTCTACTCAATAACCTCCAGAATAATTTGAAAAAATAACCGTTACTGCCTAGCCTGTAACCGTTAGCATAATAATGACCAGCATATATAAATAGTTGAGCTAAAACACATGGCATGAAGATTGCATTAAAGCATGAAACACCATCGCTGCTTAGTGTTGCCCCCTACCATCACCACGGCAGATATCGAATATAAGTTGGCTGTAGAAATGAAATTGTCATTAATTTTTGTTATTCCTTAAAATTTATGCCTATTTTTATCTATTTTTTCTTTTAATTTTTCATGTTTTCTCTTCCATGATGCTTTTCAATTCTTTCTGATTCAATTCCGCGTGAAATTGCGATTGGTTCTATGGGTTTTTTCTCCTGTTATTCTCTTTTCTATTTGTATTTATTTCATGTAGTTCACTTCTTAAATTATTCTTTTATCCATCACTTTGTTTTCTCCATTTGCTTTCATTTCGTTCGATTCTTGTTTTGTGAGCTTCAAATCAAGTCTAAACTTATTTCTTTTTTTTTCTCTCTTTTTGCGATTCTTATTTATTCCCATCGTCTATTTCTAGTACAAGTCATAAAAAATCATTTTTAATTTTCCTTATTTTCACTTACTTTTAGTTTCTCGTTGAGTTTTTCTTAAATTTTCATCTTCTTTGCCCTTGATAACCTTGACTTAATTATTCTTACTTTCTTTCTACTTTTTCAGATGTTACTTTTCTTTTATTCTTACTTGAATAAATGAATTTTAGTTATAGAATTTCCTCTTTTTTTCTTATATGAACATTGTCACTTTTTATTCCAGACATTTTATATCTATTTTCTTTTCTTTTTTCTTTTTTTTCTTTTTCATTTTTCAACTTTACATTTGTTCTTTGTCTTTTTTCCTTTTTCTTAACCGACCAAGTCTCCTGATTTTCTCATCTAATTTTATTTTTATTCTTTTACGTTTCATTCATATTTTCCAAGTTTGGTTTATTTCTTTCTTTATGTCGTTTAGTTTCCATTGCTTTCTAGTTTCCTTTTGTTTCGGTGTCTAATATGAGGTGTTGGCAAAATAGCATTTGCTCTAATTGTTTTTCAGAGGATACAAGTTCAAGGTGGGCTTGGGGGATAATCTCCTGGGAGCTGAGTGCAGATCCGCGTGATCATCCCAACGGTGCGTTGGAAAACCGTATGACATTAAAATATATAAAGAAAGGGGAGGTCTCTCAGATATAGTATACGAGAATGTAAGATCCACGTTCCGATGTTGTTCAGGGGCCGCTCAAAAATACTCGCCAACGGAGTTGAATAAATTTTAATGTAACGTATGAAAGATTTAGTCACGTGTTTTCATTAAACGGCATATTATTATTCCCACTTCCTTTCGTTTATAATCTTCCCTTTGCTGGAATTTGAAACAATCTACAATAACTGGCCCCTGAAAATGCCAAATTGTGAAACTCTGAAGTAAACAAACTAGCCGAATTTTTCATATCATTGTTTTTCATTTTAATGCCTGTCTGTATATTTTTAAAACGAGTTATCAAATCCTTTTACTGACAATCATTATTCTTCCCGTGATGCCTTTGACCATATCGTACAGTTTTTATGCCTGACCCTTTGAGCTGACTCCTTGACAAGAAGAATCTGTTAGTTACTGAATCACTTTCAATTCTGCCTTCAGTACACAATCGGTTCTGTCAGATCGGAACGGAGGCCATCCATCTCTTCGCAATCGATAA
Organism: Acanthosepion pharaonis; assembly: GCA_903632075.3. Classification (NCBI taxonomy): domain Eukaryota; kingdom Metazoa; phylum Mollusca; class Cephalopoda; order Sepiida; family Sepiidae; genus Acanthosepion; species Acanthosepion pharaonis. The sequence goes on from CAHIKZ030004884.1 coordinate 2,724,717, forward strand.
AAGAAACGACTGATTTGCGTTGTGCAACGGATCTCTCAATTTTATCAACAGAACCCAATGCTTTGACACAACAAGAAAGTGTAGAGTGCAAAATGGAAACATGTGCTCTACGGATATGTCGTCCTTTTTTTTCTTACTGCTATCCCGTCCTCCATTTTCTTTACTTTCTTTTTTTCTTTTCTCTTTTCTTTCTCTGCTTTTCTTATCATTTTGTAAATGTTTTTCTTGTTTTCTTTCCATTTCAGCTTTGTTTCATTTTTGTCTTGTTTTTCCTTCAAATGTTCTTAATATTTATTCATATAAATGAATCTTTAAATTTGATTTACTTTGTTCTAACATTAGGGATTGTTCCTGACCAAATTTAGCTCATCCCTTCTTTCCACTATACAAGCTTTATCTCTAAAACAGTGATTCTCAACCGCCATGTCAGGGCATATATATATATATATATATATATATATATATATATATATATATATATATATGAATAAATATATATATGCATGAAGAAATATACTCTTAAAGTGTGCTATATTTATGGGATAAAGTACTCAATATCAGAGATAGAGCGTGTGTAAATATAAAAGTGAATATTGAAGTCAACATTTAGATGCAATCGTCTGGCCACGACTCGTGGCCTGACGATTGCATATTTATTTTTTAAATATTTTAATGGTTCAAAATAAAACATTCAACAGTACGCTTTCATGCCTTTTGAATTACAATACAAAAGGAATATCCCACATTAGCTAAAAAAGGCTTTATTATTTTTTCTGAATTTTCTAATTTATGTGAATAAATTTCTCAACCGCACATAACAGCAAATGAGAAACGAGAAAGACTACGCTCAATTGAAGAAGAAATGAGGATCTGCTTATCGCACATTCAACCAAACATTGAAGAAATCGCGAAAAAACACCAGGCACAGTTTTCACACTAAATAAGATGCACAAATACTTCAATAGAAAAATTGAAATAAAAAATGTTCATATTTGTGTGTATTTTTAAAAGCCTATGGTTTAATATCATAACATTTACATGTATAACCTTTTAAATTTTTGCTAAGTTTATATTTTCACTTGCTTGCCGTTGCTTTAAAAGGTTGAGAAACACTGATCTAAAGTTATAAAATATAATAATTTCCATTCTCAGCTAATTAATGACGCCAGCCATCAAATTTTGTCAAAGGTTTCATCAATAAAGGAATTCATTATATTAGTAAACTAAAAGTCCTTCCTTTTGTTTCATTGAATTTTGTCATCGATATTTCACTCACCAAACCACCTTAACCGGAATAGTTGAAAGCAATAAGAAGAAAAAAAATTTATGCATCAATGTTTATAATTTCGTTCCTTAAATTCAAATTTCATTACTACCTAGGTTTGTCTATCCACTTATTTCTCTATATTATTATACCATCACTTTTTAGTCGGGAGCCACTTCGTTACAAATATCTTTAAAATATTTTTAATTTCTTAAATCATCTAAAAAATCCTTTGCCTAACTAAAAATAAAAATAATGGAAACAAATTTTCCTTGGTCAGTTTCTGTGCATATCTGTGTAGACAGTAAATGTAGAAAATTTTTCATCCTTTTTCTCCGAATTTTCCAAACATTCCCCTAAAACTGCATGAATAGTATTGATTTAAAATCCACAACTATGTTTCATAACTTAAAACATTTTTTATTCTACTTATCTTTAATATACATGAAAATTATGAGGCTGTTCTTATTGAAGGAAACGGTGACAATAATGAAAATTCTAACTGGTTTTCCTATATTCCAGCTTTCATACTTTGGATATTTCTTATTAGTCATTTTACCCTGAATATTACTGCTATTTTTAATGCATAAATATCTATTAATGATGTCATATCATAGGTAACGTATCCATCGCAACAATAAAGCATTGCTCAAGTCGGCATTTTATGCAGCAGTAATTAGAAACCACTGATAGCGAATTGACTACAACGCTGTTACAGCTTTTTTATATTGGTTTTGACATCAACCCGGTTTGTGATTTATAACACACACACACACACACACACACACACACACACACACACACACACACACACACACACACACACAAACAAACAAACAAAAGAAAAAAAACAACAACATTCATTCGTTAACAAAACTTAGCTTCGCATAAACATTTAGAGCGTGCGCATTTTATTCGTGAAAAAAATGTGGTGACAAGACAAACAGTCAGTCGAAAAGAGTCACCGGAAATATCCCTCCCAGCAAGTTGATGAAAGTGTATCAAAATCTTTTCATAGGTAGAATCAATGGTGTCCAATAATCCGGATATATTTGACTGAATTAATCATTTTATCCATACCTGGAAAGTTCGCTTTCAGAATATTAAATGAACGTTATCATTTCTAGTGTTGCTACTAGAGTTTAGTTTTCTGCACAAGTATAGATTGAATTCAGAAATGTAAGTGCTGAAATGGTCTCGATCAGACCAAATAACATTTGAAATTTTTGAGAAGAGACTCGATCGAGATTGTTTCAGTATCTTCACGTATATCTGTCAAGTTTCAGAATAATAAAGGATGTTACGAGCGATTAAGCTTCTTTTCTTATAGATTAAAATATTTATTAAATTTAATAATCATCAAATCTATGTAAGATCGTAGAGCCGATTTATATAACTATATCGGAGAGATTACAACTGCATCATTTACCTAGAAGAAAATTCCAATAGAAATCCTATGACTTTGGGATCTTACTCGATCATCTCACCTCAACTGGCTACGGCATGTAAATCCTTCGTTTAAAAGGGGATCTTTGTACAGTTTTCAGTTTTCTTCCCATTTCTTTATTAGATATGGAAAACCCTTCTCAATCCCCCAAAATTCGATCACAAAGCCAAGACGTATTCTCTACTTTTATATATATATATATATATATATATATATATATATATATATATTACTTCACACGTTATTTTTAGTATATACTGGTGTTTGAAATAGACGCATCGTTTTTTTTTCAAACAGTATGTATTCTAAACATCAGGAACAGACAGTTGAAATTTATTGGTCAGATAATGACGAATGAAGGCTTGGCAAATTTGGTATTCACAGAACCGTTTTAAGGCAGCAGGGACTGCGGAAAACCTATCTACCGAGCTTGAGTAAATGAATAGTGAAACAAGTTTTAGGAGAAACAAAAAAATAAAATTTGCTAAGAGGTACAAAGATTAGGAACTTGTGGAGAGCCATGATCACTAACTCCCTGAAGGAATACAGCACATAGAAGATGGTATAAAGTCTATCGGTCTGCTCACTCGAGAAAATTTAATAAAGAAAATGTGCTCTCTACTAGAGTTCGAAATTACGTCCTATTTTTAGGTACCCACGTTTATTTCGGTGTGCTTTAAACCGCTCAACCATAGAAAGCGTTACAGCCCAGCAATATTTCTATTTGTCCTTTTAAACAAGACTACTCCTTACTTGAATACAATGCACTGTAAATCTTCCTCATTGTGCTCTGCGTTAAATTCATTAATATAGAAATTCTCAAGCCATATGGGATGAATTTTTCCCTGGCTCGTGAAACAGAGGGGCTTGACTGAGGCAACAGTGACGCCCCCCAAAATACGGACCCTCATATATTTTGCACCCGACAAACACAAGTGGCCAAAAGAGGCAATGATTAAAGACGACTATGTTATTCCTAGCAAAGTAAGACTAGAGCTGAGGGAGAGATTGTAATGCCATAAAGCAGTTCCTCCCGCTTTCTCGACATTTTTCTTCAAGAAACTTTACAAGAAAGCTTTGTGTGGACTACACAAACAACCAGCGAGTCTTCAAAAGGCATGAAATCCTATCCAAAGTTTTAATCAGTGAAACCAATATATATATATATATATATATATATATATATATATATATATATATATATATATATATATATATGTATGTGTGACTGTGAGTGTGTGTACATGCATCAATATCAAATAACAGCCTATCACAGATTCTTTCGTATGCGTTGTAATTCTAAATCCGACCTATTACAAATAGACTCAATCTTTGCCTTTCTTCACCAAACTCATTCAAACTTATTTGTCGTTTTTGTATATTTGCACTGACGATGAAAGAAAGACGGCTCAATTTTAATTAAGAATTCTCGCCCTCTGAAAAAGAGTTGCATAGAGAATAAGCTGCAGAGTTTTTCAGTTCAGTAACTTTTTCAGTAAATATTAGGACATTCTATTTGATTTGATTAGTTGGAGAGTCGAATATTTATCTACTAATATGCGAGATTTACAGAGAAAATCTACCATTCTGATAATAGTCTACTGGACTTTTGTAATATGATCACGATCGGAAATGCCTTTACTTACAGAAGTAAGAATACAACAATGTCAATAATCGTGATTATCACTAATGAGATTTGCAGAAAATGAAAAAAAAATGTATCATTATTTCCTTAAAAAACAATAAGAAATATATTTACATGTTATTTAAAGATATTCACATTTTACATATGTAATAATGCAATGCTATTAGGAGAACTAATAGAAAGTTCTATTTTTTAATTCATCATCACAATTTAAGATAATATGCTTGTATCATTGTTTTCTATTATTTTACAAAACAAGATTTCTTTGATTATTAAAAGAAAGAGAACTTACATTGCACATATAATAAGTCAAAGAGTTTGACTTGAAAATCAACCTTCAAACTGAATCACGGATATAGATTAATGGCGTCGGGAGCAAATATTCAACAACTACACTCATTGGGGTGGGCTCGAAATAAATAAATATATCTTATCTGTTCACTTAAATTTATATAATTCTCTTTATATTTACCAGTTTACAATTGGAAGCTCTTAAATGAACCTTTAAACGGTTTGATGAAGCAAATCATTTCTTCAATTAGAAATCGAAATCTATCGCTAATCACCGCTTAACAGGTGTTAGTTGAAATGAGTAATGTAAATATTCAAGGTCACTATTTTTAGTTATTATAATATATGCCACACGAATGTAACTGCTCAATATCAGCTTCGTGCCTCCGTGCTACAATCGAACTGTAGTACGATAAAGAAAAGCAAATGCTATCTCAGAGAGAGAAAACCAGAAATTTATTTTCTAAAACGGACTGCTGATTTATGAACTACATTTGAATTTCCATTTCATTGCAGATGTCACTTGTGTGAAAGATAATTAATGCCATGTTCCTTTAAGTGGTAGTCAAATTTACTGCTCTCCATAGTTTCCATTTCTTTATTATCTATCACTTTCTATGACGTCTTATGAAAGAAAATCTAATTGTTTCCTGCTACTTCCCTTGAGTTTTGAATTTAGTACAAATGGGGCTTAATTGGAAGTAGTAGTATTTTATTGGGTTCGTTTATGTGATAATAACGCCTACTTTGAAAATAAGCATTAAAATTTTCTGACTTTTAACGAGAATCAAATATCGCCACGGGTACCGTTCTTGGCGTCTGAGTATCGCTGTAGGTGAAACTTGTAATGATCTGGAGCTCATCTCTTTGTGATGTTTCCTTGGTTATTGTATATATACCGTGTGTCTCTAAAGTCTGTCTATGTAGGCATAAATTATATTTTCAAGAAATGAAAATTTCAACAACATTTTATTGAATTGGAATATTAACAAATAACATCTTCAATATGATTTCCATCATTTGTGATGCAAAGATTGATGCGCTTTGCAAGATTCACGTGAACTCAATGCAATAACTCCACATTGCCGTCAGTTTTATCACATTCATTATTTATCACTCAAGTGTGTTGCATTTGTGATTTTCATTAAGTATGACTTCTCCATTAAGCATACACCAGAAAAAGAAGTTAATTCTTTCTTCTTTTGACAAAACTATATATAATTCCAGTTTCATTTGTCATATTTTAGATTCATATTCTATTTTGGTGTTCTTCATTATAGTGACCCTGAATCATGGACCTTAATTACTAGTTGTGTGTGTTTTCTATGAGTATGTCCCACTAATGTATCTTTGTGCCATGACTGCCAGTAAATGACTGCAGTGTTGTGTATTATATTTTTTAAAAAATATATATTTTTTTAAATTTGATATATTTATAGGGGAAGAGTGCTCAATATTAGAGATAGAGCACTTATGGATATCAACAGTGTAGACAGAGGAATAAGCACTATAATGACAGGTAGTTTCTAGGTATAATGTGATCACGTGTCATATATATGAGTGTGCGTGTGTATAGAGTGGGTATCGACATATAGAATCTATGGAATACTCCATATATCTATAACGAGCAATTCTTTCGATCTCTCTCTCTCTCTCTCTCTCTCTCTCTCTCTCTCTCTCTCACACACACACACACACACACACACACACACTTTTCCCCTTTTTACATTGTGTTCTTATTGCATCTGTTTTATTCACTGGTGTTGTTTGCACGCAAAGAAAGAGAATACTTGACAAATTTATATTCCACCTGCAATAATATCTCTAAATATAGGTGTCAATATCGACACAATAGAATGTCTGATTGTAATTGATATCCTCGAGAGAACCCAAATCTGTCGAATAATTATCGTGCGGTACACTTCGTCATGTGATTTCGAGAATAAAAATGGAGAAGATAAGCTTTTTTGTAACACGCACAAATATCCTACACACATAAATATATATGTATGTATGTATGTATGTATAATTTTAAGATACGTTATATTTATGGGCAGAAGTTCTCAGTATCAGAGAAAGTGTGTGTAAATGTGAGTGGACGTCGACACTGTTGGGTACATTGCATTCAAGCATGAAACAGACTGTCACCACTCGGTGTTGGCCTCGGCGACCCTTTTATACAAACAGAAAATAAAATTACCACATTCTGAATATATTTCACGTTAGTCAAGATTAAACGTACACGTAATATAAGATTATCCGAAAAATTATCATATACAGAAATAAATACATTCAGAGATTCCAAACTAAATGGTGTACAATGAAGACTAAAATCAAATATTAATGTACTGTATATTCTCCTTGGGTTTTCGCATACGCCTGTATCGCACATATAGGGAAACCATTTTCTGAGATATTATTTCACGTTTACATAATGTAATATAAGATGTCGGTTGAATAACTAAATGAGTCGTCCTCCTGCTGTTCCATATATGTTCACTGTATATGTAGACAATGGCGATATTTGGTCTGAACCAGTCTACCACTAGTGTCCTTACAATTTATGTATGTTTGCATTCATATGTCAAACCAAAGCGTCATCTACGAATGTCAAATATTTGAACCCCTGCCAGCATCGACTCACCGTTCAATTACTCGGATCCATGATTCTTGAAATGGCTCAAAAAAAAAAAAATGGTTCGCACGTGGGTCTCCTTGCCACTCTGAGCACATATATAACTATCGAAACACGTTTCATCGTCAAAAGCTCATAAACAGTGTATACTGGTATGAATATTACTACGTCAGAGGATAACTCAAGATATTGAAAATTTCAACAGGAAATTTTCCTGAACTCTATTCAAATCAGAAACTACATCATTATTTAGACTGTTAAATTTTTATTTTCTCTCATACTTAATATCAGCATATATTCACTAATATATATATATATATATATATATATATATATATATATATATATATATATATATATATATAAATGGGTGCGTACTCGTTATATGAGTATGACCAGCAATAGGTTAATGACGTATTATGAGAGAAAATCTTTGTGCTGATTTCGTTGAATATGATGGGCAATGAATATTTTGTTTTTATTTGTTACTAATATTCAAACAAAAACTATATCTTAAAGCGACAATCATGGAAAGACACTAATAACACCTAAAAACAACCCCGCCTTAAAAATGGCTAAAGAAATGTGCGAAAGCGCTAAGGACAATGGAGAATACGGATATTTTTGTATTCTCTGACTCCAAAAGGAAAAAAAATGTAAAATGTTCGAAAAAAAATAAATAATAATAAAAAAAATAAGCAAATTTCCCTTGTCTGTCATATCCAGCGATATATATATATATATATATATATATATATATATATATATATATATATATATATATATATATATATAAAGTGTGTGTGTGTGTGTGAAAAGTGTGTGTATAAAATATAAATATATATATATATATAATATATAATTATTTATATATTATATGCGCGGTACTTATTAGAAAGCGCTCAATATCAGAGATAGAGATAGCATATTTGGTTGGATTGATGTGAGTTTGTGACCCTGGGTTTCACGCTTTTGCGATTGTCAGACAAACTGATTAATTTTTTTAAAATTTTGAGTTTATGTAGATTGCGTGTATTGGTGTTATTATGAGAGTGGGGGGGGATCGTCGTCGTGATGTCATCGTGCTAACGCAAACATAGATGCATGTCCGTGCACCCGATGAGGTACGCAGACACACATACACACTCGCCCATCCGCGGGGGCTCATACAGATATAAACATATGTGGACAGTTTCGGATTTGACATATGTATGTATATGGGTGGTGTTGTGTTTATATATACACATTTGTATGTTGAAATTCAAAGATCGGAAGTGTAGCGAAAATTTCTCGTGAATGTCTCGTGAATCTATACATGTCAGCAATCAGAGCATTTTTCTATTTTTTCGCTGAATAATATTTCCTCGCATGCACGTATATACGTGTGGTGGGGTCTGTGTAAAATTATGATAGGTAAAAATTGCTATTATTTTATTTTTTAAAAAGTTTATTTGTTATTATTTTAAAGCTGGTTATTTGCTTGTTTTTGATGATTCTGCATATATAACTGGTAGAAATTTCAGTTTGTAATCCTTATTGGTTATTTTTATGGTGGTATTAAATATGCTGGGTAGGGGGTAGTTTACGTTAATAATTATGACGGGTTTATATGATAATAGTAGATGTGGTGTGATAGTAATGTGTAAGGGGGTTGGTGACAATGATAATATAAGTAGCATTCTGTTGAGGTTTCGTCTAGACTCGATGAAATACCTTATTATATATATATATATATATATATATATATGTGTGTGTGTGTGTGTGTGTGTGTGTGTGTGTGTAACTTTGAAAATTATTTGATTTGAAATTAACCTCTTATATATATATATATATGTATATATATGTTGGGCTTTTTAAGCAGCAATTCACATTTATACAAGTTTGGTTAACGACTAGTGAATGTCTTTTGTTTTTTTCTGTCATTTATATATAAATTGTTATGTAGAAATTTTGAAAAACAAACAAAAATCCATAAATGTAGTTAAAATGAAAACAAACCTAAATTCGTTTTTACAACATGGAAGATTGCAGGCTTATCCGGAAATACAGGAATTTTAAAATAATCACGAACTTTTAGGAATACGTTATGGGAGCGTCGCCCATGTGACTACGGCGTGACCACGTTAAACGGAAAGCTGATCTTTTTAAAAATTTTCAGTTATCTGTTTTACTCTTGGATAAGACTTGTGTTTTTATGTCCATCGTTTTCGTCATATTGAACTGAATTTGTATTTTAATGAATTTTGTCTTGAAAATGGTTTATTAAAACCGAAACGTCTGACGTCGACAATTCTTTCATTTTAACTACATTTATGGATTTTTGTTTGTTTTTCAAAATTTCTACATTCTGTCGGATTTTATCCATTTACACTTGCTTATATAAATTGTTATATAGATGATGCGATGGATAAATTATCGTCCAAATCAGGCAAAAATGAAAATAACACTGACATCTCATTTTAACAAATATATTTACCAAATTTATAGAAACATATCTTGACATACGTAAGAGTAAATTTATTTAGTAAAAAATGTCAATGGCTTCAACCACAGCCTCCAAACGACTTTAGAATCTCGTGCATTTTTTCTGGACGCTCTCCTTGTTTTCGTTGCTTTCAGTTTATCTTTAGTATTAAAAGCAGTTTTGTTGGTCTCTCACACAACTGTTCATCACACATAATAATCAAGTGCATTGCAGGCTAAGGATTTTGTTGGCCATATGTAAGGGGTTATATGGTCGCAGTACTTGACTGACAGCTATTACTAGGTTTTCCTGCTTTTGTGGTATGGTGCAGATTCCTATTAGCAGACATAGTGTCCTCCAGCAGCTGCACTATTTATTCAGGACAGTACTGCCTCATAAAGATACTTGATGTAGGCTTCCATGTTGAGTCTGGAGCCTTCAGCGACAAATTCGGGATTTTTTTCTTATCAGAACGATCCGAGTGAATTTTCCGAGATGCCGTACTTTCGTAATCATCATTAGAGTCATCCAACTCTTTTCCAATCATCTCTACTGTTCTCAGATTGACACACTAACAATCAGAAATGTTCGTATTGGAGCTTCCGGTACGAATGCCAAGCAGTACATCATACCGTTTCCAAATTTCTGGTAGAGTGAATTGCGCCATTGTGCTCTTTTTTTTTTTTTTCACACAGATGGTACCCAACTGACTTTATTATACTGGGCAACCGAGAAAATCAAAATCAAACAACGCACATGAGCGAAATTAAAAATATAAAATGGTAGCAATTTACCCATATATATATATATATATGTTAAGAAATGGACGAGGTCCGACAATTTATTTATTAAAGACATTTTTATTTATGTTTAACGTTGTTATTTTATAGATACAAGTATTTAAGCAAATGCTCTGTTTAAGATAAACAGTATTAAATAACATTTACCGGCCTGAATGTCCGAGAAATTTTCATAGAAAATATTCGTTCATAGACAGGATTCGAACCTGCATCCTATACGGAACTGTCATATACGCTGACATGCCTTAACCACTCGGCCACCATGAACCTTATGGTAGACATGGTCGAATTTACTGTTATAAACTACAATCTTCCATGAATCTCGTACATTCATAACTGCTCTGGCGTATCGAATGTAAACAAATGACGTCATATGTTAAGAAATGGACGAGGTCCGACAATTTATTTATTAAAGACATTTTTATTTATGTTTAACGTTGTTATTTTATAGAGTGGTTAAGGCATGTCAGCGTATATGACAGTTCCGTATAGGATGCAGGTTCGAATCCTGTCTATGAACGAATATTTTCTATGAAAATTTCTCGGACATTCAGGCCGGTAAATGTTATTTAATACTGTTTATCTTAAACAGAGCATTTGCTTAAATACTTGTATCTATAAAATAACAACGTTAAACATAAATAAAAATGTCTTTAATAAATATATATATATATATACTTATTTATTTTTTATGTATATACACATACATTCAGATATATATACATACATACACACACTCACATATATATATATATATATATATATATATATACACACAAACATACTTACCTTTATAATGAGAGCGCAAAAGCACAATACATACGTATATTCACATTATGAAAAATTCGTTGATAATTGCTTATGATTTCTGAAAATGTTCACATTGAACAAGTATTATTTTTTTAATCATTTCACCCCAGACAAGGAGATAATGTCAGTAGGATGCAGGCGCGTTACAGCGAGTGAAAGAAGACTTTAATTGAGAGAGGGCGATAAAGGAACAGTCCAAAAATGTCCGAAATATAGAAAAAACAAATAAAAATCTGTAACATAGAACATTCGCTGGTCTTTAACCAAAATTATATATATATATATATATATATATATATATATAATCAGACCATATAATAATTATCAATTATTAGATGGGTTTTATTTTGGGCTGGGCCTACGGGCTCAGACATACCCACATTAAAAAGGCCTTGTGCCACATTCAATTCCTGTGGGTGAATTGATAAATACCATAATAATTATCAATGTGTATTTATATATTTCCTGTCCCACTTCTAGTGGAAAGGGAAGTAGTTACAATTTAGTAAATTTATGAATGATTACTTCCCTCAATCGTTTTCATAATCTATACAAGTAAAATATTTATCTGTATTCAGATACCTTTGTCTATTAAGTGATCATTGCGCTTAAACATAGTCTTGAAATAGGCTTTGTTCTATTGCTAATCTTATTATTCAGCAATATATTTCCACTGTTATATTAAATATAAAATTTTTAGCATGAAAAGATATTAAGCAAAAAGCGATTTACCAGGAGTAATCAATGAATAATAAATACCATTGAACCAGGAGTAATCAATGAATAATAAATACCATTGAACCAGGAGTAATCACTGAATAATAAATACCATTGAACGTCTAAAAATATAAAGCGAACGGATTAAGTACCCGGTTCATTTTCCTACATTTTAGTATTAATTCTTTATTTCCACTTTATTAAATCACAATACATAGTTTCAAGACTTTTGTTTTATTGTATTTCATTATTAAAACTAACAAATGCCGTCATTTTCGACGACACACACAATGTTACATTTTATTTTACAAACTACTCAAACTGTGTGTAAACATTTCTGTTGTAAAACAAAATCTTTTTAATTGACTTCATCTACCTCATTCTACATTCAGCAAAGCTAAGAATTCTATTCTTCTTTATACAATTACTCAGTCAGGGTTAGATTAATTCCATCAAAGCAATGCCCTAAATTTGGTTAGCTGGCCCCTGAGGATGGAGCCAACATTTATTGCTTGAAACAGTAGCTGAATCTGGCATTACTGAATTTTGAAATCAAATAATCATTCAAATCACTTGAGAAGACTTTCGACTTATTTCGCAAAACAGATTGTTCCATATAGAATATAATGGTTGTTAGATGTTTCTCTATTATCTTTTTCCGCCTCCTATGTTTCGTGTTTACTGTCCAGAGCGGCTTCATTTAAATCTCATATTTACCAAGTTTTGTAAGTTGATGTATTGAGAGGAATAAAATTAGCCTATATAACAACTGGTCAGTGCCTGGATCGATGATATCATACTGAACACAGTTTTTCCTACAAGTTACAAAAATACAATGTCCATTTTCAGGCACGGTTCTCTGTTCTACTTGTTGAAATAAATTGTTTTATTATCTGTTTTCTGCTTCGAACTGCTTTATTCTGTGGATAAACATATATGGTGCATTGCAATTGTTCTTGATATTTTTACCTGCCATCCACATATATAGTGTTGTCTCATTTATTTGATATTTTATACTTGAATGTCAATCACAATCTAATGTTATGTTAATGAAATAACATATTTTGAATCTATGGATTTCAAATTTGATATCCAATGAATCAAGTCTAAGTAACAATGTCTTACTGTTTTTGAATTCTGTCTTTCAATGCCAGTATCATGAACATTTTGAATAACAACTGCATGAGAGAAACTCATCATATCTTAGTGAATGTGAGAACACTTGTTACGGCACAAAGAGTTTTATTGTGATATATTATTGATAGGTTATTTGTGAACTCATTAGAGGTTGTACAAATAGGAGAGTAAGTATGACGGAGGAGGCAGATTGTTTTCCCGCAGTAGGTTTCCATTTCTTTCTGCGGTAGACTACTTGCCATCCAAGGCTACAGAACCCGGTCTGTCTTTCTATTTACCCTAGCTGGGGGAGAAGAAGAGGATTCATATCTTTCCCAAGGGTATTAGCACGTAAATGAATGTAATGGATTCGACTGGAATTCGAACTCGGCTCGTTGATTCCTCAATCCGAGTCGTTATCCATTACTCCACCGTGCAGAGTTGAGTTACGAATGGGGAATAACTGAAACTGAAATTGAGGTATCCGGAAGAGGCATGGCACGTAAAACTAGAACAATCTACCCTGGTGGACGAAATATAGAGTTTTAAATTCCAATCACCTGAAGAAAGCCGGAGCTTAAAACGGCCGAAACGCCGTGAATATGGCATAAAAAATGAGGACAACAGTTCGAACAATATAAATAGTCTAAATAGTTGCATACAACTAACATTGTTTGAGCTAAATAAATGGAAAGATACAAAAGGGAATGAATGAAGGTATGCAGAGATATCCTTTTGTGTTTGGTCATGTGTCGAAAATTCTGATGATTCTGAGATATTTGAGAAGCGTTCTCTATCTCTTTGTAGAGTTATTATATAGTATTGTCTATGGTGAAGTATGTTTAGGGAATTTAATGCTTACCATCTATGCTGTGTTCAATGCGACACGGGATTCGCTAAGGACTCAAAAGTGCGGTGAAATACGTCTTGTTTCTAAAATATCCAGTGTGAACAAGAAAACAAAATTCGACCTGTTCTTATATACTTGGTTGCCAACTCGATCTAGTGTTCGTTAGGAGGTCTTTGACAGACAAATGTGGCTAATCCGTCTTTTTTCTTGAAATGTAGGTCTAATGGCAGCTTAAATAAATCATACGTATGGCGTTAGGTAGGAACTATAATTGGATAAAGTCAAAATAAAAAAAAACTGGGGAAGTCGAATAAATTTGTTTTGCAGAATACAAGAAACCTTAGGCACACTGAAAGTAGGCATGAATACATTTAATAGCTACTGCCAGAGGGTGACGAAGGATTTTAATATCACTATGTTCCTGATAGAATAAAAATTCCAATGCATATACAGATGCGAACTTTTCAAATGAAATCTTGGATAAAATCAACAAGAACATTGATTTAGTAGTCTTCACATTTAATTATGGGACTGAAAAACGATGAATAACGGAAGCAAGAAAATAATATTTTCCAACTTGTTTGTAAGTATATCAGTTATATTTTCGATTTGATAAGCTATTTAAGGCTACGTTCCATTGTAAAGGTATATACTTTTTATCTTAATACATAAATTTTATTTTTTCCATCATTAAGTTATATATTATATTGATGTCTTTAAAGCATTGTTTTTCTAAGTCAAGGTGGAAAAGTTTAACCGAATTTATATCACGAATATTGGATTCTTTCTCTTAACTTTACTTGGACTCTTAACGAGTTTCAAGCGCGATCCTTCCAGGCTTTATATCAAAATAGAATGAAGCAAATAAGTTTCATCGAAGATAAATTCTCCAGTTGTTGATAGCAACTTTCTGCCCCCGCTAACCCCAGCGATATGGGCTGTGAAATAATTAAGGTGACCTGCTTTTATCTGCTGAGAAGCAATGAACCAGACTCTTGGGGAGTAGGACGGCTGGGAATATCACCGGTTGTTGCGAAACGTGTGAATTCTAGGAATGGTTATAGCGATAAAGTGGTTCTTCAGTTTCTCGATAAATACTGCGCTGCCGAAGGCTTCTTGTAAGTAATGACTCCCCAGCGTCGCAGGGTTTGAAGTGTTTCTAGATGGGCATCTCTTATTCAGGGATTCTTTAAAATTGTCTTTGCTTAAAGCGAAACCTATTGTGAAGAAGTTTTAAGGACATAGCATTCCACTGCCTATTATCTGAGGCCAACTGATAAATAGATTTCATAACAGATCTGTTTCTGAATCACATGAAATAGCTGTTTTAAAAGATTAAACATTTTAGATAATATTGTGAGAATATACAATTTAAAGATATCTAACGGCGAAAGCAATCCTGAAAGACATGTTAACCCGGAAAAGGAATATTTCATATTTCACTAAAGAAATTAAGATCTGCAAATATAAATATTTGTTTAAAAAAAAAAAAAAAAGGTTTTCTTTTGATAAGATTTCCGTCTTTAGTCATTATTTACAATTATAGCTTTCCGAAATGATGGGAACTGATATCAAAATAAATAAAATATTAAATATTTTTTATACTAATTATCAATAATATAATTTTATATATATATATATAGTATTTACATTAGTCGGACTATTGTCTTCATCTTTGTCGCCATATTTGTCACAACGTTTCGGCCGTTGTACGCTCCGGCCTTCTTCAGGTGGTTGGAATTTCGAACTGAACACTTATTTCGATCACTGGGGCAGACTGTTCTAGTTCTACGTGCCATGTTTGATGGATGTCAGTTATCAGTTATTCTTTTCTCTATCTCCTGCTAATTTTCTGAAAGAAGACACCAGGAAGATGTCCTGCCTTAAGACATTCGATACAGTTCACAATGGAGAAAGAGTGAACAAGGATTCCATCTGTCATGAATTTCTAACCATTATCCAAACCGTAAAGAAGGGATGTTTTCGAGGACATCGACCCAGAGGTTGGATAGGAATTGATTATAACCCTAAACGTAACAACTACCCAGGGTACATGGCAGCAGCCCCAAAAACTGGGATAGGCGGGCAAGAGGAGGAAGAGGACAACAACACCAGAAAAAACAGAGCCTGCCTTTTGTGAACGGGTTATCAGAGAAAATACAAAGGATCTGCGGTACATATATATCATCAGGACAAAGCGGACAAATTATCTCTCGAGAGACCCCACAGAGGAGAACATGATAAAACTGACATCCATCAAACCCCTCAAGGTAAGGCTTCAAGGAACTTAACGCGAGGGGAAGAAAAACAGTGGCTGACCACATATGGAGAGAGAAGGGGAGATCACCGCCCCCCAGTGGGATCATGTTGAAAATAAAGGGTTCAGAATCAGCACATATGCTAGACCAAAAAAATTCCTAACCATAGAAATAAATACAATATGAAGAAGGCAATGATAACGTTGAGTGGTAAAAAACATGCAAATAACAGCAAAATGGTAATATGAGCACTGGTAAAAACGGCTGCTGAAAAGATGAGGACAATACTACCCAGATGTCCGAGGACTAATGATAATGCAGGACTGTAAGGCAGAGGGAAAATTACATAATAACTCATCTCAGCAAATATAGACAGAATGAATCCTCCCAAATAGCAGGACAGACTGGATATATGGATGGCAACTGGTCTAAGAGAAGGTCAACTCTGAATTCACCAGTGCACCAGGTATCTGTATTCGGCTCTTAATAAAGTGTGTAGATATAATCAAATCACATGTGCTAGTGTCGGTCTGCTTGACCCTCATACATTGAATTCGATGGCAGAGTCTAATACATACATACACACACACACACACACACACATATATATATATATATATATCAAAGTAAATTGAAAATGCAACTGGAGACTTGAAGAATATTATTTAAAATAACTTTACGGGTTTAACACTTATATGATTTTCAAAGTTACATGGAGATGTAGAGATGTGTTGTTTATTTCTGTTTTATGCAAAAATTATGACTCAAAATGCTATCTGTTTAAAATGCAATCTGACTGGTTGATTTTAATCACGTGAGCAGACACACACACACATACATACAAACATACATACATATACTATTTGTACATATTTTGCGTCATATGAAACTGGATAGTTTTTATATTTTAGTTCAGTGACTATTTTTCTAGAAATATCCGGATTAGTATCACTCATTTTTTTTTGCTTTTCCTTTCCATGGATTATTTATTATATAGTTGATACTTGTTTTGTACATATGTAATTATTTCTAGATCAGTTATTACATGTCTCAGTGTATTCATCGGATATATCAGAGTGCAATATAAAGCATTGATTTTATTAGCAAGGTCTTTAAAAAATTCAATATTATTCTATTCCTATTTATTTAATCGCATTCACTCCCTTTTGCTGTTGACATATCATATTGAAACCTTACTGAATTTAAGAATAGAATAGGAAAATGATATTGACTCAAGATGTTAGGTTGTTTAAAACTCAATCCCGCATTAAAACACTTTTTCGCTTTTGTATTTTTGATTTGGCACCAACGTATATAATCTGCAAAAGAATGGGAAACTTTATCGGCATGAAAATACCTAAGCGCCGCATTTATTTGCGTAGAGTAAAACCCTGTATTTTTAGCTAAAAACAGGGAATAGATTACATCACTGAGTATAATACATCCCCGTACTACATTCTGATATATATTTTTTTAAACTTTTGTCGCATTATCTTTTCAAATCTCAATATAATACATATATTTCACAAGAATATTTAATTTTTCACGATATTAAAGAACAGAGTTTAACCAGATGTTTAGCCATTGCGTGTTTTCTCAAATTTCCGTTTTAAAACTTATTTTCGGGGAAAGGCGCTACCCGGTAATACATTTCAAAGTTTTCATTAATCTATCATACTTTTCTGTTTAGTATGACTATTATATTTCTATATATTAATAAACTACAAAAAAATATTGGTATTCATTAATAATGTAGTGAGAAAACTTTATAAAAACGAAATCATAATATAAATAAACTATCCTATAAATAAAACTGAGTGTATCTTGATGTTTCAAATAAGTCTTTTTTTTTTTTTTAAATTAGTAAAAATTCTGAAACCGAGTACTTGTGTATAATACGCCCCAGTTTTATGTCCTTTAATTTTCGGTCAAAACAACAAAATGCTAAAGAACCAGTAAAAAAGGCATTTGCTTAAATTAAGTTGCTTATTTGCATTCTCAATTATCCATTATTACTATCCATTATTTTGAAAAGAAAGAATAAATATTGTGCAATATTGAATAAGTTTCAATAAAATATCATTGAAAAAGAACATAAATCTGTCTATGCATAGACATATGCATAGATACATAGAAGTATATTACAAATATGCATAAATCTGTTGATACAGCAATGGTAATGCCACCCCCCGCCCCCAAACAAAACCATTAGATTAGGACGCTTTGTTTCAGCATTATCTCGAGGTCACGGTAACATTACCATTAACCCAACAGTACTTTAAGGATACCGCAATGTTTTGGTAGTTCCCATACACATTACGGGAAGAACTGGTACAATCAATTGCAGCCTTTCGCAGTCTGCTTTGATATAATCCAGACATCAATCAAATATATCAAGCCTGAAACTGAAATAACACTCCAACATCTGACTGCCACATAGTACGCATTATAGTTTATATTTCTACCTCAACGCCCCAAGAAATGATGTCCTCACTGACTGGCTCACACGCACCAAACTTACCTATAAACAGATCAGCGAATAACTTGCACCTAACGAGAATTTTAACTGCAAGAAAAATTGCCTACGAACCAGAAAAGTTTTCCCCGTTTGAGCAATCCAGTGACCATCTTGATTCTTTTTTAAATGGACATGAGCAATTCGCTTCACTTCTGTCATTTGTGTAAACAGTGTAAAAAAATGATTCGACATGTTCATACATCAACCGAACACTAAATATTCGACATGTTTTAATCAGAACAAAGCAAAAGACTATCAAACTACAAACCTCTTCCTAGAGTCACCAACTGACCAAGAACCTGGACAAAAATAATAATGCTGAGTCTTCTCAAGTAACATCTCGATTTGATTGCTAAAAAAATACGATGGAAAATATTCAAAAGTTAAGCAGTATTAATCAACATCAATAACCAATTTTCTTTGGTTCCATCATTCATAGCAATTCCTTTTTAGTTTCTCTCTTATTTATACTTTACACTTAAAAATAATCATATGATGCCTAAAATATTTCTTATCTCTCATCTTTAATGTTCGAATAAATAAACAATTTATCCGATTTTGATCATTTAAAAATGTACGCGGATATGACAGCTGTCACAACAATCACAAGTGATATTTTGCAAACAAGTTATTTAAAACTAAAAGCTTCTAATGTCATCAAACGGTAAGCACAGCACCATCAGTTAGTCAACCAAAATATAGCATCCTATTTATACTGATTCCATTCGTTTTCTTTCACGTACTAATTCATCAAGAGTGAAAACAGAAAAGTGATTAAGACCAAAAAATCATCATCTAACTTAAATAAACAAAAACAAAATACCAGTAATAAAAGAATGATGAGAGAAAACTTACCTTCTCATAACAGAGATAGTTATTTCTTATTGAAATTAAAAAGTAGATATTAACATAATTTACTTTTGAGATTAAAAAAAAGAAATATTTAATAATAGTTCAACACGAAAGAGTGTGCGCGCGTAGCGAAGTGTTTATCGGCACCAAAAATGGACCTGGTGTACTGAGTTCAAATTACAACCGAGGGTCATGCGATGGCTTTTGCACGAATACCCACGGGAAGGTATGTATCAATCTCTTGTATGACCACTAGTGGTTAATAGCAGGGGCAGAGATTTTCCTTTCTAGTTTTTGTTTGGTACCAACTCTAGTAGAAGAACAAATTAATTCAAAGCCGGTTGCACCTGGAGCTAGCAACTCTGTAAATACCTACTCGCTACAGAAACACGGTGGCTATTACTCTATGCTCAAAAATGGAACCTATAGAACTAAGAGGCAATTTCGTTCTTTGAAACATGATTTTGTTTTAAATATGTATTTCACTTAAAAGTCTTTATTGTGGAAAGGGAATAGAGGACGAGCAGAGACATTAAATAATCATAACCTGCGGGTTCAGTATTTTGTTTTAACTTATTTAATTCTTGGACCATTTTAACAGGAACTTGTTCATCATGTGTCAAATATATTAAAATCAATGTCATAGTAATAACAAACTATTTTAGCAGGATTATGAAATGTAATAATCGCAATAGAGAAAACAAAAGGACATAAACAAGGGTTAATAATAGATTTCCATGACTGTAAAGTGGTAATATCGAAATACAAAACAATTTACAAAAGTGAAACTTAATTGGTTTATCGAGCCTTTCAAGAGAATTCCGAGGACGAGAAATGTGCACACAGGAAATAAAACTGATGTTATATAATAAATACATAATAATTAAAGGCTAATTACATTTAAGTCTAACAATCTGTTTTAAAGGACTATAGCTGACAGGATTTAATATAAATATATTCCAACACCTACAGATTAAATTCGGATTTTAGCCATTCCCAGTACCGAGAACATGTCTTGATTATAAGACCGGGTACATTCATGGTTGTTTAATACAGGTTTAGCTACCGCTGAATCAGTTGTTTATGCACCAATGTAAATTGTCTAAATTTACCTTTTACGGACTGTAGATAATGTGCCACTTTGTCAACCAGTTCTGTTTACAAAGCAACCTGCTTCTAATGTCATGTTCTTGTGTGTCTTATCTTTATTCCCCAAATATCATCGTAACCATTCCATGATCATCATTAAGAGACAGGATTATATACAGAGCATCAGGTTTACCCAAGGTAAGCACAACTCGATCTCAAAGACAAAAAAAATTATTGACATATAAAAATCTTCGACTCAGTATTCATCCATTCCTTTAAAATGATTTTCGGGATATTAAATATTTCATTGGCCAATCAATCTAGGGATAATGTCTTCAATATTCTTTAAAACTAGAGATTAGTTTGTGGTATGCTTTGAATTTGGTAATATTCTATGTTAAAAAAATGCTCACTGCAACGAGTATAATTCAAGGATTTTGGGAGCATATTGCCAATAAATATATTTCTATACTAAAAGTGCGAATAATTTATAGAATATTCATATTCTTACAAACGTTCAAAAACAATGAGATATTTATTCACAAGCCAAATCGCCCCCCCTTTGCTGATGACTGTTAATAAATACCAAGTTACCATTTATCTTCCAGAATGCTCTTGGATTGGTGACAATAGAAAAAAAAAGTCAACAGTCCTAAACTAAAAAAAAAAAAAAAACATTTATTAATTCCTCGTCATCAATGATAATAATATAGACCCAAACTTTTCACAGGAAAAACAAGTGTTATTGTCATTATCTTTAGCAAGCGAACACAGGGTTGTAAAATGGTTTGCAGCGAAGATAAACTATTGACAGTTTCAACAACGTAACATTGACGTATGCCTGGAGTAATTATTTCACCAGGGAAAAGAATCAGTAAACATTCACAACCAAACTAGCATTATCCAGATGTTATTCAATCGTAACGTATCCCCTAAATAAAACACACACACATATTCCGTGAAGTGTTCGGACGAAGAGGCTGTTAAAGCATATATTACTGACCATCTAATCAGTAAGGCATTTTTAAGTTTTAATCAAAGAATGCAACATTGAAAGAAATGAAAATGCTACGCAAAAAATAACATAATATCCCAACTCCATTATGATATATGGAATCAACAAAGCAACGTGTGGACGAGCATTGACGTCCAGCAGTATTATTTACCGGATTCTCTGTTCTGTAAATGGTCATTTTTTTTCTTTGAGCGCTCTGCTTTCCTCGGTAAAAATCGTAAGGTTTTTAATAAGTTTTACCAGGTTTAAACAGCTGACTCTATAGTATGCTTCATATTCCATCAGATAAATAGCAATAGTTTTTTTTTTTTCCAAGAGGCGCGGTTTTTCACTTGATGCAAAAGGATCTCTTGAATACACCTTTGGATTTCGACGCCTCGGATTAACGTCACGAATTCACTTTTCATTGAAAATATTCAGTAATGAAATTTCGTTAAAAGGTCGTTTTAATATTTGGAAAGAGGTGAAATGTATATATAGAGACTTCATCCAATATTTCGCTAAAATCTAAATAAAAAATAAACAGAATTATGAAAAAGATTTAAAGACGAAAGTAAGTCGAACTAATTTTTAGCATCTCTTTTGTGTGGATTCAAAAAACAAAACAAAAATGTCTTTGAATTTGTGACTCATCGATCCGTTTACTTTTAAAGGCGAAAATAACATTTAAAGCAGAAATTTGAAAATGATTAAAATACCTTAAAATGAAATAGTACGCTATAATGAATTGAATATTTTATTAGCAAAACAATGCAGTAATAAGTATCTTAGAAACTGGTTTTAGCGGGATTTTCCAGTTAGTTAAATTGCAGGATGAGAAAGAAAAAGCTATAATGATAATTTAGAAGTCTTTGTGAAAAAGTTATAGAAAATCAGGTAAGGGAGGACAACGAAAGGTGACTATTTTGTGATGTGTCATTTTTGTGAACATAAATCTTTAGTCTCTGGTTAAAATCTGATGCTTCGTTTGTACTTTCAGCACACTATCCAATTAGGGCGAAATAAAAGTAAAAAAAAAAAAGAATAAGAGGAGAAATAATTCTAAATTTCTATTTCGCGTCCTTTTTGTTTCTAAAAAATCTGTTACCAAATTGATGTTAGTCTGTTTGTGTTCCTGATTTGACTCTTTAATGTTCAACACACAGGATTTGGATTATTCGATGTTTCTATGGAAAAACTACCTCGACAAGCAGATTCCCTTCGAATGTAGGTGAATGTATATAGTTCCTTACGAAGATTAGGTGTGTCTGACACAAAATCACAACAGTAGCACACAGGTGAGAATCTATTCCACTAGCGAAATTGTTAATCAATGCTCAGTGGCCCGAGGATTACAATGTGTCATGATAAGGGTATGGCCATATCCGACTGTAGCTCTTCTATTCAAACATTTATTCAAGTAGACTGATAAAATGAACTTTCCAAAATGAATTCTTGTAGGGTTCGCTAAAAATAGATGATAGGAAATTAGGTTTTGAATAGATTTCAAACGGAAAAAATAAAGTGTTCTATTCAAACTGTTAAATTTACCGACCGCAGTAGACCCGTGAATAGACCAGACAAGATAAAGTTTTTTTTTTTAATTCAATGGTTTCTTTAGGCAGTATTTCTTGTGCTGTCATTCTCAGCGTTTTTAATATAGCAATTTGGTTTCCCACACAAAATATTCAAAGTTTTTCAAACGGATACCATTTTAACACACACACACACACAAAACATGACCAGATATTAAACATTTTGAATATCATTTTCCGTCATGGCGTTTGGAAATTCGTTTCTTCTCTCCATCCCTAGCTATAAGCTTATGTAGGCTGGGCTAGCCGGTCTAAGAAAAGGACGACTTTGTATACAAAAAGGGTGAAGAAGGAAACTGTTAAGGGGTCCACCCCTTTTTCATACAAGTGGACTCGCCCAGTGTGTACTTGTACTGCTGCCGGTTAATACCCGGAAGAGTGAGAGTGATACAATGAAAGAGTGAGAGAGTGAGAGTGTGAGGTAACCGCTTTGTAGGAGTCACAGTTGCGAGCACGTAGACTCAGAAGGAAGTCATACTTCGATACTGAATTTCCCAGATTGTACAGATACTATTATTGCTACTAACCGCATTTCTGGATCTACTAACCGTATTACCAATTGTATTATTACGTCAATACATTTATTTTCTAGATTTCATTCCTGCGTTTGTCATTCATTTGAGATTTGATTTCATCCCAGAATCCACAACAGAAACAAAAAATCACTCCATTATCTTTCCTGAAGGATGTATTGCAACTCACTGAAGAAATGGAATCTGAAGAAATGTCTCCCTAGCATTAAAATTTGTTTGGAAACATTTATCAGTATATCAAATCACTCACTATTAGTACAGTGCAAAAGTAAGTGAACCCTTACATTTAATATTTGGTCACTGCTCCTTTTGTGGTTACAATGTCAATAATTCTTTTTCTGTAATCGTTAAGAAGGTTCTTTCAGTACTGAGTGCCGAATTTTGACCATTCTTCTTGGTAAAACTCCCACAATTGCTCGATAATATCGGGTTTTTTCTTGCATGCACACTGCCTTCTTTCACTTGAATCACAGATTTTCAAATTGGCTTTAGATTAGGGCTTTGACTAGGCAGTTCTTAGACATGAAATTTCTTTTTAGGAGAGACCCCCATTCATTTGTGGATATGCTTTGCTACTTCATATCATTGTCCTGTTGGAAGTTCCAGCCCCAACTTGGACGCAACTTTTGAACTGAGGACAAAACACTCGTTCAAACTAGCCTGGTATCTTGAAGAATCCATTGTACCATCAAGACAAACTATTTTGTCTGTTCTAGCTGCAGCAAAGCACCACCAAATCATAATGCTGTCACCACCATGTTTAACGATGAATATCAAATTATTCTCTTCAAAAGCTGTATTAGGAGCTCGCCAGATATACCACCTCTTGTTCCTCAAAAAATCTCTAGTTTGGTCTCATCTGCCCATAAAACTTATTGCCAGAATATTTCTAGCCGATTAATATGAGTTTTGGCATAGTTGAAGCGAACATGCTTGTTCTATTTCGTAGGAAGTGTTTTTTTAGGCATTCCGCCATGAGGATCGGCATTGTACAGATATAGTTGCAGTGTAGATGCATGCACAGTAATACCAACATTGGCCAGTGAGCATCGGAGAACCTCAAATGTTATAGAAGGATTTGCCTGGGCTTGCCAAAATAGATGTCTACTTGCGTTTGCTGTTATTTCTCGCAGACAGCCAATTCCTGATAGTGATGCTATATCAAAGACTTTCCATTTATAAATCATTTGTTGCACGTTTTTCCTACCGAAGTTCACTCCAAATCGTTTTGATAGCTTTTTGTAGCCTTCTCCATCATTAAAGAATTCAACTATGCAATTTTTAAAGCTTCAGTAAGTTCTTTTGATCTTTGCATATATATATATTTTTTAAATTTTGTCTCTAACTGCACACTTTTACATACGCAATGATTTATATTGTTTGCATGCAGTATACACAGATTACCAAAAATAAAATGCACTGATAACCATGTAAAACAAGACAAAGTGTAAATATAAGGTTTCACTTAATATTTCACATCTTAATTTTTAATTCCAGCTCGATAAAAAATCTTTGAAAAGAGTTGTAATTCATTTAATAAAAGTTCCCCTTAAAGAATATATATACTTTAATCAAGATTTTTGGATTATCATGAAAAAAGATAGAGTTATTCTAAATATTAGGCGTTCACTTACTTTTGCACAGCACTATATATATATATATATATATATATATATATATATATATATATATATATATATATATATATATATATATATATTAGGTATGCTATATTTATGGGTTAAAGTGGTGGATATCAAGGATAGAGCGTATGTAAATATATAAATGGACATTTAAGGCAACATCCAGAGGCGACAGTCTGTTTCATACTAAACGCATTTGTCGAGCCATATATATATATATATATATATATATATATATATATTCGGTCTATTTACTGTATCTGAAAAGTGTGAATTCTCCAAGAGCAATATATGTAAATGCTGTTGTTCTGTACGCATTTAGATTATTCATTTCTTTTCACCGGCTGTGTGTGATAGACTAATTTATATTGTAGCATTAGTATTGATTGTTGAACTCAAAGAGAATAAAGGCAAAAAAAAAAAAATGAAAAGTCTCAGAATAAACTGCTTTACCAAAAGAGAAGAGAAAATAAATGATGCTTCATATTGATCCAAAATGGAAAATCTACATCTGGAACAAAGAAACATTAGAAAGGTCGAAATTTGATTTGTTGTTCCTCTGCGCTTAGCCAATGGAACGTTGTGACCAACACATAACAGTTTATGGAAGAATTTCTCTGAAAACAGCGGCAAATCTTTTTATTACTTTTAAAATTCTTATCGAAATCAATCAAGCCGGATGCACTTGTATCTTTATGTTAGTTTGTGTACGTGTAACCACAAGATGGTACGTTGTTGTTTTGAAAATCTAAATTTCTTGTTTTGACGTAACTTTTAAGAAACGTCTATGCTCATTTTATATTTTATTTACATATGCCTAAGATGGGCTACTGGAAAGTTTTCGTAACGATCTATTTCTTAAACTACCCTCTTATCAGATCCATCTTTTTTCAGAGCAGTTATATGCCATGCGTGATATACGCTTAGGAGATCATGTATCTTTTGATACATGACTGACCAGGCAATTTTTTCCCGCAGTAGGTTGCCATTTCTTTGGACGGTAGACCAATTGTCATCCAAGGCTATAGAACCCGGTCTGTCCTGCTATTTTCCCATAGCTGGATCGGGGGAAGAAGAGGATTCATACCTTTCCTAAGTGTATTCGGGAATGGAATGGATTCGACTGGAATTCAAACTCCGATTACTCAATCCGAGCCCCCTTTTAATCTGGTTTGAATCCTGTCAGGAGTGACATATTCTATAGTTTGAATTTCGATCTCTAGGCCGGTAGACATTAATTTCACTGTTTCAAAAATGGAATGTCTATCCAAAAACATGTATTCAATATAACGTTTATATTAATAACAAATGATGTTAGATTAAAAATATCCAATAATTGCTTAAAAATGGAATCAAAATCACAATCATCAAGCGAGTAAAGTATAGTTTATCTGACGAACGTCTTACCGTATGAAATCTGAGTAGTGGATTTTTTATTATAATTTTTTTATTGTATTAATATTAGTATAATATATATTTCATGTCTGTCGACTTTGGCATTGGACACCCAGTTTAATTTATATTTTATGTTTATAGCTTATTTTTGATTATTTGTTTATATATCTAAAAAATAATTGTTCTAATTCTTTTAATCTGTAATTTTTATTACTTCAAGTGTTGTTTTTAGTGGTTACCCATATTTGAGTAGATGCTCTGTTTAAGCTCTTCGTAGTCGAGTAGTGAAGGCACACCGGACGTTCGTTTCACCTGCAAGGTTCGGCGGTAACGGAGTATTTTCTTGAAGTTTTCTCCAGTGTGCACAATACTGTTTAAAATAAACGGAGCGGCTACTAAAATAAAAAAAAAAAAAAAAAAAATATCCAATAAAAAACGTTTGACGTTTATATATTATATATATATATATATATATATATATATATATATATATATATATATATATATATATATATATATATATATATATATGTGTGTGTGTGTGCAGAGATGAAGTTATATATATGCACTTATACACGTACATGTATGGTTATGAGCACCCACACTGAACATCAGAAGTAAGCAATAAATTGGTAGTGATGAAATATTTTTCTGCAATTGAAAAGGTTTTCCTTCATTTTGTAATAGGTCTTTAATATTCGATTAATTTTTTGAATACATTATGATTTCTTTTTAATGTCTCCGCAATACTCAACATTGTGTTTCCATGAGCCAATAACTTACATAGATTCTCACTTCTGTTTATATCTTTCAACCCATGGAAATTTATATTTTTAATTTAAAAATATAAATATCAATAACTATATTATTCTGTACTTCTATTTACAAAATAACAAAAATGCAGCAACTTACATAATGGCTCCATACTTATAAATAATATAAAGTCAATATTCCTTATGCAATAGATATTACAAACTGAAAATAACATAGAATATTTGTCATATAAATATAGACTAAATATTTTACGAATATCGATTGGTGAATACCATTTTTCGTCGGAAGAGATATTGCAAAATAATGTCTTTTATAATAAAATCTGGAATAGTGTATTTTTGTTTGGTCTGCGGTAAGAAAACATCGAATCAGGAAATCAAAACGGTAGAAAAACAGTAGAAAATTTTAAGGTTTTCACAAATAAAAAACTTTAAAAATAGTAAAAGGAATATAGAGGAATATACGTAAATTTTTAATACAGTTACTGTCTACGTTTTACTTTAGCGCGGTTATGTGTAAGAAACAGAATAGATGAATGAATTGCATGAAGAAGGAAATAATTCATACCGCAATTTCAAACGGTAGTGAGAATGCCGAAAGACAAAATGGCGAATGAACAAAATGTCGAACAGACTAATTGTCAAACGCACTAAGAAATGACGAACAAAGTGTCGAATGGACGAAATAATGGAAAAGACAAAGTTTCAAAACGATAAAATGTTGAACAAAGTAAAAAAGAAAATATCGTCATGATTTTAAAATCAATTAAGTTATTCTAAACTTTTATCGCATAGATTTGGCATTATTTAATCAATAATAACCTTAAAAATGATTAAGTCCTCATATGCACCGGTAAAAGGTATTCTACTGTAGGCATATTTCTGGCCTTTCGTCATTTAGTCAGTTCGACACTGTTTCTTTTCGGCACTTTGTCCATTCAACTGTTTATAATTTATATGTTCAACACTGTCCGTTCGACATTTTGTCCAGTCGTCATTTTGATTTTCGACATTTTGTCCGCGCACGATTTCAAACAAATTCTTATAAAATGTGTAAAGAGCACGTGTTATGAACATTTGTACGAAATCGTTTATTCGACAGATACTCTTTCAGATCACGTCTTTTACACTTGGAAATCGCAAAGAAATAGTGTTTGTAAACATTTACAAATATGACTGTTTATTTTAGTCAAACACACATATATTCATACATACCTACATATATAGATGTCTATAACATTGTAAAGTTGAGTTATAGAATTATAGCCTTACAGGGTATTTTTGAGAAATATATGCCGAAAGTAATATATGATGTCATTATCTGTTCGCTAACTGCACCTACGACACATGATTTGCTAACACGAGATCGTCCCTTCAAAGAGCACGGCTTTTCATCTGGTTGCATGTAACCATAATCCTTTGATAGCCGCTGTCACTTTCTCTTCCATACTGTCTCTTCCATACCTACCTGGAAGTTATAACTTCATAATATAGGTTTTGTATCATGATATTCCGTCTCCTAGACAAACTATCATTGCGATAACTAAGAAGCTTTATCAACATAATATTTTTCGCCGAAAGACAGCCGAAGTTTGAAATCAGTTTTCCTTCTCTTGAATGGGTGTATTCGCATTTCTTTAAGCACATGCTAAATGTGGGTGCTAAAACTTCTTTTCTGTAGGCAATGCCAGAAAGCGGGAAAAATACGTAATGAAAAAGAGGAAAAAGCCAATCTCTATCAAATAGTAAAAGAAATGAAAGTAAAAAGAAATGTTAGCTGTTGATCCAAACGATAGGAAAAAAAACTCACACACGCGCACATACACACAGACGCCGCCCACGCACGCACTCACACACACTCACTCACTCACACACACACACACACACACACACACACATATATATATATATATATATATATATATATATATATATATATATATATTGTAAATAAATGAAATTCAAAAATACCCTATCATTTTCGCAAGAGCTTGTCAACACTAAAAAGTTAGATAAAATAAAATAAATATGAAGCCTAATTTTTCTTAAAAAAATAAATAAGAGACAAGAAGAGAAAAATGGAGAAAAAGAAAGGGAAAAAACAATTAAAGGGAAAATGCCTTAAAAGGGAGCAAAGAGAAGGACAGAGAGAAAAAAGGAAAATAAACGGAGTTGAGTCAGGTAGAGATGGAATAGAAGGAATAAAGATTTGTCTAGAGTCTAGACTCTAGAGAAAAGTTTAAAGACAGTTGGAAATTTAACATCAGAAAAATTAACCTTGACTTATATTTCAAATATTAACACTTGTTCAAATAGGAAATATTACATAAGGAATTACAATCTTTAAAATAAAGGGAAGGTGTAAAAATATTGTAAAATGTTAACATGATAAACTAAGCTAAATTAAAAAAAAAACTTATTAGTATATATAGAAACTTAAAACGGAATATTTATTTTAATTAAATAATAGATTAAATAGATAAAAAAAATCAAAGCTAGTACAATACAAGTGAAATATAATTAAATCATATTAAATCTAATAATAGATTAAATTCAAAGACGATCCTTGAATGGGGAAATATCAATTACAGTTAGACAAAAACAGCTAGCAGTTAAAAAAAAAGATTAAATGTACCAATGATAAAAGTAAATATAAGAAAAATAATAGAATATTAAATATAGAAAAATATTAAAAAAATATTTATATAGAATAGATAAGATAAAAATATATAAATAGTACAGGTAAAATTAAAGAAAGGGTGGAAATATTAATAGTAATAACAGTAGGGTAAATATATATATGCATATAAATATAATAAGAGGAAGGTTATTTAAAAAGAGTGATAAGTAAATGTTTAGGTAGTGATGATAACAGATAGTGTGAGGTTGAAAAATATTTTATATTAGTTTGAATTTACTTCTATGACAGCATTTGTGTACCAATTCATTCCTTTGATTTAGTAAAATACTTTGATTTTCCCATTTAATAATTTTAATTATCTCTTCTAAACACACGTAACATCTGCCCTTAAAGTTACTAAAAGTTTGAGCAAAACCTATAAATTCCTAGTCAATTTGAGACTTGATAAATAACATTAGATAATCTACATTTTCCCAAGACTGGACAAAGGTTGCTATTTCTACAATTCCAGGGAGCGTCCATATTATGATTCTTTTTAACACCTTTGGGTTTATTTAGAATATGCTTGTGGGAGTCAGTTATTTTAAACATGTTTTTTTTGTACATAAATAACTTATTTTAATAGTTTTTTTCTATTAAAGATCTTACTTAAAGGGTTGTTATTTTGAAAATGTTTATTTATAAGGTTCAAGAAAACTTGTCCAATATTAATTCTGGATAACCTACAGAAGGGATGGTTGAACCATATTACATTCTTTTTCTATATTTTAAAAGTTTTTCGGATATTAAATTTCCAACCGTCTAGAATCTAGAGTCTAGACTCTAGATGAATCTTTATTCTTCCTATTCCCTCCCTACCCAACTCTGCTTTGTTCTTTCGTTCTTTTTTCCACTTTTTCTCTTTCTCTTTCCTCCCTTTTAGATCCCTTTTCACTTATTTGCCTCTTTTCTTTTCCTCTCTTTTTTCCTTCTTCTCTCTAAAAAGTTAGGGTTTATATTTATTTTATTCTATCTAACTTTTTAGTGTTCACACGCTTTTGTGAAGCGAAATGGCCATTCAGATGAGGTATTTTGAATTTCATTTATTTGTAATTTATATGTATACTCTTTAATAAATACAGTGAGCTCTAGTTGTGGATCATTTTAATATTTTATATTATTAGTATTCACTTGGATTACTTACACATGATTATATATATATATATATATATATATATATATATATATATATATATATACAAGGTGTACCAAAAATGTAATTACTGCTTAAATTAAATAAATACATTTTTGTGTTATAGACTTGCAAACAAGATTAATGGTTAAAATCTAGACATATTAATGTTTATTGTCTTACAAAGAAGACTAACCTTTTATATTAAATGAAATTAAATACATGTTTATAAATATTCAAACTGACTACGAAGTCAAAAAGTGAGTACATTTTTGGAGACACCCTGTATATATCTTGAAAAATCAAATTGTAATTCTCTGAAAGACAATAGCGATTTTGAAGTCGACACAGTTTTTGCATTCTATGGGGTAGTAGATGATCTTGTATGATTTTTAAAAATCTCGTCCTCTTGGGGACGACGATAGACGACATCCGACAGCAAAATCTCTGATCAGGAGGTATTAAGGAGCATGGAACCAACTCTTAACTGCTATTTTCCCAGGTCCATCCTGACCCGGGTGGTAGCACCTGTTAGGGTCCCAGCTATGGACAAACCGTGAATCATCAAACTTGACTCAAAACACCATGAATGTATAGAAATAGATTTTTATAGTAAAAATACCAGCAATATATTTTTGAAAAATATACATTCTATTTATACGAAATTATACTAAAAAAGCTTGTCAGCATTAAGTAACACAATAAGCTATGACAAAACTCGGTCATCTTGTGACATAATAACATCTATATCAGTGTACCTTCCATACATAATATTTAGACTATGCCGATCGCTGTAATAAATTTCAGTGTGGTAAAAGTCTTCAGTACAAACCGGTGTAATGTCAGGAGGATATACACTTGTTTCTTTTGTTCAAATAGAAAAGTGTCATATTGTGGGCCTTTGGCGAGTGAATGGTTAATTTGGTGACATGGTGACAAAATACATGGGCTGCACTTCGCTACTAGTAACAGTGACCAACTGTACACTTCTATACTCGTAGATCAGGGTTTGGATGGCATATACTGAAAATATCAGAGCTAATGTGGCTTCAGAAATGTCAACACAGAACATTTGAAATTGTGTACGTTCCTGTTGTGGTCATGAGGGAGTTATCTAGAAAATCTAGAATCGGCGTGTTTAATGTTCTGTAATAAGAGCAGGTCCAATCTACATGCAAGTGACAGTCTTTTCGTGATGTTTTTACCCCTGATACACAAGCCTAATCCATGGAATCACGAGATGTCATCATTCGCCATTGTTGTTTTTAAAGGGAACCTCGAACAGCGATATATGTTTCAAGAGCATGCCCCAGCAGGTTAACATCACCAACTGATTTCCGTGTTATTCGATCTATGAAAAAGGCTCGACAAATTCAAATGCTGCTGTCATCACCTGACCTATCTTTTATTGAACATTTATGGTTCATGATAGAACAATATCTTATTCATTCACTTAGTCCACCTACAAATCTTTTCTAAATTTCATGGTATAATATATCACAGTACAGTATTCAATTTCTGTACAATCTTAGGCAGCCAAGAATACAAGTCTGTTAATAGGATTTTTTTGTATTGTTGATATATTCCTTATTTTGGAGGTTGTAACATATTTCTCTATATATGTGATTATTTACTGTATTACCTGTACGTTTAATCTTGAGTAAACTAAAGCATATTTTCAGAGTGTTGCAATTTTATTTCAGTTATACTATTATATATATATATATATATATATATATGTGTGTGTGTGTGTGTGTGTGTGTGTGTGTGTGTGTGTGTGTGTGTGTGTGTGTGTGTGTGTGTGAGTGAGTGAGTGTGTGTCTATTTCTAGATGGGGATTAATCTCTCCCATAACAATGTTTTTCTCTTTCATTACATCGTTATGAATGTAGAGTAGTTCGCGCGCGAGCAGAATGTGATAGATATCTTCCTTACTCAAGCAACGAATATGTTTTTGGTATGATGCTATTCATGTCGGAATCTCTTCCCATAGACTAGTCATGTAAAAAAAAAACTTTCATTGATTATTCCAGGTCACATGATTATCACTTTCCATAAAAAATGAATAAATCTTACTTTTGCTTTTGTTTCCTAGAAATAGAAGTTTTTTTGACATGACATGCTAGGAACTATTTTTATTAAGTTTGATTTTTACGCATGCGTTATGTAAAGTTTTGGTTTAATAAAGTTTTGCAAAATAGTTATAAGTTTGAAGAAAGAAAATTGAATGCCAGATAAAAATTTCTTCCAGATCCTATCATGAATCATGTTTCATTCATGCCGAGAGGTCGTTCTGTTTTGGAATAAATCACGGTGTTCATTTTTACAGAGCCTTCTTCTATGTGTTGTGTTCCATCAAAACGTGGGCGATTATGGCCCTCCCTAACTTTCTATTCTTTGTATCTTTTGGAAATATTTCTCTTTTTTTTTTCACTCTTTCTCCTACTAACTATACTAAAATCATTTTATGAATACTTGTTCGTGACTCTACCAGCTGTTTTCATCTGTTTCTCTTGCAGTATCATGCTTTATATCACATTCTCCAAGCCTTCTTTCCTCTTTTTGTGTCCCCAAATTTTCAGCTGTATCTTATTCTTAGTATAAATTTATTTTGTTCTTTATATTTTTCTTAAAATTTCTTCAAAAATCAGAAAGAGTAGTAATTTCCCCAATTAACATAAATTACGGCACATGAGTCGACCTCAAGAGTTTCAGCTAAAAATTCTGAGTTATGCCTATACTTACCGTATAGGTCGAATCCCAAATTACGTCGTGACCGAAAAATATTTTTTAGGCTTGAAAACACGACTTATACTTCGCATTTTATAGCAGATCAATTAAAGGTGGTGACCGAAAAAAAATAAATAAATAAAAAGCCTCACGAATAATCCAATTAGAAATGTATCGTCTTCAATTAGGATAACGCCACACTTCACCTCTCTTTGCAGATCCGGCAGAAATTACTCCTCTGGAATTTCCTACGCTAGGCGCCATTTTCTTGATCTTGTTCCTTCGGATAATAAGCGTTTATTTCGATTTCTTCAAAAATATTTTAGTGGGAAGCGTAAATTCTTTGGAAGTATGCAAAGATCAGTCACACTAGTTTGTCTCACAGAAAGATTTCACGGGCTTGGAGGACAGAATCATGAAGTTGACATTAAAGTTGATGAAGGATAGTGGAACAAAATAACACCTTTGTAGTTTAATAAATATATGTACAAATATCTATATATTTGTCTGAACTTTTGTTCCGCCTTAGTATGAATAGAAGCAGTATATGATTTTTTTTAATAAATTTAATTGTTTTATCTAAACCCCT
Source organism: Acanthosepion pharaonis (assembly GCA_903632075.3). Classification (NCBI taxonomy): domain Eukaryota; kingdom Metazoa; phylum Mollusca; class Cephalopoda; order Sepiida; family Sepiidae; genus Acanthosepion; species Acanthosepion pharaonis. The sequence goes on from CAHIKZ030004884.1 coordinate 2,759,537, forward strand.
AATCAGTAAATTTATTTCCAAAGAATTTGAAGTCAGACAACACATTTAACGTTTTAGAAACTTTTTCTTGTATATTATGAAATAAATGTATAAAATATCCAGCAAAAGCGCGATGTAAAATTGTCTTTCACTTCTAAATTACTACGTTAATATATTTTAATGTCGATTTTGAACCAGATTATTTACTTTCCTCGCAAAGAAAATCAGTATAAGAGCACTTAATAGCATAGTTATATTTTATTACTACAGACAAAGCTATGAGTAATGCATAATAGCATTTTATATGGTAAACAGGACTGTTGTTTTGTTGCCTCATAGACATCGACACATATTTGCACTTGTTCTGTTTCCCCTATACCAAGGGAAATTGAAGAGTTTTATCTGATTGGGTTTTTTTTGGTTTTTTTGTTGTTTTTTTTTTTTTTTCGAGCAATCTTTTTCTTCAGAATTGGAAAGTATACAAGAATTCTTTTTTGGCATTTCTTTGTTTCCTTTCACGTGTCATTAATTCTATAAAAAAAAATGTGCAAATATTTATTTAAAAATACCGAATTTGTTTTTAGTTTTTTTTTGTTTTCGTCGAGACAGAAAGGTCAACAGTGATAGTCATCAAGATTCTTCGCAATGATTAAAAAAAAAGAAAAAGTATTGTTAATCGATTCAAATCTTTTAGTATAATGCACATCCTATACACTTAAATGGAACACACATAAAAGGGCTTCCGTTATCTTAAATTAACTTTGTTCGCTAATTTTGCGTTTCTTAGATGTTTTAAAAGAGAAACAGAAGTTTTTCAAGTATCGAAATAAACAAAGAATAACGATTCTAATTTGTAACACTATCAACTTGTTTACAAAAAAAAAAAACTGTAAAAAAAAAACTGTAAAAACAAATATATTTACGTTTATCATTGTCTGTCACACTCAAGTGGTTTTAATTTCATGACTATAGCCTATCATTTCTGCTTTGGTTAATCGAAATGTTTTACATGAAGAATTATTGTACAGCCTGAACATGTTTCTCAATATTTCATTCCTTTTGATAATTTTCGATCTACTCAAGAGTAAAAAAAAATATCACTTCCAACTCTTCATCAATATGAAAGACTGATTGTGAGCAGGATCCGTAACAGAATGATTCGCATAGTCTCTGTATTGTTTGTCTCGCTAGATCAATTTCGAGTGAGTACTGAGTTCGTTCCGCATTGGGTGCTCAATATATTTAGCCTTGTGCCACATCTAATCTGCGTTTAATAAATCGCTATATTCCTCGATATTTCTTTCACTATTTTTTTATTTTTAAATTAATTTATAAAAATAGTAAATAGTGTATATCCATGATAATTATTCATAGAAAAAAGACGAAAATATACAATGTTAGTAGATGAAATAGAATAGCAACAGTTTTATCCAAAAGTCCTAGAAAAAAATACAAACTCAGATTATTCGATGAAATTTCTTTTTAAAAATATTAATGATTTTTCTAACCGGACATTATTTTTCCTAACTATTGTCATGGCCAAAGTCTCAGACATAAATTTATATTTAAGCCGGAATAAGAGATGATTTAACACAGGGTATGATTCCCTGGATATATGTCTATAGGTTAGGAACGAGTCACGCAAAATACGATAATTGGCGAAAGAACGACCTCAAACACGTGGATTTAATTTTATTCAAACATTTTAATTCATTAACAAGAAAAGAAAGAAGAGAAAAAGAGAAGATGAACGAAAGAGTTTATTTGGGGTGACTATGCGGTGAATGGGTCAAAGAAATTTCAATATCATGTCAATAGAATTCGTATGGTAATTATTTGTACTTCAAATTCAATCTGTCGATATGTTCATATAAAAAAAGACTTGAACTGACTGATAAGTTTCTAGAAATAGAAAGTTTGAAACTATGGATAATTTCAATGTTCATTAATTGTTAAGCAAAATGCATGCGTAGTCATCGAAGATAATGTGCGAGAATATATACATAATTCATAGATGTAATAAAACTTGTTAAATCCAGTTTCATTCAATTACTGCCTTTTCTGCTCCTCTGGGCAGATAAAGCGCAGAAGTTGGAGATACGATTCATTCGGCTGCTCTCTTCCAACTGTTGATTTTTTGATTTTGGCATCTACGCGTCCACTCGTGGTCATGTCGCCTGCCTACGGGATCGACATATATGATATTAGAGACGTCCATTCACCGCTGTCACCATGATATAGGGAATTACATCCATTCCCTGTCACTGTTGGCCCAATGTATTAGAATTAAGAAAGAAAGAAAGAAAGAAAGAAAGAAAGAAAGAAGGAGAAAAATAATGCTATTAACTATGAGATTAGTCTTTCTATCTCTCCTTTAATTTTCGTAGTAGAATGTCACACTATAAACATTATTTCTCCATTATTTTATATTGGTAAATGAATGTCAAGCGGCATAAAATTGAAAATTCATATTAAATAACAATGTGGCTCCTGGCAGTGTTCCCGTTTTCCATTGGAGAAATCAGTTCTTAAGCTGAACCAATTAGTCTACGGGGATAGATAAATCACAATTCGACTGAAGAGGTGGCTTCTTTGATAGAAAATCAATACATGTTCGATATTTTATCTGGTAAGACTTCTCGATCTCTAGGCCGTTTGACATTAATTTCACTGTTTTAAACAACAGAGACATCAATGCAAATATCATAACTGTAATTTAGGAAAAAAATAAGTTATAGTTTTTCCCCAGATTTTAAAAGGATTTGAAATCATATGTGAATTATCGAGTACATCTTTCCTTTCCAATATGTCATTCATACTTTGCTTTATTTTTTGTGTGGGGGGGGGTCGTAATGGCTGCATTTAGAAATTCCATTCCATGATAAAACTTAATATGCTCCTCAAATCACCGGTACCTAAATTCACTTTTCATATTCTCCTTATTAATGTTATAGTCACAGCATTCGCATTCAAAAATTGGCTTTTTCTAGACTTGATTCAATCTCACAGTATTTTAACTGTTCTACCTTACCATCTTTTGAGAATTTCGAAACAAATACTTTATACAGTCCACCGAGTAGATTTTCTTCTATCTGCTTGTCATACGTTTGGGTAAAAATTAATTTTTACCCGTTTTTTTTAGTTCTTGTTTGTCTCTTTCACTAAATCAGAGGATATGGAGTTTTGCACAAACTAACCCAGGGATTGAACTCGTGATATCTATACCCGTTTAGCCAACGTTTTCTATCTACTAGACTATTGTCCTCTAGTATCATACTGGAAGCAGAAGAATCTGCCATCGTAGATGAAATGTTATCAACTATGATAGACATCGGACTGAGTACGATGGAATGCAGATACATCAGTTGAAATGCTGTAGCTCGAATAAATGAAATGAAGTCACTAATATATAAAAATGAGTCAGAATAGATCTGTGTATAATAAATGTTATTTATATTAACACACCAACATCTTCGAATCAGTTCCATCGTAACCAAAATAAAGATAATAATAAAAAGAGAAAAGAAAATTCATTGTCTGGATGTGTAGTTGTAATTGTAATAGTTGTAGTTGTAGTGGTAGTAATAGTAGTAGTAATAGTAGCAGCATTCACAAGTCGCTCATAATCGCTACTCCCCGAATCTGTCCCCTTCATGACTACTGGAGTTTATATAGAGCCCCCCACCCCCGGTCATATTTAAATTGATACACTTTTATATTTACATATCATTAAATCTGACTGAATCGGAGGGATTTTATGCTTTTGGTCGATCTTCTTCTACGCTCTCTTTCTCTATTTTCCTCCTTTCTTTCATCTCCTTCTTCCCTCCTTCCATTTATCTATTTCGGATCTATTTCTTCATGTCCTTTGCCATTTGCTCAGCCATTTTTTACATTTCGGGAAGATGTAAAAATCTTATTTAATCTACAGCGACTACTGTTCCCTTGTTTTTTCTGTTATGACTTTTTTTTGCATTAGAAAATGCGGACACTTTCTGGACTGACCTCATTGTTTTTGTACCACATTATTTCCTTTATACTGTTTGCAAAGCTCTAATCTCTTTTCCTATCAATTGCTGGTCGGCGGCTCCCAGCATGCAGTAGGGTCCTCTATCTTAGAAAGCTTTTCTAACGAGACTGTTTCTAGTTTCTATTTTTGCTGTGAAGAGAATTCTAGGCTTATGTTTATGGGTTGCACAATGCTTTTCGCTATACCATTCTATTGGGGCTGATATAGAAATGTCTTGTGAATTGAGCATCCTATCTGTTGTGGCCATGAATCGAATTTCTCACTGCATAACTGACACATTTTTGGATACCAACATTTTGGGAGCTCCATTTCTTGAAAATACGACTTTTAACATATATTTCACCGTAGAACGTATTTTGTCTTGCACGCAAAATAAAAATGAACATTCTAATATTAGGTAAAGACCCTTTCTGCTGACATCTACGTGCACCATATGAACTCTTTACGCCATGGCTAACTCATTCAGCTTACATTCGTCACTTCTTTTGTATAAAATTTCTTATTTCTTTATATTTGGGAATATCTTTTCTTTACATATTCTTCAGCATTTCTTGAATATTATGTATAACCTTTTATGTATCCGCTATCGGACAATGTATGTCATCAAGTATGCTCTTTATGAAAATCTTTAATTGCGTTTGTGAAGGTGCCACCATATCACCGTTTAAAATTACTCTCTTCTCTAGCATCAATTTGTGTCTTCCCTCCTATGGTCTTTCAGCTCAAGGACAATTACCCCATCTGCTCTAAGTCTCCACATTAATAATATACCTAATACTAGGCCTTACATAGTTTCGTTAGTCATTTTATCCACTGATAAAATATCAGCCTCTCCTCGTTGTGGAGGAGAGGCTGATATCAAATCTGTTTGCTCTGTTTGCTTATTATATAATCACAATCTTGATCGCTTACTGAAATTCCCCTTGACGTATTCTATGGTCGTCCATACATTTGCCAAAATTGCCTTTTCAGTGTTTCAATAATTCACTTCATTGTTCGTCAAAGTTTTTGATAGATACATTATGGTATAAACTTTTTGTGATAATATTCCTGATACTGAATGCTACTTAGAATCTGTAGTCAAAATTATTTCTTTAGTCGGATCATATTTTGACTGGTCTTTTAAGAATGAAATTAATTTTAGTTGGTCAAACGCTTTATATTAGGTTTACTCCCAAATATTTATTCGCTTGGTAAACGGTTCAGTAATGTTTATGGACGATATTTGCTAAGGTATACATTCCGTATACCTTGGCAAATATCGTCTATAAAAATTACTAATACGAAAAAGGATTTTAATTCTTTACTTTTTGGTACTGATATTTTAGTATCTTTTCTAGTAGTAATTGATCTGATGAAACACCCGCCTTCGAAATGATATATTCCAGAAACGATTTAAACTATTTACATTATTCGTCTTTATTGTCGTATTTACGACGTTTCGGCCTTTGTACGCCTTTTTCAGGTGATATTTCTTTATTTTGATATCTCAATTTCATTTTATTCTCTTTGGTAACTGTTCAAGTTTTTCTTTTCTCTTCTGTTGGACTCAAAACACTTTGGGTCAAGGCACTTTTGGATCTATTAAAAATTTTGAGGACATTAGTGAGTGAAATTAGCGGACAAATAAACCAGAGTTCATATTACAATTTTGTTGTTATTGTTGTTTTTCTTCAGATCTGTGTTACTGCTTCCCATATTGTATATAGTCTATGCTTGGTTGGCTTAGGAAATTTAACTGAAATCGAGATATCCAAAGGCATGGCACGTGGAATTAAAACGATCTACCCCATTGACTAAATAAAGGGTTCAGTTCAAAATTCCAAAAAAATATCACCTGAAAAAAAGCCGGAGCGTACAATGGCCGAAACTTCATGAATATAGCAATAAAGATAATGATAACAACCGAACAATAGTTACAATACCTCATCTCAGATATATAGACAGACTCAGTAACGATATTTCACTTCGGTTGTGTACAATTCTTTTCGTTTATTTTCATTCCTGCATTTCTTAACGTTTAGCACAATTCAAATTTTCTTTTTTTAATTCTATTTCATTTCTGGCTCCTCTGAAAATGTCATCTTGATAGCAGACGAGATTTTTCTATAACGTCTCCAATGACTTGTTCTATGGTTATTTGAAAAAAAGTCAGTAACTGTTTTTATTCCATATGGCATTCTTTTCTATCTCAAATCTATTGGCTTGTTGATTGTCGTCACTTCTTTGAAGAAGCAGTCTTTTGATATTTGGCGATAAGCTGTTTCTATGTATATTTTCGTGAAAATATTAATTCTCCTAATTGTGATTTTCTAGGTGTAGATTAGATGTGGTACAAGACCGAAGGTTTGGAAGCCTCGGTGAGATTCGAACTCATTATTCAGTTGTAACTGATCTAGTGAAACAAACTTACTAACGATCACACCATGTTGAAGTGCCCATTCATTCTGCTAGTGAATGTAATGTCACTTTGGTATTGGGCATGAAGCTGAACAAGTCTGGTTTTCTTTGACTTCATAATCATCGCATAATGATTGGTTTCCATCTCGTTTTCTAAAAAGTATTAGAAGCAATGCTCATTTACTGCCACCATGTCGGATATATTTAAGAATATCTTGTTCAAATACTTTTCTTAGTTTCACTATTACAAATTGCATCAACTGTTGCTGCAATTACTTCCCCTTGCGGCATTCTTATTTTACTTGACTTGCTTTATACGTTTGCACCTTGCCCGTTTCTTAAATATTCACAGCATTAATTTTGTGGAATACAGTGTGAGTACATTTCCGACAAGTCCGTGAAATTTGTTACAGTCTGCAAATTTATGGATATTATTTTAATTTTTGTCTATTTCAATGGATCTTTTGTCTATTTCAATGGATCTTTCAAAACCTAACGTTTGTACAACTTGACCATCAAATTGCCAAAGCTATTGATAAGTTTTTCATAATTTTAACTTTCCTAATCTTTTCCAAATGTTTCTGGCAATCAGCGTTACTTCGCTCCCTATACACTTTTATATCTAAACTGATGTTTATTTTAACTGGCATTAAAAATGTTGTTTTCTTTTTCAATTCGACGAAAATATTTCACGTTTTCATCATCAAATTTCTATCGGTGACACTCGTAGACATTCTTTTTCGCATGGAATTCGTTCTATTGGCGTATTTTCTACACATTTTTTCTAAATGCTGGGTAAATTTTTTCTCTCATGTACATATCTACAATATTTGCATTTGTCTTTTATTCCTTTTAATAATTATCAATTGGCAGTTTCTAAATCTTCCTGTCGACGTTGGATTTCTCAAGTATCCCAAGCTCTTGTGTAAATTCGTTGGAAGCATTCAAAGACAGGTTTCCTAATTGACGTTTCTCGATCATTTTGTATCTGGACGCTTTACATTCTGTAATCCTTCGATAATTCTCCTTTGTATCAACTCATCTTCTACGGTCTGTTATTTCCAGATTTTTAAAACTCACAGTACTGACCAGTTTTTCTTAATCGGTGTAGATATTTAACGGTTGATTTACCGTTTTCTAGTTTTATGGAAATACATTTTTGCCCGTTCTTCCACTAGTCACATGTTCCTTAATATTATTTTAGTTATTTCTTAAAACGTCAAGTCTTCGAATGTTAGAGGACGGGACATTCCTGAACCGCTCCTCTCACACGCGCCATAAAAGGTTCGGTAACTCGTCTGCTTCTTCTTCAACTTGTTGGTTCTATTTCTTGCATCAAAACACCTCATCTATGTGCTCACAAACTAGGGTCTTCTATGGCTGATCGGCATCGTACTTGCTGGCGCCATTGTCACGTGCTCTGTTATTATTATTATTATTATTATTATTATTATTATTATTATTATTATTATTATTCGTAACTCTCTCACTGTTCACCAAATCTGACTTATGATTATACGAGTTTATATAGTGTCTCTCCTTCATAGGCAAAGGCTCAAACTCTTATCTTTTTATTATCATTAGACTCATCATAAAAGAAAAATGGACGAACAGAGGCGGTGATTACGGCAGACTTTCTAAAATAGAGAAACGGAAATTGTGAAACTGAAGAATTCAGCAGAGGATGATAAGTTTAGGCAAAGAAAATTTACAATGCCAATTTTATATTATGGACAGCGTAAGATGAAACGATCGAATCGTTGTCGAAAACCACTCGAAAAAGAATATATATATATATATTTATATTTATATATATTTTTATATATATATATATATACATATATTTATATTTTTATATTTATGTATATATACATTTTTAAAGAATATATATATATATATATATATATATATATATATATATATATATATATATATATATATATATAAACTGATTTAAATCACTTGTTAGATTAAATGGTTTTCGTATCTTAAAATGTTATCTGTAATAAGCAATTTAGATGTAAACTGAAACACAGATAATTAGACTGAACCTTTGCACAGCAAAAAAGGCATTCTGTCTTTTTTGTACTCATAAAACAGGTAAATCTATATCCCAGATGTCTAGCAATGCAATCTCCTATAAAACTGTGGTGAAGTAATCACAACCGCCAATCGCACCTGCAAATATAAATTAATTCAATTAACGATCAACGGTCTGCATAATGAACTGCAATCGACGAATTAAAAGCGATCATTCTCTGCTGTGTATTGAGCGTCTCGGTGTTAATGCTAAAAGACGAAAAGCCTGCAGTTTGCAATGTATGGCTGACAGTCGTTTTTGGTTGGCGCAGTGCCAGTTTAGCGGACGCACGAGATCTTGACTTTTTATGGTAGCTCATCATAGACTAAATTCTTGCCAGTCTCCATAAAGGTTTTGCTATCATTATGATTAATAGCTGATTCGGAAGAGAAAGATGGACGTTTTGATTGTTCATAATTTTGCTATCAGTTTGAAAAGGTCGGAGAAAATTGGATCGGGACGAAAAGCAGACTAACTCGTATTTCAGACATTAGATAAAATAATGAGCGTTGCCATATGAACGTATTTTGATAAGAATATCACAATTAATGGTTACTTGCCTGTATAATTTGTCAGCTCTTATATAAGTTCATTAGAGGCCATGATAATAAATCAATGTTCATCACTGGATGCCTTTTAGATTTGTAGTTAATGGGTACTGCAGCCTTTGAACGGGTATCGACAATTTTACCAAACACATTTCGTAAGAATTTTTTTCTGAAAGCCCATGATAGTCTTCTTAGTATTAAATTTAAAATAACTTTCATTAAATGTGATTTGTTAAATATTTCTTGATAATTGCCGACAGTGTGATAAGATGGCTGCTATTCTAAAGCCCAGAACTACAATCTTTAAAAAAAAGGGTTCTAGAAAGATATTAAATCATAAAAATATATAGCTTGGATTGACTTGTTATCTGGCAAAAAACGACGAGTCAGAGAACAAAGCAAATTAAATCAGTACGAATACATATGAATTTGATGTTATAAACAATAATTGCGTGTTTATTCTCTTATATAAAAAAAAAAAAAACATATTCTGATTTTTTTAAAAAGTAACCATTGAAATCAAAAAATCTGGTCTAGTTATTCATTACTGTACTTAAAATTCTCCAGTAATATATTAATTCGGTAAGAGCTCTGGAACTGTGGCTCGTGTTTGATCAGTGTTATGGTCCAGTTCCTTGTACCACGGTGATAGTCCAAGGTAGAACCAATAAAGAAGAACTCGAACACGGATATGGAATAACACAGATATATTACAAATAGGAATATATACAGAGAAGTAGAAGTGTGAGTATGAACAATCAGGTTTAGTAGGGAGAACAATGTAGTCTCGACCAGTATCACTATTCCAATGTCTTGCAGTAATTGTCTGAACGCGACTCTATTTCGGACTGCCTCTGACTCGACTCTTGACTCGACTGGAACTACTGACGATATTCAGTCACCCCCTCAAGAGGGCGTCATGTGGCACAAGGCCTGTTTAACGTGGGATCTCCGAGCCCGTGGGATCTCCGAGCCCGTGGGCTCGGCCAAAAATATGCCCATTGAACCCGTATAAACAGGTTCAGGGTCGGTTTACCTCCCCGAAAGAGAATCCGCCCCTCGGCGTAGCCTCGTTCGGGTTCCTCCCCGCCCGAAGGCAGAGAGTTCGACCGAACAGTCGATTCAGAAGTGAACGATTGACAATATTCAGTCACCCCCCCACGAGGGTGTCATGTGGCACAAGGCCTTTTTAACGTGGGCATTCTGAGCCATTAGGCTCGGCCAAAAAATAGCCCATTTGAACCCGTATAAACGGGTTCAGGGCCGGTTTTACCTCCCCGAAGGAGACTCCGCCCTTCGGCGTAGCCTCCTTCGGGTTCCTCCCGCCCGTAGGAAGAGAGTTTAACCGTGCAGTCGGTTCAAAAGTGAACGATTGACGATATTCAGTCACCCCCCCACGAGGGTGTCATGTGGCACAAGGCCTTTTTAACGTGGGCATTCCCGAGCCATTAGGCTCGGCCAAAAATAGCCCATTTGAACCCGTATAAACGGGTTCTGGGCCGGTTTTACCTCCCCGAAGGAGACTCCGCCCTTCGGCGTAGCCTCCTTCGGGTTCCTCCCGCCCGTAGGAAGAGAGTTTAACCGTGCAGTCGGTTCAAAAGTGAACGACTGACGATATTCAGTCACCCCCCCACGAGGGTGTCATGTGGCACAAGGCCTTTTTAACGTGGGCATTTCCGAGCCATTAGGCTCGGCCAAAAAATAGCCCATTTGAACCCGTATAAACGGGTTCTGGGCCGAGTTTACCTCCCGAAGGAGACTCCGCCCTTCGGCGTAGCCTCCTTCGGGTTCCTCCCCGCCCGTAGGAAGAGAGTTTAACCGTGCAGTCGGTTCAAAGGTGAACGACTGACGATATTCAGTCACCCCCCCACGAGGGTGTCATGTGGCACAAGGCCTTTTTAACGTGGGCATTTCCGGAGCCATTAGGCTCGGCCAAAAATAGCCCATTTGAACCCGTATAAACGGGTTCTGGGCCGGTTTTTACCTCCCCGAAGGAGACTCCGCCCTTCGGCGTAGCCTCCTTCGGGTTCCTCCCGCCCGTAGGAAGAGAGTTTAACCGTGCAGTCGGTTCAAAGGTGAACGACTGACGATATTCAGTCACCCCCCACGAGGGTGTCATGTGGCACAAGGCCTTTTTAACGTGGGCATTCCTGGAGCCATTAGGCTCGGCAAAAAATAGCCCATTTGAACCCGTATAAACGGGTTCAGGGCCGGTTTTACCTCCCCGAAGGAGACTCCGCCCTTCGGCGTAGCCTCCTTCGGGTTCCTCCCGCCCGTAGGAAGAGAGTTTAACCGTGCAGTCGGTTCAAAGGTGAACGACTGACGATATTCAGTCACCCCCCACGAGGGTGTCATGTGGCACAAGGCCTTTTTAACGTGGGCATTCCCGAGCCATTAGGCTCGGCCAAAAAAATAGCCCATTTGAACCCGTATAAACGGGTTCTGGGCCGGTTTTACTCCCCGAAGGAGACTCCGCCCTTCGGCGTAGCCTCCTTCGGGTTCCTCCCGCCCGTAGGAAGAGAGTTTAACCGTGCAGTCGGTTCAGAGGTGAACGACTGACGATATTCAGTCACCCCCCACGAGGGTGTCATGTGGCACAAGGCCTTTTTAACGTGGGCATTCCTGAGCCATTAGGCTCGGCCAAAAATAGCCCATTTGAACCCGTATAAACGGGTTCTGGGCCGGTTTTACCTCCCCGAAGGAGACTCCGCCCTTCGGCGTAGCCTCCTTCGGGTTCCTCCCGCCCGTAGGAAGAGAGTTTAACCGTGCAGTCGGTTCAAAGGTGAACTACTGACAATATTCAGTCACCCCCCCACGAGGGTGTCATGTGGCACAAGGCCTTTTTAACGTGGGCATTTCCCGAGCCATTAGGCTCGGCCAAAAAATAGCCCATTTGAACCCGTATAAACGGGTTCTGGGCCGGTTTTACCTCCCCGAAGGAGACTCCGCCCTTCGGCGTAGCCTCCTTCGGGTTCCTCCCGCCCGTAGGAAGAGAGTTTAACCGTGCAGTCGGTTCAAAAGTGAACGACTGACAATATTCAGTCACCCCCCCACGAGGGTGTCATGTGGCACAAGGCCTTTTTAACGTGGGCATTCCCGAGCCATTAGGCTCGGCCAAAAAATAGCCCATTTGAACCCGTATAAACGGGTTCAGGGCCGGTTTTACCTCCCGAAGGAGACTCCGCCCTTCGGCGTAGCCTCCTTCGGGTTCCTCCCGCCCGTAGGAAGAGAGTTTAACCGTGCAGTCGGTTCAAAAGTGAACGACTGACGATATTCAGTCCCCCCCACGAGGGTGTCATGTGGCACAAGGCCTTTTTAACGTGGGCATTCCTGGAGCCATTAGGCTCGGCAAAAAATAGCCCATTTGAACCCGTATAAACGGGTTCTGGGCCGGTTTTACCTCCCCGAAGGAGACTCCGCCCTTCGGCGTAGCCTCCTTCGGGTTCCTCCCGCCCGTAGGAAGAGAGTTTAACCGTGCAGTCGGTTCAAAGGTGAACGACTGACAATATTCAGTCACCCCCCACGAGGGTGTCATGTGGCACAAGGCCTTTTTAACGTGGGCATTCCTGGAGCCATTAGGCTCGGCCAAAAATAGCCCATTTGAACCCGTATAAACGGGTTCTGGGCCGGTTTTATTCTCCCGAAGGAGACTCCGCCCTTCGGCGTAGCCTCCTTCGGGTTCCTCCCGCCCGTAGGAAGAGAGTTGAACCGTGCAGTCGGTTCAAAGGTGAACGACTGACAATATTCAGTCACCCCCCACGAGGGTGTCATGTGGCACAAGGCCTTTTTTAACGTGGGCATTCCGGAGCCATTAGGCTCGGCCAAAAATAGCCCATTTGAACCCGTATAAACGGGTTCTGGGCCGGTTTTACCTCCCCGAAGGAGACTCCGCCCTTCGGCGTAGCCTCCTTCGGGTTCCTCCCGCCCGTAGGAAGAGAGTTTAACCGTGCAGTCGGTTCAAAAGTGAACGACTGACGATATTCAGTCACCCCCCCCACGAGGGTGTCATGTGGCACAAGGCCTTTTTAACGTGGGCATTCCCGAGCCATTAGGCTCGGCCAAAAAATAGCCCATTTGAACCCGTATAAACGGGTTCAGGGCCGGTTTTACCTCCCCGAAGGAGACTCCGCCCTTCGGCGTAGCCTCCTTCGGGTTCCTCCCGCCCGTAGGAAGAGAGTTTAACCGTGCAGTCGGTTCAAAGGTGAACGACTGACAATATTCAGTCACCCCCCACGAGGGTGTCATGTGGCACAAGGCCTTTTTAACGTGGGCATTCCTGGAGCCATTAGGCTCGGCAAAAAAATAGCCCATTTGAACCCGTATAAACGGGTTCAGGGCCGGTTTTACCTCCCCGAAGGAGACTCCGCCCTTCGGCGTAGCCTCCTTCGGGTTCCTCCCGCCCGTAGGAAGAGAGTTTAACCGAACAGTCGGTTCAAAGGTGAACGACTGACGATATTCAGTCACCCCCCACGAGGGTGTCATGTGGCACAAGGCCTTTTTAACGTGGGCATTCTTTGGAGCCATTAGGCTCGGCCAAAAATAGCCCATTTGAACCCGTATAAACGGGTTCAGGGCCGGTTTTACCTCCCCGAAGGAGACTCCGCCCTTCGGCGTAGCCTCCTTCGGGTTCCTCCCGCCCGTAGGAAGAGAGTTTAACCGTGCAGTCGGTTCAGAGGTGAACGACTGACGATATTCAGTCACCCCCCCCACGAGGGTGTCATGTGGCACAAGGCCTTTTTAACGTGGGCATTCCCGAGCCATTAGGCTCGGCCAAAAAATAGCCCATTTGAACCCGTATAAACGGGTTCAGGGCCGGTTTTACCTCCCCGAAGGAGACTCCGCCCTTCGGCGTAGCCTCCTTCGGGTTCCTCCCGCCCGTAGGAAGAGAGTTTAACCGTGCAGTCGGTTCAGAGGTGAACGACTGACGATATTCAGTCACCCCCCCACGAGGGTGTCATGTGGCACAAGGCCTTTTTAACGTGGGCATTCCCGAGCCATTAGGCTCGGCCAAAAAATAGCCCATTTGAACCCGTATAAACGGGTTCAGGGCCGGTTTTACCTCCCCGAAGGAGACTCCGCCCTTCGGCGTAGCCTCCTTCGGGTTCCTCCCGCCCGTAGGAAGAGAGTTTAACCGTGCAGTCGGTTCAAAAGTGAACGACTGACGATATTCAGTCACCCCCCCACGAGGGTGTCATGTGGCACAAGGCCTTTTTAACGTGGGCATTCCCGAGCCATTAGGCTCGGCCAAAAATAGCCCATTTGAACCCGTATAAACGGGTTCAGGGCCGGTTTTACCTCCCCGAAGGAGACTCCGCCCTTCGGCGTAGCCTCCTTCGGGTTCCTCCCGCCCGTAGGAAGAGAGTTTGAACCGTGCAGTCGGTTCAAAAGGTGAACGACTGACAATATTCAGTCACCCCCCCACGAGGGTGTCATGTGGCACAAGGCCTTTTTAACGTGGGCATTCCTGAGCCATTAGGCTCGGCAAAAAAAATAGCCCATTTGAACCCGTATGAACGGGTTCAGGGCCGGTTTTACCTCCCCGAAGGAGACTCCGCCCTTCGGCGTAGCCTCCTTCGGGTTCCTCTCGCCCGTAGGAAGAGAGTTGAACCGTGCAGTCGGTTCAAAGGTGAACGACTGACGATATTCAGTCACCCCCCACGAGGGTGTCATGTGGCACAAGGCCTTTTTAACGTGGGCATTCCTGAGCCATTAGGCTCGGCAAAAATAGCCCATTTGAACCCGTATAAACGGGTTCTGGGCCGGTTTTACCTCCCCGAAGGAGACTCCGCCCTTCGGCGTAGCCTCCTTCGGGTTCCTCCCGCCCGTAGGAAGAGAGTTTAACCGTGCAGTCGGTTCAGAGGTGAACGACTGACGATATTCAGTCACCCCCCACGAGGGTGTCATGTGGCACAAGGCCTTTTTAACGTGGGCATTCCTGGAGCCATTAGGCTCGGCCAAAAATAGCCCATTTGAACCCGTATAAACGGGTTCTGGGCCGAGTTTTATTCCCCGAAGGAGACTCCGCCCTTCGGCGTAGCCTCCTTCGGGTTCCTCCCGCCCGTAGGAAGAGAGTTGAACCGAACAGTCAGTTCAGAGGTGAACGACTGACGATATTCAGTCACCCCCCCACGAGGGTGTCATGTGGCACAAGGCCTTTTTAACGTGGGCATTCCTGAGCCATTAGGCTCGGCCAAAAATAGCCCATTTGAACCCGTATAAACGGGTTTAGGGCCGGTTTAACCTCCCCGAAGGAGACTCCGCCCTTCGGCGTAGCCTACTTCGGGTTCCTCCCGCCCGTAGGAAGAGAGTTTAACCGTGCAGTCGGTTCAAAAGTGAACGACTGACGATATTCAGTCACCCCCCACGAGGGTGTCATGTGGCACAAGGCCTTTTTAACGTGGGCATTCCTGGAGCCATTAGGCTCGGCCAAAAATAGCCCATTTGAACCCGTATAAACGGGTTCAGGGCCGGTTTTATTTCCCCGAAGGAGACTCCGCCCTTCGGCGTAGCCTCCTTCGGGTTCCTCCCGCCCGTAGGAAGAGAGTTGAACCGTGCAGTCGGTTCAAAGGTGAACGACTGACAATATTCAGTCACCCCCCACGAGGGTGTCATGTGGCACAAGGCCTTTTTTAACGTGGGCATTCCTGGAGCCATTAGGCTCGGCCAAAAATAGCCCATTTGAACCCGTATAAACGGGTTCTGGGCCGGTTTTACCTCCCCGAAGGAGACTCCGCCCTTCGGCGTAGCCTCCTTCGGGTTCCTCCCGCCCGTAGGAAGAGAGTTGAACCGTGCAGTCGGTTCAAAGGTGAACGACTGACGATATTCAGTCACCCCCCACGAGGGTGTCATGTGGCACAAGGCCTTTTTAACGTGGGCATTCCTGGAGCCATTAGGCTCGGCCCAAAAAAATAGCCCATTTGAACCCGTATAAACGGGTTCAGGGCCGTTTTATTCTCCCCGAAGGAGACTCCGCCCTTCGGCGTAGCCTCCTTCGGGTTCCTCCCGCCCGTAGGAAGAGAGTTGAACCGAACAGTCGGTTCAAAGGTGAACGACTGACAATATTCAGTCACCCCCACGAGGGTGTCATGTGGCACAAGGCCTTTTTAACGTGGGCATTCCTGAGCCATTAGGCTCGGCCAAAAATAGCCCATTTGAACCCGTATAAACGGGTTCTGGGCCGAGTTTTACCTCCCCGAAGGAGACTCCGCCCTTCGGCGTAGCCTCCTTCGGGTTCCTCCCGCCCGTAGGAAGAGAGTTTAACCGTGCAGTCGGTTCAAAAGTGAACGACTGACAATATTCAGTCACCCCCCACGAGGGTGTCATGTGGCACAAGGCCTTTTTAACGTGGGCATTCCCGGAGCCATTAGGCTCGGCCAAAAATAGCCCATTTGAACCCGTATAAACGGGTTCAGGGCCGGTTTTATTTTCTCCCGAAGGAGACTCCGCCCTTCGGCGTAGCCTCCTTCGGGTTCCTCCCGCCCGTAGGAAGAGAGTTGAACCGTGCAGTCGGTTCAAAGGTGAACGACTGACAATATTCAGTCACCCCCCCACGAGGGTGTCATGTGGCACAAGGCCTTTTTAACGTGGGCATTCCTGGAGCCATTAGGCTCGGCCAAAAAAATAGCCCATTTGAACCCGTATAAACGGGTTCTGGGCCGGTTTTACCTCCCCGAAGGAGACTCCGCCCTTCGGCGTAGCCTCCTTCGGGTTCCTCCCACCCGTAGGAAGAGAGTACAACCGTGCAGTCGGTTCAAAGGTGAACGACTGACAATATTCAGTCACCCCCCCCACGAGGGTGTCATGTGGCACAAGGCCTTTTTAACGTGGGCATTCCTGGAGCCATTAGGCTCGGCCAAAAATAGCCCATTTGAACCCGTATAAACGGGTTCTGGGCCGGTTTTATTTCCCGAAGGAGACTCCGCCCTTCGGCGTAGCCTCCTTCGGGTTCCTCCCGCCCGTAGGAAGAGAGTTTAACCGAACAGTCGGTTCAGAGGTGAACGACTGACAATATTCAGTCACCCCCCCACGAGGGTGTCATGTGGCACAAGGCCTTTTTAACGTGGGCATTCCTGAGCCATTAGGCTCGGCCAAAAATAGCCCATTTGAACCCGTATAAACGGGTTCTGGGCCGAGTTTTATTCTCCCCGAAGGAGACTCCGCCCTTCGGCGTAGCCTCCTTCGGGTTCCTCCCGCCCGTAGGAAGAGAGTTGAACCGAACAGTCGGTTCAGAGGTGAACGACTGACAATATTCAGTCACCCCCCACGAGGGTGTCATGTGGCACAAGGCCTTTTTAACGTGGGCATTTCCTGAGCCATTAGGCTCGGCCAAAAATAGCCCATTTGAACCCGTATAAACGGGTTCAGGGCCGGTTTTACCTTCCCGAAGGAGACTCCGCCCTTCGGCGTAGCCTCCTTCGGGTTCCTCCCGCCCGTAGGAAGAGAGTTGAACCGAACAGTCAGTTCAGAGGTGAACGACTGACGATATTCAGTCACCCCCCCACGAGGGTGTCATGTGGCACAAGGCCTTTTTAACGTGGGCATTCCTGAGCCATTAGGCTCGGCCAAAAAATAGCCCATTTGAACCCGTATAAACGGGTTCTGGGCCGGTTTTACCTCCCCGAAGGAGACTCCGCCCTTCGGCGTAGCCTCCTTCGGGTTCCTCCCGCCCGTAGGAAGAGAGTTGAACCGAACAGTCAGTTCAGAGTTGAACGACTGACTGACGATATTCAGTCACCCCCCCACGAGGGTGTCATGTGGCACAAGGCCTTTTTAACGTGGGCATTCCCGAGCCATTAGGCTCGGCCAAAAAATAGCCCATTTGAACCCGTATAAACGGGTTCTGGGCCGGTTTATTCTCCCCGAAGGAGACTCCGCCCTTCGGCGTAGCCTCCTTCGGGTTCCTCCCGCCCGTAGGAAGAGAGTTGAACCGAACAGTCGGTTCAGAGGTGAACGACTGACAATATTCAGTCACCCCCCACGAGGGTGTCATGTGGCACAAGGCCTTTTTAACGTGGGCATTCCCGAGCCATTAGGCTCGGCCAAAAATAGCCCATTTGAACCCGTATAAACGGGTTCAGGGCCGGTTTTACCTCCCGAAGGAGACTCCGCCCTTCGGCGTAGCCTCCTTCGGGTTCCTCCCGCCCGTAGGAAGAGAGTTGAACCGAACAGTCGGTTCAAAAGGTGAACGACTGACAATATTCAGTCACCCCCCCACGAGGGTGTCATGTGGCACAAGGCCTTTTTAACGTGGGCATTCCTGAGCCATTAGGCTCGGCCAAAAATAGCCCATTTGAACCCGTATAAACGGGTTCTGGGGCCGGTTTTACCTTCCCCGAAGGAGACTCCGCCCTTCGGCGTAGCCTCCTTCGGGTTCCTCCCGCCCGTAGGAAGAGAGTTGAACCGTGCAGTCGGTTCAAAGGTGAACGACTGACAATATTCAGTCACCCCCCACGAGGGTGTCATGTGGCACAAGGCCTTTTTAACGTGGAATTCCTGAGCCATTAGGCTCGGCCAAAAAAATAGCCCATTTGAACCCGTATAAACGGGTTCTGGGCCGGTTTTACCTCCCCGAAGGAGACTCCGCCCTTCGGCGTAGCCTCCTTCGGGTTCCTCCCGCCCGTAGGAAGAGAGTTGAACCGAACAGTCAGTTCAGAGGTGAACGACTGACAATATTCAGTCACCCCCCCACGAGGGGGTGTCATGTGGCACAAGGCCTTTTTAACGTGGGCATTCCTGAGCCATTAGGCTCGGCCAAAAATAGCCCATTTGAACCCGTATAAACGGGTTCTGGGCCGAGTTTTACCTCCCCGAAGGAGACTCCGCCCTTCGGCGTAGCCTCCTTCGGGTTCCTCCCGCCCGTAGGAAGAGAGTTTAACCGAACAGTCAGTTCAGAGGTGAACGACTGACAATATTCAGTCACCCCCCACGAGGGTGTCATGTGGCACAAGGCCTTTTTAACGTGGGCATTCCCGAGCCATTAGGCTCGGCAAAAAAATAGCCCATTTGAACCCGTATAAACGGGTTCTGGGCCGAGTTTTACCTCCCCGAAGGAGACTCCGCCCTTCGGCGTAGCCTCCTTCGGGTTCCTCCCGCCCGTAGGAAGAGAGTTGAACCGTGCAGTCGGTTCAAAGGTGAACGACTGACAATATTCAGTCACCCCCCACGAGGGTGTCATGTGGCACAAGGCCTTTTTAACGTGGGCATTCCGGAGCCATTAGGCTCGGCCAAAAATAGCCCATTTGAACCCGTATAAACGGGGTTCTGGCCGGTTTTACCTCCCCGAAGGAGACTCCGCCCTTCGGCGTAGCCTCCTTCGGGTTCCTCCCGCCCGTAGGAAGAGAGTTGAACCGAACAGTCGGTTCAAAGGTGAACGACTGACAATATTCAGTCACCCCCCCCACGAGGGTGTCATGTGGCACAAGGCCTTTTTAACGTGGGCATTCCCGGAGCCATTAGGCTCGGCCAAAAATAGCCCATTTGAACCCGTATAAACGGGTTCTGGGCCGAGTTTACCTCCCCGAAGGAGACTCCGCCCTTCGGCGTAGCCTCCTTCGGGTTCCTCCCGCCCGTAGGAAGAGAGTTGAACCGAACAGTCAGTTCAGAGGTGAACGACTGACAATATTCAGTCACCCCCCACGAGGGTGTCATGTGGCACAAGGCCTTTTTTAACGTGGGCATTCCTGGAGCCATTAGGCTCGGCCAAAAATAGCCCATTTGAACCCGTATAAACGGGTTCTGGGCCGGTTTAACCTCCCCGAAGGAGACTCCGCCCTTCGGCGTAGCCTCCTTCGGGTTCCTCCCGCCCGTAGGAAGAGAGTTGAACCGAACAGTCAGTTCAGAGGTGAACGACTGACAATATTCAGTCACCCCCCACGAGGGTGTCATGTGGCACAAGGCCTTTTTAACGTGGGAATTCCTGGAGCCATTAGGCTCGGCCAAAAATAGCCCATTTGAACCCGTATAAACGGGTTCTGGGCCGAGTTTTATTTCCCCGAAGGAGACTCCGCCCTTCGGCGTAGCTCCTTCGGGTTCCTCCCGCCCGTAGGAAGAGAGTTGAACCGAACAGTCGGTTCAAAGGTGAACGACTGACAATATTCAGTCACCCCCCCACGAGGGTGTCATGCGTGGCACAAGGCCTTTTTAACGTGGGCATTCCGGAGCCATTAGGCTCGGCCAAAAAATAGCCCATTTGAACCCGTATAAACGGGTTCTGGGCCGAGTTTTACCCCCCGAAGGAGACTCCGCCCTTCGGCGTAGCCTCCTTCGGGTTCCTCCCGCCCGTAGGAAGAGAGTTGAACCGAACAGTCAGTTCAGAGGTGAACGACTGACAATATTCAGTCACCCCCCCACGAGGGTGTCATGTGGCACAAGGCCTTTTTAACGTGGGCATTCCCGAGCCATTAGGCTCGGCCAAAAATAGCCCATTTGAACCCGTATAAACGGGTTCTGGGCCGAGTTTTACCTCCCCGAAGGAGACTCCGCCCTTCGGCGTAGCCTCCTTCGGGTTCCTCCCGCCCGTAGGAAGAGAGTTGAACCGAACAGTCAGTTCAGAGGTGAACGACTGACAATATTCAGTCACCCCCCCACGAGGGTGTCATGTGGCACAAGGCCTTTTTAACGTGGGCATTCCTGAGCCATTAGGCTCGGCCAAAAATAGCCCATTTGAACCCGTATAAACGGGTTCTGGGCCGAGTTTTAACCTCCCCGAAGGAGACTCCGCCCTTCGGCGTAGCCTCCTTCGGGTTCCTCCCGCCCGTAGGAAGAGAGTTGAACCGAACAGTCAGTTCAGAGGTGAACGACTGACAATATTCAGTCACCCCCCACGAGGGTGTCATGTGGCACAAGGCCTTTTTAACGTGGGCATTCCTGAGCCATTAGGCTCGGCCAAAAAATAGCCCATTTGAACCCGTATAAACGGGTTCTGGGCCGTTTTACCTCCCCGAAGGAGACTCCGCCCTTCGGCGTAGCCTCCTTCGGGTTCCTCCCGCCCGTAGGAAGAGAGTTGAACCGTGCAGTCAGTTCAAAGGTGAACGACTGACAATATTCAGTCACCCCCCACGAGGGTGTCATGTGGCACAAGGCCTTTTTAACGTGGGCATTCCTGAGCCATTAGGCTCGGCCAAAAAATAGCCCATTTGAACCCGTATAAACGGGTTCTGGGCCGAGTTTTACCTCCCCGAAGGAGACTCCGCCCTTCGGCGTAGCCTCCTTCGGGTTCCTCCCGCCCGTAGGAAGAGAGTTGAACCGTGCAGTCGGTTCAAAGGTGAACGACTGACAATATTCAGTCACCCCCCACGAGGGTGTCATGTGGCACAAGGCCTTTTAACGTGGGGAATTCCTGAGCCATTAGGCTCGGCCAAAAAAATAGCCCATTTGAACCCGTATAAACGGGTTCTGGGCCGAGTTTTACCTCCCCGAAGGAGACTCCGCCCTTCGGCGTAGCCTCCTTCGGGTTCCTCCCGCCCGTAGGAAGAGAGTTGAACCGAACAGTCAGTTCAGAGGTGTACGACTGACAATATTCAGTCACCCCCCCCACGAGGGTGTCATGTGGCACAAGGCCTTTTTAACGTGGGCATTCCTGAGCCATTAGGCTCGGCCAAAAATAGCCCATTTGAACCCGTATAAACGGGTTCTGGGCCGAGTTTTACCTCCCCGAAGGAGACTCCGCCCTTCGGCGTAGCCTCCTTCGGGTTCCTCCCGCCCGTAGGAAGAGAGTTGAACCGAACAGTCAGTTCAGAGGTGAACGACTGACAATATTCAGTCACCCCCACGAGGGTGTCATGTGGCACAAGGCCTTTTTAACGTGGGCATTCCTGAGCCATTAGGCTCGGCAAAAAAATAGCCCATTTGAACCCGTATAAACGGGTTCTGGGCCGAGTTTAACCTCCCCGAAGGAGACTCCGCCCTTCGGCGTAGCCTCCTTCGGGTTCCTCCTCGCCCGTAGGAAGAGAGTTGAACCGAACAGTCAGTTCAGAGGTGAACGACTGACAATATTCAGTCACCCCCCACGAGGGTGTCATGTGGCACAAGGCCTTTTTAACGTGGGCATTCCTGGAGCCATTAGGCTCGGCCAAAAATAGCCCATTTGAACCCGTATAAACGGGTTCTGGGCCGAGTTTAACCTCCCCGAAGGAGACTCCGCCCTTCGGCGTAGCCTCCTTCGGGTTCCTCCCGCCCGTAGGAAGAGAGTTGAACCGAACAGTCAGTTCAGAGGTGAACGACTGACAATATTCAGTCACCCCCCACGAGGGTGTCATGTGGCACAAGGCCTTTTTAACGTGGGCATTCCTGGAGCCATTAGGCTCGGCAAAAAATAGCCCATTTGAACCCGTATAAACGGGTTCTGGGCCGGTTTTAACCTCCCCGAAGGAGACTCCGCCCTTCGGCGTAGCCTCCTTCGGGTTCCTCCCGCCCGTAGGAAGAGAGTTGAACCGTGCAGTCGGTTCAAAGGTGAACGACTGACAATATTCAGTCACCCCCCACGAGGGTGTCATGTGGCACAAGGCCTTTTAACGTGGGAATTCCGGAGCCATTAGGCTCGGCCAAAAAAATAGCCCATTTGAACCCGTATAAACGGGTTCTGGGCCGGTTTAATCTCCCCGAAGGAGACTCCGCCCTTCGGCGTAGCCTCCTTCGGGTTCCTCCCGCCCGTAGGGAAGAGAGTTGAACCGAACAGTCGGTTCAAAAGTGAACGACTGACAATATTCAGTCACCCCCCACGAGGGTGTCATGTGGCACAAGGCCTTTTTAACGTGGGCATTCCTGAGCCATTAGGCTCGGCCAAAAATAGCCCATTTGAACCCGTATAAACGGGTTCAGGGCCGAGTTTTACCTCCCCGAAGGAGACTCCGCCCTTCGGCGTAGCCTCCTTCGGGTTCCTCCCGCCCGTAGGAAGAGAGTTGAAACCGTGCAGTCGGTTCAGAGGTGAACGACTGACAATATTCAGTCACCCCCCCACGAGGGTGTCATGTGGCACAAGGCCTTTTTAACGTGGGCAATTCCTGAGCCATTAGGCTCGGCCAAAAATAGCCCATTTGAACCCGTATAAACGGGTTCAGGGCCGAGTTTTACCTCCCCGAAGGAGACTCCGCCCTTCGGCGTAGCCTCCTTCGGGTTCCTCCCGCCCGTAGGAAGAGAGTTGAACCGAACAGTCAGTTCAGAGGTGAACGACTGACAATATTCAGTCACCCCCCACGAGGGTGTCATGTGGCACAAGGCCTTTTTAACGTGGGCATTCCCGGAGCCATTAGGCTCGGCCAAAAATAGCCCATTTGAACCCGTATAAACGGGTTCTGGGCCGAGTTTTACCTCCCTGAAGGAGACTCCGCCCTTCGGCGTAGCCTCCTTCGGGTTCCTCTCGCCCGTAGGAAGAGAGTTGAACCGAACAGTCGTTCAGAGGTGAACGACTGACAATATTCAGTCACCCCCCCCACGAGGGTGTCATGTGGCACAAGGCCTTTTTAACGTGGGCATTCCTGAGCCATTAGGCTCGGCCAAAAATAGCCCATTTGAACCCGTATAAACGGGTTCTGGGCCGAGTTTAACCTCCCTGAAGGAGACTCCGCCCTTCGGCGTAGCCTCCTTCGGGTTCCTCCCGCCCGTAGGAAGAGAGTTGAACCGAACAGTCGGTTCAAAAGTGAACGACTGACAATATTCAGTCACCCCCCCACGAGGGTGTCATGTGGCACAAGGCCTTTTTAACGTGGGCATTCCTGAGCCATTAGGCTCGGCCAAAAAAATAGCCCATTTGAACCCGTATAAACGGGTTCTGGGCCGAGTTTAACCTCCCCGAAGGAGACTCCGCCCTTCGGCGTAGCCTCCTTCGGGTTCCTCCCGCCCGTAGGAAGAGAGTTGAACCGAACAGTCGTTCAGAGGTGAACGACTGACAATATTCAGTCACCCCCCACGAGGGTGTCATGTGGCACAAGGCCTTTTTAACGTGGGCATTCCTGGAGCCATTAGGCTCGGCCAAAAATAGCCCATTTGAACCCGTATAAACGGGTTCAGGGCCGGTTTTATTTCCCTGAAGGAGACTCCGCCCTTCGGCGTAGCCTCCTTCGGGTTCCTCTCGCCCGTAGGAAGAGAGTTGAACCGTGCAGTCAGTTCAGAGGTGAACGACTGACAATATTCAGTCACCCCCCCCACGAGGGTGTCATGTGGCACAAGGCCTTTTTAACGTGGGAATTCCCGAGCCATTAGGCTCGGCCAAAAAATAGCCCATTTGAACCCGTATAAACGGGTTCTGGGCCGGTTTTACCTCCCCGAAGGAGACTCCGCCCTTCGGCGTAGCCTCCTTCGGGTTCCTCTCGCCCGTAGGAAGAGAGTTGAACCGTGCAGTCGGTTCAGAGGTGAACGACTGACAATATTCAGTCACCCCCCACGAGGGTGTCATGTGGCACAAGGCCTTTTTAACGTGGGCATTCCTGGAGCCATTAGGCTCGGCCAAAAATAGCCCATTTGAACCCGTATAAACGGGTTCTGGGCCGGTTTTACCTCCCCGAAGGAGACTCCGCCCTTCGGCGTAGCCTCCTTCGGGTTCCTCCCGCCCGTAGGAAGAGAGTTGAACCGTGCAGTCAGTTCAGAGGTGAACGACTGACAATATTCAGTCACCCCCCCACGAGGGTGTCATGTGGCACAAGGCCTTTTTAACGTGGGCATTCCCGAGCCATTAGGCTCGGCCAAAAAATAGCCCATTTGAACCCGCATAAACGGGTTCTGGGCCGGTTTAACCTCCCCGAAGGAGACTCCGCCCTTCGGCGTAGCCTCCTTCGGGTTCCTCTCGCCCGTAGGAAGAGAGTTGAACCGAACAGTCAGTTCAGAGGTGAACGACTGACAATATTCAGTCACCCCCCACGAGGGTGTCATGTGGCACAAGGCCTTTTAACGTGGAATTCCCGGAGCCATTAGGCTCGGCCAAAAATAGCCCATTTGAACCCGTATAAACGGGTTCTGGGCCGAGTTTAACCTCCCGAAGGAGACTCCGCCCTTCGGCGTAGCCTCCTTCGGGTTCCTCCCGCCCGTAGGAAGAGAGTTGAACCGTGCAGTCGGTTCAGAGGTGAACGACTGACAATATTCAGTCACCCCCCACGAGGGTGTCATGTGGCACAAGGCCTTTTTAACGTGGGCATTCCCGAGCCATTAGGCTCGGCCAAAAAATAGCCCATTTGAACCCGTATAAACGGGTTCTGGGCCGGTTTTACCTCCCCGAAGGAGACTCCGCCCTTCGGCGTAGCCTCCTTCGGGTTCCTCTCGCCCGTAGGAAGAGAGTTGAACCGTGCAGTCAGTTCAGAGGTGAACGACTGACAATATTCAGTCACCCCCCCACGAGGGTGTCATGTGGCACAAGGCCTTTTTAACGTGGGCATTCCTGGAGCCATTAGGCTCGGCCAAAAATAGCCCATTTGAACCCGTATAAACGGGTTCAGGGCCGGTTTTACCTCCCCGAAGGAGACTCCGCCCTTCGGCGTAGCCTCCTTCGGGTTCCTCCCGCCCGTAGGAAGAGAGTTGAACCGAACAGTCAGTTCAGAGGTGAACGACTGACAATATTCAGTCACCCCCCCACGAGGGTGTCATGTGGCACAAGGCCTTTTTAACGTGGGCATTCCTGGAGCCATTAGGCTCGGCCAAAAATAGCCCATTTGAACCCGTATAAACGGGTTCAGGGGCGGTTTTACCTCCCTGAAGGAGACTCCGCCCTTCGGCGTAGCCTCCTTCGGGTTCCTCCCGCCCGTAGGAAGAGAGTTGAACCGTGCAGTCAGTTCAGAGGTGAACGACTGACAATATTCAGTCACCCCCCACGAGGGTGTCATGTGGCACAAGGCCTTTTTAACGTGGGCATTCCTGGAGCCATTAGGCTCGGCCAAAAAATAGCCCATTTGAACCCGTATAAACGGGTTCTGGGCCGGTTTTACCTCCCCGAAGGAGACTCCGCCCTTCGGCGTAGCCTCCTTCGGGTTCCTCTCGCCCGTAGGAAGAGAGTTGAACCGTGCAGTCAGTTCAGAGGTGAACGACTGACAATATTCAGTCACCCCCCCACGAGGGTGTCATGTGGCACAAGGCCTTTTTAACGTGGGCATTCCCGAGCCATTAGGCTCGGCCAAAAAATAGCCCATTTGAACCCGTATAAACGGGTTCTGGGCCGGTTTAACCTCCCCGAAGGAGACTCCGCCCTTCGGCGTAGCCTCCTTCGGGTTCCTCTCGCCCGTAGGAAGAGAGTTGAACCGTGCAGTCAGTTCAGAGGTGAACGACTGACAATATTCAGTCACCCCCACGAGGGTGTCATGGGCACAAGGCCTTTTTAACGTGGGCATTCCCGAGCCATTAGGCCCGGCCAAAAATAGCCCATTTGAACCCGCATAAACGGGTTCTGGGGCGGTTTAACCTCCCCGAAGGACACTCCGCCCTTCGGCGTAGCCTCCTTCGGGTTCCTCCCGCCCGTAGGAAGAGAGTTGAACCGAACAGTAAGTTCAGAGGTGAACGACTGACTCCTTGCCTGCTCCTGAGGCACAGTATTTATTAAGTATGGAATAGTCCATTATTATTATTATAGGTACGATCCCATAACACCCCCCTTCCGAAGCTTTTGCGTAGCAGGTTTTTTTTTTAATATCTTTTTTTCTTTGGATCTATTTCCAAAGGTTCAGTGAATTTTCTTTTTCTTGACGATTTTCTTGGTTCTGGCATTATTTGCGGTCTTTTAATATCGAATGTGTCGAAAATCGTGTCCAATACCTCTTCTTGAGGTTGACCGTTAGCATCCTGTAACGGTCTCTTCCTTATTTGGTTTACGTGTCTTCTGTGTGAGAATTTTTTTCCTTGTACTATGTGCATCATATTACCAATTCTTTTCTCAATTATGCCTTGCTCCCAGTAAGAGCTATTATTTTTATATGCCTTTAAAAAAAACTTTTTCTCCTGGGAGGAATTTTCTTTTTCGTGTGTAGGACTGTGTTACTTGTTTTGATTTATTTGGTAGTAATTTATCGAACGCTGATCAGATTTTCCTAGCAAACATGATATCTGCTATTGATAATGTTGATGGTGTCGCATTATTTGGCGTTATTCTATATACCTGTAGGAATTGCTGTAATGCTTTCTCCGTAGGCACATCGTACGCTTTTCGTAAAGCTCTTTTGATTGTATCCACGAATCTCTCCGCTTGTCCATTTGATTTTGGGTGATAAGGCGGGGATTTTATATGTTTTACTTGATAAATTTCGCAAAACTCTTGGAAGTCTGCTGACGTGAATTGTGTTCCATTATCTGTTACAAAGCAGTCCACTACACCAAACCGAGCGAATAGCTCGTGGAGGAAATTTATGGTCGTTTCTGTAGTAGGATTTTTGCAACGAAACATATCCGGCCATTTACTGTAGCTATCAACTATGATTAAATAGTAGAACCCGTCAATTGGTCCTGCATAACCTGTGTGTATTCTTGACCATGGACGATCAGTCTCTGGCCAAGTCTTATGTATGATTGGCGGTGCTTTGGCTGCTAAATTACAACCCTTGCACATTTCCACCATCTGAGTAATATCCTGGTCCATATTCTTCCAATTATACATAGCTTCGCATTAGCGACTTCATTCTATTTTTACCCGGGTGTCCCCCGTGGAAATCCTTTAGGATCCGCTTTTGTAAGGTTTTGGGAATTACAACCCTTTCGTTGTAAAGTAGCACATTATCGCATAGAGAAAAGCTGTCCGAAATTTGCTCATTTTTTTCTACTATTTTTGCTTTTTTTTCATTAATAAGTTCGTCATTTTTGGCTTCATTTTTTAAGTCTTGCAATGTGACTGGAAGGTTTCTGACTGTACAACATAGTAGTGTTCTTATGCCTTCTTCATTTCTTAGGGCTGCGATTACCGTATCTTCCAATGGCCCTGTCTTTGTTGGTATAAGTCTCGGCAGGCCATCCGCGTGCCCGATTCTTTTCGTTGGTAAATATTCCAATCTGAAATTGTAGTTCAGAAGAATCGTTCCCCATCTAAGTAGCCTATTTCCAGTGT
Source organism: Acanthosepion pharaonis (assembly GCA_903632075.3). Lineage (NCBI taxonomy): Eukaryota > Metazoa > Mollusca > Cephalopoda > Sepiida > Sepiidae > Acanthosepion > Acanthosepion pharaonis. The sequence continues at coordinate 2,787,583 of CAHIKZ030004884.1, forward strand.
AAACCGGTAGACCTTTTTTTGAACCAAAAGTTTTTATTAACGGTTTGTGATCCGTCTGCAGAGTAAAATGCCTGCCATAGACGTATCTATGGAATCTTGTTACTGCGAAGGTAATTGCTAGAGCTTCCTTCTCTATTTGTGAATAATTTTTCTCTGCTGGTAGTAGGGTTTAAGAAGCATGTGCGATAGGTTATACTGTCCCATCTGGCATTTTATGTAATATACACGCTCCGACTCCGTAGGCGCTCGCGTCACTTGATACAATAATTTCTAGTTTAGGATCATAGTGTGCCAAAAATAAATCCGATGTTAATGTCTTGATTATTTTTTCAAATGTTTCCTGGCATTGATCTGTCCACTGCTAAACTTTTTCTTTCTTTAGCAGTTCGTTCAATGGTGCGCGAAGTTTATGCATTTGAGGTATGAATTCCTGGTAGTAATTCTCTAATCCAAGAAAACTTTGTAGTTCTGTTATATTCTTAGAAACTGGGATTTTTTTTATTGCTGTAGACCTTTCAGGGTCAGGTCGTCTACCTTCTTGATCTATGATATGGACAAGGTATTTAATCTCCTTCATGAAAAAATCACACTTATTTTCTTTTACTTTGAATCCATAGCTTTGAATTCTCTTAAAAACTTCTTGTACATGTTGTCAGTGTTGTTCAACGCTTTCGATATTAATCAATACGTCATCCAGGTATGCAATTGTGTAGTCTAGTCCGGCAAGCATCGTATCCATTGTCTGTTGGAATATAGCCGGCGCGACCTTAATTCAAAATGGTAGTCTTTGGTATCTGTACAATCCCTTATGTGTATTTATGCATAGAAGTTTTGAACTTTCTTTATCGAATGGAATTTGCAGGTACGCCTCACTTAAATCAATTTTTGAAAAATATTTTCCGCTATTTAATTTAGTGAATACTTCTTCTGGACTGGATAGAGGATAATGGTAGTCCTTTATTGCTTCGCTCAACCCTGTAGAAAAATCAGCACCAACTCGAATTTCTCCTGATTTCTTTTTGACTACGTTGGTGCGGCCCATTTGCTGTATTCTACTTTTTTCAATATGCCCGTATTTTCGAGTCTAGTTAATTCTTGGTCAATTTTTTCTATTGGTGCAAACGGTAAGCTCCTTTTTCTCTTGAAAACATGTTTAACGTTTTCCTTTATTTCGATATTAGCTGCCATTTTCTTACATCTTCCGAGACCTGCTGAAAATACTTCGTGGAAACTCGTTTTTAGTTTTCTTTTTAATTTGTCTGCCTCGGTTGATAAGCTTTTTACATTTTCGCAGTACGTACTAATAGGTAAATCCCACAATTCGAATTTTTGCATCCAGTCTGTTCCGAATAGGTTTTCGGTATTTCTTAAGACGTACATTTTTAGTGTTTTCGTCATTCCATTAAATGTTACGTTTGTAATTACTTCACCCACGAATTTTATCTTTCTCCCCGTAACTGATCGAGCAATTTTATCCGTTTTTAACATGACAGGTTTTTTCAGTTTTCTCCATGTTTGTAGATTTATGATAGTTAAGTCTGAGTCAGAATCCAGCTGTAACCTAACTTTTCTGTTTTGCATTTCAACTTGTACATATTTTCTTATATTAGTCTCATCTGCTTGGTCAGGCCTCGTATATCTTATTCTGCTTTTGCTTTCTTTTCTATACCAACAATGAGAACTTTTGTGGCCAATTTTTTTACATGATAGACAAGTTTTAAAACGATATGTACAGTCTTTAACCCAATGCCAAAACCCACAACGATAGCATGAACCGGGTGGTAGGTTTTTTATGTTGATTATAATTAGAAAATTTTGTTTTAACTGTTCTTGAGGCGGGAAAATCGGTTCGGTTTGTTTGTGAGGAGGGAAAATTTGTTTGCCTTCGTATTTTGCGTACGTGTGCTATGCAAGCTTGTTCTATGTCTTTTGAGTCTTTCTTCATACTGATGCATCTCTGGCAGTCTTCGGCTAGTTTTTGAAGTGACAGATCTTGTTCACTCTCCAATTTAGTAAGTATTCTGCGTCTCATTTCCGCGTCTTTGGTTGAAACCAGGCCTTGGACGTAAATTAAGCATTTGAAATTGTCCGCGCCGAGTTCCGATAATTTAAAGTCGTCACAATATTTGCTAACAATGGATGCGAAAGTTATGTCCTTTTTTGTAAGGTTCAAGCATTTCCATCTTTTATGGAATAGTGAATTATTATGGCTGAAAAGTTCCGTTAGCAGTTTTATGGATTCTTTGAACGTTAACTCGCTTGTTTTTCTGGGAAAGATATAATCTACGAATTTGGTATATTCGCCTGTGCCTAATTTTCTTAGTAATAGGCGTACTTTACGTGCGTCTGACCAATCTTTGCAGTCAAAATCATATAGATCCTCGTACCTTCGGAAGTAATTTGCAAAAGTTTTATGTTCGTCGGGTGCGTACTTGAAATCTTCGATATTACTCCAAATAGCGTCTTGTGAGAGAACTGTTTCGTTCTCGGATTTTTGCTCCATATTTGTCATTGCACGTAACAATAATTCTTGCAATTCCAGATCTTTCTGTTCGTACCTTTGTTGCTGTTCAAATTGGATTTTGATAAGTTCCATAATGGTTGATTTAAAATCTTCCATGTTAACGTATTTTTTTTTTCGTATTTTTTTTTCGAATTAGTTTCGTAGTACCATTTTAGGGTTTCCTCGTCGCCACTTGTTATGCGCGACGGATAGCAAAAAAAGGTATGTCCTCCGCGTAGAGAGTTAGTTTCCTCGTCGCCACTTGTCATGGTCCGGCTCCTTGTACCACGGTGATAGTCCAAGATAGAACCAATAAAGAAGAACTCGAACACAGGTATGGAATAACACAGATATATTACAAACAGGGACATATACAGAGAAGTAGAAGTGTGAGTATGAACAATCAGGTTTAGTAGAGAACAATGTAGTCTCGAGCAGTATCACTATTCCAATGTCTTGCAGTAATTGTCTGAACGCGACTCTGTTTCGGACTGCCTCTGACTCGACTCTTGACTCGACTTGAACTACTGAGTCCTTGCCTACTCCTGAGGCGCAGTATTTATTAAGTATGGAATAGTCCATTATTATTATTATGGGTACGATCCCGTAACAATCAGAAATTTTATAGACAATAGCAACAACCTCAGTGTCATGCTTTCACCTGTATCAATAATATGGTCATACAAAATTAAGTATTATAATATCACCACGCACCTATATAATAGAGCAATGGAAGTAGTCTAAAATAACGCTTACGGATAAAATCAGTAATACGCAATATTTAATGTATTCATAACATGATCATTTAATCTATCTACGTTTTAAAAAAAATATTGTCAGGTTGCTATGTAAGGTTCTGTCTTTTTTTACGTCTATGAAAAAGCAACAGTGCCGACACCACAAAAAAACCAACAGCACGGTAAAAGAATTCTCCATTCGAGAGCAAGTCTTGAGAAATCAGTTTTATTGTCAATGTCCGTTCGTTACGGCCGTCCCAAATCATTAATGCATCTCTATGGTAGTCGCTACAGGGCTGTCGTTGTTGGATATTATTAGTGACATTTTTGTCATGTGGAACAAATTTGAATATTTATTAAGCCTATTTTGATATTAAGAATAATGAGTAAAAATATTTTTGTAATGAACAGCAAAGGTAAAAGTTATTTCTTAAGAGTTTGCAGTTGATATATTTTCTCTGACTTTAAAATATCTCGTCTGGTGTTAATCACGGATACATAAATTATAAGGACAAAGAAACAACGCTTAGAATTTAAGATATTTTGATGATTCGTTCCTCAGCAATCTTAAAGATATTTTCAACCGAAGACTTACAAAGATGTTAATTCAATTATTAGGCCAGACGTATTTTTATTACCGTGATTTCAACTGCGTTGAGAAGAATATCACAGTTTACGAGATTTTTATGATTCCGATGCAATTAAAACCAATTTCAATTTGTTGACATAACTCTGTGGTAATTCATATGATTGTAGGCTAGAATATAACTGGTTTAATCACTTCTATTTGATTGATTATGGTCTGTAGTAAGAAATTACTAAAGAACTGATACAGAAGACATGTACTTATATCAATTCTGGTGTCTCAGGAAATTGCATGAACATGATATATCCTGCAAATCTAAATATATATGAATATAACCTACAAATCTATCTTTGTGGCTGTTATTTTGATCAAATGTTCGTATTAGATCACCTCAGCTTCTAAGGAATAAACTTCGAATTTCTACAAATTTTGTTTAATAAAAGATTTATAGCATACTCATATTTTCGAAACTAGTGAACCTCTGCCGTTAAAAATGAAGGCAATTGCTAGATTTTTTTTAATAGTGAGATGCAAGGAAACAAAAGTATTGAAACAATGTATTGAGATTCAATAAAGCAGAGATAAGCAGTTCACTAATAAAATAGACAACAATAAATCGTTTAATTAATCCGTTAACTTTATATATTAGCTATTTTAGACGTTCAATGATATTTATGTTTCCTCGAGTGCTTATGGTATTATATGAATCGATTTTGCTCAATACCCTTTCATGTTAAAAAATGTGTTTAATATAACAGTGAAATAGAAATATCGCTGGGAAGAAAAAGTTTAGCAATAGAACGACAAAACAGAGAAGACAAAGCCTATTTCAGAACCAATTTGAAGAAAAAGATCACCTAAGATATCTGAGTGCATCACATGAAAGGCTTGAACAAATAAGACTGCAATCAAAGAAACGTAGGCGTAAAGGAACTGCTTCATTAAATGGTTCATTTTGCCCACGAACTAATTTCGTCTAGATGCAGATAAATATTTTATTTGTATAGATTATTAAAACGACTAAGGGAAGTAATCGCTCATAAATTTACCCAAGTTTATTTACCTCCCTTCCTACTACAGATGGGGTAGGAA